>CM032464.1:22602353-23002352 GCA_019059595.1 Marasmia exigua | reverse complement strand
TCTATGAAAAGGCTCAGTCTGTTTAGGGTGCAACTATGTGGGTGTGAATTCTAAGTGACTTTTGCTCCGGTAAACTAAGACCTGTTGGTCTTTGTCTCCCATCATATTGTAGTTTCATCAGGTTGAAGGAACAGGGATAACACTTCTGCTTTGCCCCTTTCCCTCCCCTCAGATCCCACTAGAATATAGCGCTGCTGCGTCACCGCATACGCATTATTTGCGTTACGGCAAGAAGACTAATCTGGGAGAAATTGGATTTAAAAATTAGCAGCGCACTATTTTATCATATTTTATTAAGGAAAACTTACTGCTTACCAACCTCCTCCAACCGATTACGGCTAAGGCGGCCAACCTCGGTGATCAGCCACTTACGAAGGATATATTATAGTGCTCAAGTGTGTGCACAAACACAAGTGCACTCTTTATTCCGATGGGACACTACTGTGACACGATCGGAGAGGGACTGGGCGCAGGACCAACAGCTTAACGTGCTTTCTGAGCCACTGGGGTACAAGACCGCCAACTTCCAGACACCGGGCTGCCACTAAGAATTTCTTAACGAAAATTTAGGTACTTACATATTGTTGACCCAACCCGGGTGTCGAAACCGGGATTTCTGTATCTATAGTATATAATTAAAAGTTTCCACATGCAGTTGAAAGAAAACTGAATAATATAACCAAAATTTGAGATTTTTTTTTCTTCACTTACCTCAGTTGATCCTTCTCGTCGTCTGCCATCTATCACGTAAAATACATGCTAATGCTTCGTAAATTAGATATGTTTTACTTATATGACCTAAAAAATTTTAATACATTTAACCAAAAGATACAGAGCCAAAAATTTTAAGGACATTAGCCGTTTTCAAGATGTTGGAACAAAATTTAAATGGGAACATAAAATTATTCTCAAGAAATGCAGCCAAATTTAAAGTTTGCCACTGCTGCCTTTCACCGCGATAATGAAATGAAAATACATTGTCCAAGAATGAGCCCGCGAAATTATTTCGTAAGATGACACTAGCGACGCCAATTTATTTAAAATTTAGATTAAAGATTTTAAGATTTACTTAAACCGGATCTATTAGAAATATTTATCTTTTTATTTTATTATATATCTATAAGAAATATGTTTATTGAATTTTTGTTATAAATTATCTATGTATATATTATTGGGTATGTATGTATTGGTTATTATTATTTATGTAATGTAATAATAATATATAAAATAATGAATAATTCTGCCATTCTCAATTTTATCTGTCAAACTACTTTGCACTGCCTTCCCTTATTACGAATACGATATTTCTTTCCTCTACCCAAAGGTTGTCTGGAAGAAATCGCTACAAGCGATAAGACCGCCTTATTGTACTGTCTGTTGCTGTTGTATCATGCTTGTATTTTATTTTTGTGCAATAAAGAATATCTATCTATTTTAAACAATTTCGGGGTTAAAACCACTTATACTATTTATTAAATAACCATGCAAAAATGTTGGGTCCAACGCCTACGCGAAAAGTTGATTCACGCCAAAAGCGGCCACTTCCACACATCCTGGCACTTTTGGCGTGAATCAATTTTTCGCAAACATTTGTGCATGGTTTTTTATGGGTGACGGGTACGTCAGCTTAATTGTATTAATGGAAATTTCACTGCCTCAGTGGCACAGTGGCTTGTGCAGCTGGGCTTGTGATCCCGGGTTCGATCATCGGGCCAAAATTTGTACCTGAGTTTTTCTGTTCATAAATTCTGCGTCAACCCGAAGTTTGAAACCACTTGTTCGTTGGTCCTTCGGTCGTGTCACTTTTGTGTCACAATGACTGTAAGGGAGAGTGCACTTGTATTTGCGCACACAATTGAGCACTATATAGCACACTTAATATACCAAAGTACTAAATATACTTATGTATTTTTTTTATTTCATTAAACGATTAGAGAATACTTTGGCAATATACAGGTTGTATCTGTGAACATTTACATCCCTTTAACCACGTGTTCTACCAACCATTATGAACAACATTTATTCTATGACTTGAAAATTCGCATAAAAACATTTCAACTTCTCATACAAAGTCGGTCGTGACTTGGTCATTTTGTATGGGGAGTTGAAAAAAATTTCGACTAATTTCGAAAAGTCTTAGAACAAATGTTGTTCAGAATGGTTGATAGAACACGTGGTTAAGGGATGTAAATGTCCATAGATACACCCTGTATGTGAATTTTATTCATATTTTTTTTATACAAAAAACCATGCAAATACACGTTAAAAATATAAAAAGTACAAGTAAGTATCTTTAAAATTATATTGTTTCTTTTTGTGATTCATCAGGTCATACAGAAATTATAGTAGCGATGATTTGATTTCTATGATGGAGGCCTTTGCCCTGCAGTGGGACAGTTTATAGGCTGATACTTTACAACTACGAGAACTACGCCGGCTTAGCAATCCAAAATAAGTATTTTCCTCCGACTTTCAACTCTTATATTATATTCGGTCCCGATTTTTTACTAGTTTGTCCAAAAATAACATTTTATCATTGAATATCGCCTCATTATTCCCAATGAACTTCCACTGCTAGAAGGTAGTAGGCGGGGGAAGCCTATATGATCTCCATACACCTGTACCACCCGCATCCAACGGATTCCCGCCACCTTCACCAGATCGTCGGTCCACCTTCGACCTCATATACGTAACCTCCACTCGAGAACCTTTATGCCGGCTGTCTGATCTCCTTGAAATGTGCCCTACCCATTGCGACATGAGGCACGCAATTCTTTTGACTATGTCTTTGACCTTGGTTCCCATCATTCCTGATACGATCACGCAAGAAGACTCCGAGCATAGCCCTTTCCATTGACATAAATGTTAGTCTACAAATAAACTCTTATTATACAACTAGCTTTTACCCGCGACTTCGTCTGCGTTCACACAATATCTTTATAAATTATAGCCTATGTGTTATTCTGATCTATAAGCTACATTACTGTAAAGTTTCATCAAAATCCGTTTAGTAGTTTTTGCGTGAAAGAGGAACAAACATCCATACATCCATCCAAACAAACTTTCGCCTTTATAATATTAGTAAGGATTTGTGTTTATGTCGCAGCCATCTGGGTATATTAGCCATCCAATTGAACGTCTAGGGCAATCGTTAAACGCCGGCACCCAATCAATTTTTAAATTTATGTGCTTAGGTATGTAAATGTTCCTTTCTCAAAACAATTCATTTGTTCATTCCAAATAAAACAAACATTCGTGTTTGTAAGTTTTATCACTGAATCGTTATTTAAAATAAACAAAGCTCCGATTGGCAGCAACGTCCGGCGTCATATTCGGATCAGTACAGCGAGAATGTTTTAAAAATTTAATAAAGCGAGAATTTGCCAAAAGAGATGCATAAAGGCCAATGCCAGGCCGGCCGTGCAAACGGTCCAGCCGAGTAAATGAGTGTTCAGAAGCGTTTACAAGACACGTCTGAACGCGACCATGTAACTAGGGTTTCCCAACCAATGAGCCTCTCTCAAGATTAGCGCCCTTGTCCCTATTATCCTAGGCCCCGCATCCTAGATGTATCTAAAACATTTGTTTCGGAACACATAACCAACTAAACAGTAGTCTCATTGCTTGTAATGATTTCTCCCAGTAGAGGAAAGCAATAACGTATATAAAGGCAGTGCAAAGCAGTTTCATAAATGAAATTAAAAATTCTTTAAATGTGCCTAGGCACGATTTCGACCATTATCTAGGATTTTAGAAGTCTGGTAATTACAATGAAACGACTGCCGTGTGATCTTTGCGACCCTTATACATAGTAATAGTAGTAACTGTTGGGAAAAAGTAAATCAAAATTTGTTTTTTAATATTTAACTACAATATACAACATTTTTTTTGTCAATACATACTTATACTACATATACCAATACAAACAGACATGTTCTGTACACAAATGTTTGTACTGATTCCACAAGACCTCTTCATGTTAGCGTGAAATTCCAGGTTGTGTCTAAAGCTGTCACTTTGGAGCCAAGGGTACGCTTAGGCCATGATTGAGGATTTGGTGAATCTGGTAATTGGAATAAAGTGACTGTCATCTGTAAGGTGACTAAGGTAAAGTTGCTGAGAGAAGAGAAAACTCTGCATTTATACCAAAACCCTCGCAAACCCATCTGCCAAGCGTGGTGAGTCTGGCAATTACCTCTCATGTGAATGAGGGAGGCCCACGCCCCAGCAGTGGGGACTTAAATAGGCTTACGATGATGATGACTGTGGTCTGACCATCGCAATTCTTTAACAGGGGAATCAGACCAACCGAGTCATGTTTGCACCTTTCAAAAACTATCCGGAAAGTCCAGGTAAAATCACGATTTTTCCCGTCACCACTGCGATAATAATTATAATAATTCTCACAACATCTTATACGTTAACCTGATTCCGTACTAAGTAGCTTAAGCACTTGTGTTACAGATATCAGGCAACAGAGGAACACAAATATATACTTAAATACATATATTACACCCAGACACCGAACAAACACAAGTGCTCATCGCACGAATGTTTGTCCAGGGTGGGCCACGAAACCAATTGCGCCATCCGGTCAGTCGAACTTATAACCAATAGAGCGCAAAATGACAAGAAATTGTCTGATGAGTATCAAACGCCAGGTCGCGTACCTGACATCTACGAATTTTGTGTCAATAGTGTAACGATTGAGAAGAAGATTGACGACTCTGGCAATTCTAGTAGAGTTGCCCAAGATTCTGGCGGTAGGAATCAACGACTCCGCGTGGGCTGATGCAATTCAAAGGTTTTAAATTAGTATCTAGTGGTTTTTAGTGAACAAATTTGATGTATATTTTGTGCTGTAAGTAATCCTGGTAATAATAATCGTTGAATTGTATTGTTTTTAACACTACTGTTGTGTGTTGAGTGAGTTGTCACGGACAACTTGTTTGGATCTAATAGAGTCTTAAAATCCGCGATTGTATTAAGAGTGGTATCGACAGAATCTGTAGTTCGATAAAACATAAAACCCCGGACGGAAACACACTGAATTCGACTGTTGACTACACATTTGTTCTTAATGATTTACTTGACATTGGCAAAATATCTTTGGGTAGAGCTTTAATATTAAAAAAGGAAGAAAATTGTCTAATGTCTTTTCGTTTTCATCATCATCATGATCATCATCTAAGCGTGTCTTCTTCTTGGTTGCGTCTTTCTGAGTCCAGCATCTGCGTTATTGCTATATCTCCGCTTTTCTGTTACAATTTTCACTGATTTTAGCAATTTTGGTATCTAGAGCGATAATCATCTATAACTTCAATTTAAACTTTTTATTTCTAAAAAAACTATCATAAAATTCCTAAAACGTTGTCCATTAAAGCACAGTTAATTATAGAGTAGTATCTTAGTAGTAGTATTAATTGTTACTTTACATATTCAAAAAATTTTTTTGATGTGATAGATGGCAGACGAACAGACGAATCACCCGATGGTAAGCGATTGCCGACGCCAATGGACCCAATCAGTGGAGTCACAAGTCCGCTGCGAAACTATAAACTCTTCTTTCTCCCGGATTAGGTATCTAGTTCCCTCGAGCTCACGCAGCAAAACACAGACAGTACTGCTGCACACCGGTTTTCACTCCGATCAAGCCAGGCCATTCATGCCAAAGCGTAGCTCTCCTACGGTGGTGAGGGCATTTCCACACGTGTCGTCTCTTACAGCTCTTTTCCGTTTTTATTTCATCATGTTTCCTCTCTTTCCGTATGTATCGTTCTCTGTAAATCCCACTTCCGCCAACAAACAGAATGAGTCTCGTTCAATTGCGCTGATGTGATGCACGCTGTTGTGTGTAATATAAAATTTAATCAGCCCGTTGAGTGTTTGCAACTTAAATTTAATTTGATTCTGGTTAAGTATTATCATTGAGATATGAGTTTCAATTGTACAATAAAATTATTCATTGATGTTTAATTTAATTTCCATTTCAGTCGATTGAGTTCTTTTGTATTTTTTTTCGTTATGCTAGCGTTCTATTTGAGGATCGTCAGGATGCTAAGTTGTAATATTTACCTATTATATCATGCTTGCTATCTTGTAATTAATGTGAGCGAGTTTTTACAGCTAGCGGCTAACTCCGATGGCAACCATAGGACCAAAGAAATTATCTATAAAAACTTTGATAATAGCGTTGAGATGATGATGGAAAAGTAACTGTTGAGAAAAAGTGAATTAAGATCGAGAGAAAGAACTCTTCATCTTAGCGTGTGATCCCAGACTAGGCTTAGATCATGATTCAGTATTTAGTAAGTTTGTCAATTTAAAATGTGGGAGAGCCCCGCTTAGGCATGAATGGGCCGGCTTGACCGGAGTGATACCACTGCCTCACAGAAGACCGGCGTGAAGCAGCGCCTGCGCTGTGTTTCGCCGTGTGAGTGAGGTTACCGGAGGCCCAATGGGGGGGAAGGGGAAAAGGTTGGCAGCGCACTTGTGACTCCACTGGTGTTGCGGGTGTCCATGGGTGGCGGAATTGCTTACCATCAGGTGATCCGTCTGCTCGTCTGCCACCTCTCATATAAAAAAAATTGAAATAAACCAACTGAGACCGGCTGAATCATGGCTACACATTAACGATCTGAAACGTACAGGTATCTTCGCCATGTTTTCCCTCACCACCGAGCTAATGGTAGAAATGCGCACATAGATTTGAAAAATCTAGAGGTACATGCTCGGATTCAAACCACCTAAAGTATGGAAAGCGCATTTTGAACCACTGTAATACCATCGCTCACACATCGCCACCCAAGGATAATTAAGTTAATTATGCACTTTAAAAGTCTTACAAACGCACTCAGAGACGTCGTCTGTTAAGTCGTCTCTGACGTGTCAGCTTAAATGTAATCTGTATGTGTATCAAAATAAGGGTCAATATTTTTTCTTAAGTAATAATTCTCACAACATCTCATACGTTGACCTGATTCCGTACTAAGTAGCTTAAGCACTTGTGTTACAGATATCAAACAACAGAGGAACACAAATATATACTTAAATACATATATTACACCCAGACACTGAACAAACACAAGTGATCATCGCACGAATGTTTGTTCCAGGGTGGGGATCGAATCCCACGACCTTTGGCGTAAGAGGCAGGGTCACTACCAATTGCGCCATCCGGTCAGTCTTAAGTAGCCAACTAAGTTAATCAACGACTCTGAGTGTGGCTTTTGCTGCTGCTGCTTTGAGTTCGAATCCCATCCGAAGACTGTCGCAAAATTTGAAGTGCATCATTTCATCATCATGATCATCAGCCCATTTAAGTCCCCACTGCTGGCGCACGGGGGAGGCCCGTGCGCCTCAATCACATGAGGGGTAATTGCCATACTCACCACGCTTGGCAGACGGGTTGGCGAGGGTTTTGTTATAAATGCATAGTTTTCCTTCTCTGGGTGCTGATGATCATGCCAGCAGCTTTACCTTAGTCGCCTTTTACGACACCTCGGTAAGAGTGAGGGTGGCCTATTCTACTCTGCCGGGGACCACACGGCTAAGCATCATTTGCTTAAGAATAAATTGCAAAAAAAATTACTGTACCCTAAAAAATCATACAAAAGGAATTATTGGGAAAGATTGAATCGAGATTGCACAAGACTGTGAGTTAGATAAAATATCTGTTAGAAAGTGGGTGTTAGTCAACAAAGCAACATTTTGAAGTATCGTTAATTGCAGAGTTGTTGCCGATTTCGCAAACTTATAATTGCTCACTGGTTTCACTCCTATTTGTCTCAGCCAAGTTATCCTTCCTCAGATTTTTCTTCCATTTTAGTTTTAATAGTGAAACAAGAGAAGTGATTAAGCGCAGTCACAACCCGTAACCTTTGTGGAGCTCCGCAATACAAGTTAATCAAACTTGAGGCATTTGTAACTGCAAAGCTGAGATGAAAGGCCCGTACTACGGTGTTATGGCTCGTAAATCAAATGGGTTACAATTGCGATTCAAACAAAGGTTCAGTATAAATCTGCAATTGGTCTTTTTAGGGTCGTGGCTTTGATACTAGTTGTTTTGTACTAGTTGTTAAAATTAATTCAATTCATACTAGGAACCTAAACAATGTTAAACTTTGAGACATACAGTACATAGCGTATAGGTAAACGAACTCTTAAACGATATAAATAAATACGAAATTCGACATCTCGTACATCGACCTGGTTCAGTACTTAGAAGCTTAAGCACTTGTGTTATGGATATCAGACATCAGAAAAAAACTTTATATAAACGAAACCCGCTTTTTAAGAGCAACTTTTTTATTTTGACAAGTAGAAAGAAAAAGTAAAAATATAAAGGGAGTAAAAAAGAGTTTGAATATATAAGAATAAAACGTTATATTTGTCGCTGATCAGCAACACGGAGCCGTCTTTCCACGACTATTTGGTTTGTGATTTGTCTCCAATTTACACCACCGCTCTTTCTCAAATCTTCAGTCCATCGCATAAGGTGTTCTACATACTACCGTGGCTTACCGCGCTTCGGCATCTATGGGCCGGCGTGAAGCAGCACTATGCTGTGTTTCACTGCGTAAGTGAGGGCACCGAATGCCCAATCTGGAGTAAAGATGGGTTTAAAGGTTGGCAGCGCAATTTGACTCCACTGGCGTCGCGGGTGTCCAGCGGTAGCCGCTTACCATCAGATGATCACATAAAAAAAACCATTACTTTTCTCGGCTCTACATTTATAAATTAGTAAATTCAAATTCATATTCCTGAAGACACTAAAGTTTTCTTTCTAGTATAAAACAAGTATCACAGACAGTTTTTTAGATTTTCGCGTTGCATTATAACTATAATGTATCAATACGGGGATTAACACGATATTTATCATACCAGGATAGTACGTGAAGCGATTGAGATCAAGAAGTATATGACTTTCAGTTGGGAGGATGGATTTAAAATATCATCGACATGGAATCCAGTAATTAACAAGTGCAAACCCCGTGCTAGGCCGTTACTAACGCAAAGAAACACCGATACTGTTAGTGTAGTGTGTCGGAGTAGCTTCACTGACAATTCATCTGTGGCGAATTAATATCAAAAAATGTGAGGGTGTCCGAAGATTCACACCCCGGCCCCAGCAGATGACGCCAGTCCGCTCGTGACCACGGCTGCTGTAACGTAGCCGAAACGTCGAGCCAAATATGTGAGTACACAAAGTTGTTTCACATAATAAATATCGTGTTAATCCCCGTATTGATACATTATAGTTATCACAGACAGAGCTACTCGTAACTCAAAATATCTGATTCATAAACAAAAATACTATCTTGATCCTCATCTTAGCGTTTAATTCCAAGCTGCGTCCATAGCTGTCGTATTGGAGCTCATGGACCATGATCCAGGATTCTGGAAGTCTGGTTATTACAATAAAGCGACTGCCGTATGACCTTCACAACCCGCACATACAGTAACCAGACAAAATGGATCATAAGAATAAGAATAAATTTATTGACATAATAAAGCATACAATTTCTTAGTGACTATAAATACTTCACTAGGCTCACAGGCCTGTATCGAGGTATCTAATAAGTGACTACAGTTTAACAAATCTAACCAACTAAAATCTTGTAGCTTCGGTTTATTTTACATATAAAAGTAACGACTTTGGTAATAACGAGAAGAAATAATAATAATAAGAAACTTTATGAAACAACAATAGGGAAATATAACTAGGGCTGTAAAATGTATGTGTGTACGTGTGTATGTGTGTGAATGTGTTTGTATCATCATCATCATCATCATTTCAGCCAATAGACGTCCACTGCTGGACATAGGCCTCCCCCAATGTTCTCCACACAGATCGGTCCTGTGCCGCCCGCATCCAATGGATTCCCGCGATCTTCACCAGATCGTCGGTCCACCTTGTGGGGGGCCTGCCACGGTTGCGACTTCCTGTACGTGGCCTCCACTCGAGGACCTTTCTGCCCCAACGGCCGTCTGTTCTCCTCGCTATGTGCCCTGCCCATTGCCACTTGAGGCATGCAATCCTTTGGGCTATGTTTGTAACCTTAGTTTTCCTGCGGATCTCATCATTTCTGATACGATCACGCAGGGAGACTCCGAGCATAGCTCTCTCCATTGCTCTCTGGGTGACTTTGAGCCTCCTTAATCGTATTCGTTTGTATCATGGTTAGATGAATATCATTATCTCAAAATATTGTAGGTATCCACAATTTTGAGAAACTGCACGACGTGTAGGTGCACGTCTCGGTTAGTAGAGACAACATCGTGAGAAAACCTTACCTTTCCGTTTAACCTCACCGCTGAACTACGTTTGGATGGAAGATGTATTCTTATACACTGAGATACCATCTCAGAAACATAATAGGTCTTTACAT
The DNA here is from genome assembly GCA_019059595.1 of Marasmia exigua. Classification (NCBI taxonomy): domain Eukaryota; kingdom Metazoa; phylum Arthropoda; class Insecta; order Lepidoptera; family Crambidae; genus Marasmia; species Marasmia exigua. The sequence goes on along the minus strand of CM032464.1, from coordinate 22,991,961 downwards.
ATAAAATTACAGTTTTTTTCTGGACACAATAAGATATATAACTCTTTACATAAGCAACAAGTCACAATAGTATCAGAAATGATGAGATCCGCAAGAGAACTAGGGCTACAGACATAGCCTAAAGGATTGCATTGCATGGCCTCAAGTGGCAATGGGCAGGGCACACATCGAGAACAGACGGCCGTTGGGGTGAAAAGTTCCTCGAGTGAAGGCCACGTACAGGAAGTCGCAGCCGTGGCGATTGCCGCCGCACATAGACATACGCGACACCAGTGGAGTCACAAGTGCGCTGCCAACCTTTAAACTATTTGAGAAAATTGCCATACAAAATCTAATTAAATAGAAAATTTAAAAAATCTTCAACGGCGGCCATTTTGGATTTGAAATTTGTCACAAATAAATATATTCTGCTTCTCAAGCCCTTATATATGATACCCATACTGTGGGAGTTGTGTTAAAACATACTATCCATATCTTTGTGACAGCGGCCATCTTGGATCGATTTATATCTAACATAGCTAAGAAGACTCCCCCCTTATTTATCTTTCAAACAAAAAATACAAAATAAAAAACGGCAATTTCATAGGTAAAGACCTTTGTAAAGACCTTTGTAAAGACACGTTATTCGTAGCGATAAATCTTGCTTTACTTATATGGAACACCAAATTAAACTGATGAATTTGCTGTTTTCAATATACATAAATTGATCTCGACTAATTCTCACATCATTATCACTTGACACCTACCAGTAGTAGAAGCAACAAAATAAGTGAGAATCACAGCCACAGAACGCGCAAACTTTTCGAATCAGTCTCGCAGTCTCATGCTATTTTCCGCCAATCTTTTGATGTATCGACGGAAACTATCGCTATTACCTATATTAAATCAGGAGCGTATGTTTCTAGCTTTGATATTCTTCGGTTATTTTCTTTTTTGTGTCTGCTACGTGTGGGAATCACTGTTGCCTTAATATTTTCCCTATAAATATTAGAAGAGGAAAGTAAGAATTAGAAACCATGGTTGGTAGAACAGTGGATAAGAAAGTGCACCTCCTAATATGAGGTTGTAAATTCTGGGTTTTACATAAGTATGTGACGCACATCAACTCAACCTCAATAGTACTGAAAAATCGTAATGAATCTTTCACGATAGACAGATAGATATACTTTATTGCACAATATTACGGAAAATTAGTGTATAATTTAGTCGGTCTTTTCACTAAAAGATACCAGGCAACCTTCAGGTAAAGGACGTTTAATAGTAGAGGAGGGGTAGGTGGTGCAATACAGAATAAGGAAAACAAAATAAAAAGGAGAAAAACTGTAAATATGTTAAAATGTATAACACTAATTCATAAATAAAACACAATTTATAAACTAATGAATAAGTAATACTTTACTAAAATTAAATATTAGACTGCATACATACACACAATATTAATGGGATTTGGATAGTCTGTCAAAATTATGGTTACAAATAATTAAAATGATTCTGAAGCGTAATAATTTAAATTGATTAAAAAGCCGCTTTGGACACTAGGTTACCAGGTGGATTGAGGCAGAATAAAATTATGTTTCAAGAGGAGACTGATTATTAAAAAATAATATTTTTTTATTTTTAAGCATCAGTTTATTTACGGCCTGATAGTCTAGTAGTTTAAGTACCGGGCGTTCTTTTCGAGCAAAAAGTATGTTTCGAATTTTTCGAACATAGTTCGGGTTTGTGATCACCAATCCGCATTAGGCAAGCGTGGTGATCAAGCCTAATCCTATCATAGTAGCGATGACTTGATTTCTATGATAGAGGCCTTTGCCCTGCAGTGGGACAGTATATAGGCTGATACTTTTACAGTTTTTTATGAGGTAAAGACAGAATAGAATATAGATAAGCGATCACCCCTTCTTAGGACACCTGCAATACGAGAGGAGTAATTTTTAGCTTCTGTATATTTTGTTTTCGGAATAAAACTTCTACTGTCTCGAGTTTGTACCTCCAAAGCCCCACATAAATCTTAACTCCATTTTCCATTTACACATTCCATTCCTGAGGTTTCAAAATGTTAATTTAGACAATCATAACACTGTATATTGTCCTGTTTACTCTTTAATACCACAAATAAGGTCATTTAAACAAGTCCGCCACATACGTTAGGCCTATTTTGCGCTACCGGTTAGCCACATTACACGCTTCAACCTAAATAAGCTAGACCAGTGACAGCCTCACAAAATACCAGCGTGAATCAGCGTCTGTGCTGTGTTTTGTCGAATGAGGACTGGAGGTATTGTGGTGTCCAGGGGCGGCGACAATCACTTACCATCTGTGATCCGTCTGCTCTTTTGCCATCTAACACATTCTTAGTTATAATGTATCAATACGGGGATTAACACGATCTTTATTATGTGAAACAACTCGTGACCACGGCTGCTGTAACGTTATACAAACAAAAATTAATTGTGCTGTCAACCATTCACAAAACAGAAGCACAAAATCTATATTTGAGTTGTGAGCGTGCATACCTCATACTCGTCACTGTCTCGATCAACGTGTACACGGCGTCACGCCAATGTACCCCTAATGGACTTTGGACCGACCTTATATCTGAGACGCAAGTGCCATTTTTGCATTGCGGGGGGTAACTTGACCTGACGCCGACCGCACAAAGCAATCGATTGATTTATCTTAATCAGGTATTATTAATAAATAAATAGATAAGTTATTTAATTAATAGATTGATAAATATTGAATTAAATAGGTAGGTAAATCTACACTAATATTATAAAGAGGAAATATTTGTATTTTTGTATTTTTGTATGTTTGTAATGAATAAACTCAAAAACTACTGGACCGATTGCAATAATTTTTACACCATTAGAAAGCTGCATTATTCAGAAGTAACATAGACTATATTTTATCCCGGTACGGGAAGTAGTTCCCTCGGGACGCGGGTGAAACCGCGTGAAACAGCTAGTTATATATAAATAAGTAATTAAGTAAATAAATGAATTATTATAAAGATATGTAAATACACACATGTATAAGTAAACATAATATGATATATGTAGAATGTTTATACACAGGTTTATCCTGATTTACAGGAAGAATCCATGAATCCAACTCATCAATATGTTTTCATTCCTATAACCACGGAGCTACCATAATTCCTAAATCCATTGAGCTATCATTGCTCCCTTTCCTCTGAGCTACCATTGATACCTAACCTACTGAGCTATCATTGTTCCTATAATCACTGAGCTACCTTCGTTCCTATAACTACTGAGCTACCATAATTCCTAAATCCACTGAGCCACCATCTCCCCAGCAAGCCGCAAACTAGACTGCAATAATGAAACGCGGCTAGCAAACAATTTGTATTTCGCCTAACCCATGGTAAATCGACCAGATTACGTGGAGACTATCCACATCCGCCAGAGAGAATGTTTATCCCGTTTGCGACCAAATTATTGCCACCCCAAAAATACGACGATATTAAGTAAGATTATTTCTTTATTATTACTTGCGCCTCCTGCGTGGCTACGATAAATGAGATGAAGATTATTTTGGGCTTATGGAGGTATTTGTGACGTCATACTAATGGGCATGGATAAGCTAAAGCAATACGAAAATTGCATTTGAGGTGAAGAGAAATGCGTCAAACTCATTTCACAACTGCAATCGCTAAACGATTAATTTGTGGATACATTTTAAAAAATGGTGACGATTTATTTGTGGATTAATTTTAAAAAGGCCTTAGGTAAACTAAGGCCTAATTTTTTGATCCTTCATCCTTCATAGTTACCTTTTGGTTAAATTACCAATAGTTATTATTTTATTCTGCGGCTAATACCGACAACCGATGGGGTAAACGAGTTCTGGAGTGGAGACCGCGTCTTGGCAAACGTAATGTAGGGCGCCCTCTGGCTAGGTGGGGGACGATCTGCGCAGGATGGCTGGCAAGAGCTGGATGCGAGAAGCCATGGATAGATCACAGTGGCGAACAATTGGAGAGACCTACGTCCAGCAGTGGACTGCGATAGGCTGATGATGATGATGATGATGATGATGATGATGATGATGATGATGATTATTGTTTTATTATCTGGTAGAAATGGGGTGAGCCTTGCGTCTCATAGCTTCTGCGACCAGTAGATGATCTATTGCGGCAGCCCCACAACCTATTGTAGCTCCAGTTCCAGGATTAACCTTAGAATTGAGCTGATGGAGGAGCTTTTGATCTCGTCTGCCGAGATCATGTGTGCTCCCAGGTGCCGGCTTCTGCAGCGGTGCAGCGCTATGCACTCGCCGAGGACGTGGATAATCGCTTCCTCGTCCTCGCGACAGAACCTGCAGATTTTGGTATCTGAAAGGCCCATGTTGTGCAGGAGCTTGTTTAATTTTCAGTGCCCCGAGAGGTTTCGAGTGAGTAACCTCCAGGCCCTAACATGTCCTCTACTTAGTTTTATTATTTCTATAGCTCGTTTCTGATTGAACGCCTGTATCAACGCCTTAGACTGTTCTAGTCGAGGTAGTGTTTTCCAAAATTCAGTACTTTGCTAATGCTCCCATTCTTTTAACTCCAACCTGACCATGCAGGCTGGAATGTATCTACCTATAGTTAACGGTCTACCCAATAAAGTAACGGCGTCAAAGCGACGTAATTCCTTGTTATATATTGGATAAGCTAATTATTGCTCAAAAAACACATTTTAGAGATATTTTTATCATTGGTTCCATTTTTAAACCATCAGTTCAGTTTAACTACGGACCAAAAAATGAAGCGGCCCTTAGTGTAGAATTAAGGCGAATCGTATTTCGGCATAAACGAGGCTATTTAACAGAAGTGATACCACGGCATTAGATTATAATCAAAGGTAGCAAATAGTAGCAAATAGGTAGTAAATAGTGCGCATGGTCTCATCTAAATATCTCGTTTGGTCCAGTCATTCTGATGGTCACAGAAAACTGGCGATAAACAATGCCTGCGTTGTGTTTCGTTAAATGGGTGAATGGGTACCGCCAAATAGAGGGGAATTGAGACTCCATTGGTGTTTATAGGAGACGGCAATCGCTTACCACCAAATTCTCTCTGAATCTGCTGACCCTGTTTCTTTCTCTACTTAAATGTTGAATGGAAGTAATTGCTACTTATTGTACAAACTGTGTCCTTTAGATACATTTTTGTCCAATAAAAAAATATCTGTGGTATGTTTACACATCGCGTAAAGGTTTTAATAGGTTTTTTCATCGTCAGACGATAGCTTGATTTTTTCCGAAAGGCTTATGCAATTCTTTTCCGACCCATTTATCGCTAAACCCGTTACAGTCCGTTACTTTGCAGTAACAAAAAAAATACAACGCAAGATTGTCATCTGGATCGAAGCCAAATGTTGCAAACCCAATATCTTTCTGTACTTAGCGCGCTCCAACACTGGGAAAAGAATTCCAATATTTCAATAAGCTTTGTACCAATAGGTTATAATGAAAAAAAATATTAAAACGTGCAGTGTTGGTTTGTCATAAATTATTGTTTTTATTTCTGTTACATTTTATGTTATACATATGTAGCCTAGTCAACGAATAATTTGTGGATGGAAAAGTCGAAAGCATAAAATTTGACTTAGGAATTTTGTTTGGCGAGTCCAAACAAAAGTTCCTAAGTTAAATTTTCTTCCTAAGTCAAATTTTCTTAGGAGATAAACATACTAAAAGTCCTTACCCCACTGAGGTGAGCCCGAGGGGGGAGGCACGAAGAAGGTCCCGTTTTTTGGTTTTTTGCTTACTTCTCGAAAACGGAGCCTCGTACGAAATTTTGTTGCACTACATAATAAAAGCGAACAAAATTCTCTACAACTTTGTCTATTTCACTTTGTATCTATCTCCTATCGTTGCCAAGCTATAGGTGTGTCGAAAAATTCTACGCATTAGTAAGAGATGCACTGAACAGAAACCGGTGGAGGCAGATCATCCGATCTAGATGCAGCCATGATGCTGATTACGATTTTCAGACATGAGGGACTGACTTTAAAGACGGAGAGATCAGTTTTGAATATAAACATGTCATAGTTTTTTTGGGTTCCATACCCAACGGGTAAACAATGTCTGCTCGTCCGGCTGTATGCCACTAAGTAGTATCTCATAAAACCAGTAAACAAGAAATGTTAGTTGAATAACTTGCATACAATTACCCACATCACTTGGATGGATTTTATTGCACCACAGTGGGCTTCTCACGCCACATCCTACCGCGTGCAGTAAAACTATGGAATCAGCTACTAACGATGGTGTTTCCGAACAGATACGACCTGGTGATCTTCAAGAAAAGAGCTTATTCCTCCCTTAAGAGCCGGCAACGTTGTGATGCCCCATGTGTCGCAGATATTCATGGGCGGCGGTAATCACTTACCATCAGATGAGCCGTCTGCTCATTTGTCTTTTATAATGTAAAAAAAAAGAATAAAATTATTTACAATTAATCATTGCAACTTAAGTAATGCAGTCGATACTAGCCGTTGGGATGTGGATCATCGAGTCGATTCCTGAACAGCTAACAATTATTTACAATTAATCATTGCAACTTAAGTAATGCAGTCGATACCTAGCCGTTGGGATGTGGATCATCGATTCGATTCCTGAACAGCTAACAATTAATCATTGCAACTTAAGTAATGCAGTCGATACCGGCCGTTGGGATGTGGATCATCGATTCGATTCCTGAACAGCTAACATATTGAAGTTGTACAATTTATTCGGTGTGCAAATTGAGAATGCAGCTATATCACACAAAATAACGAGATGGTTTTAACAGCATTAAAAGTTACAAGTATGAACATTAATTTGAGTTTTACCGCAATCATAAATAATGCTCTATTGTCAAATAAACCACTACAATAGTGCACTCCAGAATCCTACCACGTACGTAGTATACTTTTCTAAGCTTTAGCTGTAGTCGTATTTTTAAACCTCTACTATACTGTACTCTCACACATTACGGTATTAAACAGACTCGAGAGGATTTAGAAGTATAAGCAAGGAATTATGATTATTTAGAGTTGTTGCAAGACTTAGAATTAACTACAATTTATGATTTTTTTTTACAGAAATAAAGGACATTAAAATTTACCCTCGTTACAAAGAGCTTTGGTACAAACAAGTACTTTATTATTTATACAACCATAAAATTTCCCCTGAACATAACTATAAGAGTTTGATGACTATTAGGATCAATATATTATGCATTATATTAATATTTATAACTTGAATTTTAAAGTGATAGAGCGATGATAATCTTAATTGCACAAAAAACAAAACTTACTTATAAAGTATATTTAAATATTAAACGACATTATCCGTCTGTCGCTTGCCACCATCAACGTGCCGGAAAACTAGGAGCCGGCATTTCACGTGATGATGGCAAGATACCAGAAGGAATGTCTCTCATCCCTTGGAAGATGGGACGTGCTCTCGTGTGGGATGCTACCTGCGTCGACACTCTGGCTCCTTTGTTGTATTAGGTGTGCGTTTTGATGTCATGTCTGGACTATAAATAATGTGATTTGTAAATTTTAATGCTATTTTGATTTTGTTATTCTGTGCCAATAAATAAATTAATTAAAATGAAGGCCTATTTAATTGTACTTTGTAACGTAATTACTTACTTTTGTATGTTACTATATCATACCATCATTAAATTTATTCCACTAGTCTTAGTTCTGATTTTCTAGTATGATAAAATATTCAAAGATAATTCCTCACCAATGTCCAAAGGTTTCCTAAATTATTAAAATTATTCCTTGACCGGTTTTTATCCCATGATTTGTGGAACGTACCGAGTATCTCTGAAATCGAAGTAAGCCCCTGATTTGTAGTTCTCGCTTCCAGATATTGTGAATTCTAGATGAATTATGGATACGGCAAGTTCAGATCGAGCATCTCTGAGCTACGGTAACGGCTTCATGGAAATGGGATCCAATAGCGTTATTTAAGCTTTGAAATTCAGAATGGGATTCGCTATTATAAGCGTTTAACTTTAGGGATTGCATTGGGAATGGATAGCAATAGATTTAAAGATGAGTAAGCTATTTGTTAAATATTAGATAAAGTGACGCATTAGCTTCTTTGTCATACTCAGCAGCAGCAACACAAAGTAACAATTATAACATGGTACTAAAGTGTTAAGCTACTTTTGATGATTTACCGTACTTAGTAACATTGATATATTTTTTTTAATGGCTGCTACCGTGTTGCCCACGGCAGACATTCATATAACTCTGCCAATGTCGAGTGATTAAAGAGATACGTTTTTAATTAGAAATTGACCGGTGTAGGGATTTGCTTTTTCTGATCTTTTAAAATCTTTAATTGAGAATTTCACCATCTAAAACAAAACAAAACGTATACAAACAAACAAACACATAATATTGTATGAGGGAGATTCGGCATTGAAATCTTATTATTCAATTATTCTGCTACGTCATTAATGTTTATATGTTGCACTTGTCCTGCTAAACAGAGGGTATAATTTAAAGAAACGCTACGACTGAATCGAAGTTTCCCTCTGGTTGTGTGTCTCTTTTGTTTGAATGCGACAGGTATTTTGTTCGTTACGGGACGGCTTTTCATTAAGCCACCTGTTTAAACAGTGTGTCTGTTGGATTGATAATATAAACCTTATCTCTTCTTCTTGACCTTAGCTTTTTGTCTCGCTTTGGGGTTTGGCGTCCGCTTTTTTAATAGCAATTCCTCCACTTTGCACTGCTAAGTGGATCCATAGTGTCAGTTTGGTGGCACGCATACCACGGCTTCGCAGAAAACCGGCATGAATAGGTGTTTTAAGTGATAGGTGGCAGACGAACAGACGGATCACCCGATGGTCAGCGATCGCTGCCGCCAATGGACACTTGCGACACCAGTGGAGTCATAATGGACAACATTTCAAAATTGCTGAGCTATGAAACTAAAAATTCCAATTCTTTATTTATTTTTCCGTTTCTTGCATAAATATTTTATATTGCTTATTTACTGAGAAAAAAAAATAAAAACAAAAAACTTAAGATGACGTTATCGGATGGCAGAATGTAAAATATTTCTTTGCTAAGCACATTAATAGTTTTAAATTTACGAAATGTAAAACACATGACATGCAACTGTCAAAAAAAGACGACTTGTCAACGTTGAATGAATGAATGACGTTGACAATGATGACACTAGTATTCTTTACCTTTGACAGTAGTACCTTTTTTTATTAAAGCAATGATAAGCTAGAATATCGCTGTATTGTAAGATTAATAGTTCATTTGTTGGACAAAGTATTAAAATGTACAATAAGTTGCCACAAAATGTAATTGAGTTACCAACGCATAAATTTAAATCCCACGTGAAAACCTGTTTAATGAATAAAGGATACTATAAAATTGTAGATTACTTAAATGATAAGGATTCGTGGACATAATGACCTCCGTGCCTGCACACATGTAGTAATTTTATAAATATTTACTGAAATCACTATTATTATATAATAATCAATTTTAATAAATTAGGCTTAGCAGCATTTATTATTGTATACAAATTGATTAGTATTGATTAATCAAACAATTGACAAGATGTTAAGTATTGGATTAAGTACTCTGTGACCTATGAGGGGAACCTAAGTAGTCATGCTCACTCAAATGTCTCTGAGGTGGTGGCGTTATGTGGCGGGTCATTACATTCCCTCTAATATGGTTGAGTGAAATGATGGCTGACCGTACGTCATACTTGTGAACAGGTGCCACCTTTGGGGACTGGTCCGCTTCGGTTTACCTCATATTTAGCTTTTAATTTGCTTCATTCTATTTTGTGTTGCATTAGACTGTATGACTTGGTATGAGGATAATAAACCATTGTAAAAAAGTTGGCGATTAAAAAGAGTAACTGGCGAGTTTCTTGCCGGATCTTCTCGACCAGAAACAACTTTCCGAGCCGGCGGTAGAATCGCATTATGTTTATTTATTTCTTTAGTATATTTTATGTATCAACATATATATGTATTAACATGTAAATTATTACATAAGTACGTATAAATAGTTTTAAATCATTCAAATGTATGACGATTTGTAAGTGCTGTGTACAAGCCTATGCAAATAAAGAATTATTTGATTTTGATTCAGCCGACCAATGAAGTCATTTGGCGCTTACGTCTATTTAGAATATAAAGAATCTCAATCATTATTTTATGAATGACAATGACAAAATTTTGAAAAAAGAAAAAATAGGGTCCTTTCATTTTATGTCTATTTTCATATAAAAACAATATAGATGTTAAAAATATGAAATGTTGTCCAATGAGCTGTCAACCTTGAGGTTTTGGGTGTTCATAAGCAGTGGTAATCACTTATCATTAGATGATCAGTCCTCTTTCCTGGCCTGTCTTGAAAGACAGATTTTATAATCTGTCAGAGAGAAGTGATCGAATGAGAAGTCTTTAATTTTTATCTTTGTTAAAAGTTTGACAAAAATCCCAATTTGGAGCTATTACCACCACACTTGCACATGCCATTAAAATCTATTTAACTATCATCCAGTAAGTTTTATTAGTCGATCGTAAATTTTGTTCACCGCAACACGATTCGGAACGAAGTTCGACGATAGAATTGCTCGTAAACTACCGCAGTGTCGTGCGTGGTGTCTCCATAGGTTCCTGTGGCTTTTGAGACATTTAGAGTTGTATTTCATTATACCAACATGACACACGGGTGGAGAACAAATTGTGTGTAGTTGCATGTAAAAATACTTCCAAGAGCTCCACGTGGAGGGCTAGTGGAAAATATCGCGCAAGAAATACCTTTAAGTTTTTACCTACTTTTGTTTTTAGAGACCGCACGAGCTACGCCGCACAGACCAACTCAGCAACGACCTACACGCAGCGCGAATGACCGATGGACCGTCTTCGTGCACTATCGGCACTCTACACTGACGGCACACTAGCAAATACCTTTTCATGTATTCATAAGATTAAACGTTCTATATAAACTATGTAGTTAATATCAATCAACAGATTTCAACCGTCTCTGTTGGGTTTCATTTCTCCGGCTGCGGCCCAGACACCTTTAGCCGTCACTATGATCAGTCGAGTGAGCCTGTTCGACTGGCAGCGGTTCCCCTCCTACCTACCGTCCTGACTCCCGATGGCGACCCAGGCGCAAGCTTCCATCAACTTATTTATATATGTATTTATTCCTATGGATAGGCAGAACTAGGGCTCTAGGGACTTAGTATCTTAGGAGAGTTAGGTTCCCTTCCTTTCTTTATATTCTGTTCGGAGGGATGCGGTGCCTTACAATCATCGCTTCCCGCCCGTACATGTTATTTTGAATGAATAAGATGCATATTATTTAATTGTTTGTGATTTATTGCGCGTGATCGTTCATCAAAAATGATGAGATCCGCAGGAGAACTAATGTCACACACATAGCCCAAAGGATTGCATGTCTCAAGTGGCAATGGGCAGGGCACATAGCGAGGAGAACAGACGGGGCGGAAAGGTCGTCGAGTGGAGCCCACGTACAGGAAGTCGCAGCCGTGGCAGGTCCCCAACAAGGTGGATCTGGTGAAAGTTGCGGGAATCCATTGGATGAGGGCGGCACAGGACCGATTTGTGTGAAGAACATTGTGGAAGGCCAATCTCCAGCAGTGGACGACTATTGACTGAAATGATGATGAATGATGATGATTTACTGCGTTTGTACCACTAACAATATATAAATTTCCAGATAGTTCCAATTCATAGATAAAATGTTGATTAAAATAAAAAGTCGATTAGGTTTCAAAAGAAAATATTCTCGATTCTTAAAATATCGGTTAGGTTTAAAAGGGGCGTCTCACTTTTAATATCAAAATATAACTGTCTTATTCCCCTTCAGATACTGAATGGACTGTAAGAGTGGCTAAGCTAGTTGGTATACGTTGGTGGTTCTTAACCGGTGGTCTGCGGACCACTAGTGTTCTCTAGAATAATTTTAAGGGGTCCGTAGAGCCATTTTAATTATGTTACTGAAAAGACATTTAGAAAAACCAACAAATTAGTTGCGCTATGTACCTTGACTTATAAAGATTGATTCGTTAGCTGATATTTTGCAAAATTCCATTTCTCTATCAATAAAAGATTGACGACTCGTTTGGATCAGTGGTATCTTATCTTATCTGTTAGGGGCCATTTTTATGGGGCACGTCGACCCTAAGGGATCTTTTGTACCTCCCCTTTCTTTTGCGCTCTTACTCACGAAAGATTCGTTTCATCAGCATCACGATGTCTTTCGGATTGAAGTGCCTGTAGTCTCCTAGTATAGGATAAGCGTTACCTAGAAGACACATTCTGCCTCTGGCTAGTGAGTCGCATTCACATAAAAGATGTTCTATGGTTTCCGTCTCCTTCTTGCATGCTCTGCAGTCGCTGTTCGATGTCATGTTCATCTTCATCAGCATTTTGTTCGTTGCATAATGCCCTGTTAACGCTCGTATGAGCATCCTTGTCTGTTGTCTATTGCCTCCGAGATTTTTTTTTTTTGGATCAGTGGTAGTAAATGCTGCTTCTGGTGCAAGGGTTGCGGGTTCGATTCCCGTACAGTACACACATTTGTGTACATGAATATGTCTGTCTGTATTATAAGTATGTATTTACAAAAGAAAAGTATTATACGCATATATTTGTTTTGACGACCCGTTTAAAACAGTGGTAGTGAACGCTGCCTTTGGCCCAAGGTTTGCGGGTTCGATCACCGCACAGTACAAACATTTGTGTGCATTAACATGTCTTTTTGTATTGTTCTGGGTGTTTCCTATGAATTATAAGTATGTATTTACAAAAGAAAAGTATATTATATGTATACATTTGTAATCCCACTGTTGATTCTGATATCCGTAACACAGGTGCTTGAGCTACCTATCTCGGAGTGAGATCAATGTATGTGATGTTGTGAAATATTTATTTATGTGTAATTCCGCTGTTGGTTCTGATATCCGTATCACAGGTGCTTGAGCTATCTATCTCGGAGTCAGATGTATGTGATGTTGTGAAATATTTATTTATTTATCGATCAACATAGGAAATCTTATTTAGTTATTCTCTAGCAAAAAGTATATAAATAAGTAAATAAATAAGTAGTAATAGTCACCCTACAACAGCGTTCTTCTCATTACAGCAAAACTATTTTTACGACCACATTTATAGGGCAGATATTAGGAGATTAAGTAAAAACTAATATGAAACTCTACGGGTGCTTCCTGGCTGGTAAATTGGTGTTATATTACATGATTTTTTATGGTAAAACAGCGGTCTTGATAATGGAAAACGTTGAACAATGTTTTGAATAAATTGAGTGTGTTAGTTGAATATTTTCAGGATGGGCGCTAGTAGGTTAATTTAATACTTAGGCTGCGATTTCACCAGACATGGGCGAGAATATGTTCCGAAAAATGTGATTATTAAGAGCGAATAGATTTGCTTCACTTACAGAAGCCAGGTAAATGAAGATGTTCTATTGGCTGTTAAGAGCACTTTGCTCGGAACGTATCGCGTTTGATCATCTCTGGTGACGACCATTGGGGTATGAGGGAGGTTCACTATCAAATGCATCATTCGGCTAGTCAATGATTGCTCATCATTTCATCATCATTTCAGTCAATAGACGTCCAATGCTGGACATAGGCCTCCCCCAATGATCTCCACACATTGGTCCTGCGCCGCGGGAATCCATTGGATGCGGGGCATCCAATCGATTCCCACGAGCTTCACCAGATCGTCGGTCCACCTTGTGGGGGGCCTTCCACGGCTGCGATTTCCTGTACGTGGCCTCCACTCGAGGACCTTTCCGCTCCAATGGCCGTCGTTCTCCTCGCTATGTGCCCTGCCCATTGCCACTTGAGGCATGCAATCCTTTGGACTATGTCTATGACCTTAGTTCTCCTGCGGATCTCATCATTTCTGATACGATCACGCAAGGAGACTCCGAGCATAGCTCTCTGGGTAACTTTGAGCCTCCTTAATCGGCACATTGATTACTAACTTGTTTTTATTCCCCTAATGGATACATTCTACTAAAAATAATAATAATTAATAGATAATGTGGTGTCTGATGATTTTAGAGTTAATTGTCTATAGAAAAGGATTCTACGTGTTGGCTTCGGCCCCACTCACGCCGTTAAAAAATCCGGGACGTAATTGTCCGAGGTTACCAATACTACCTGGAACCAATCTCTTCCAGAACGCTGTGTTTCCAGCGCTCCTTTTACCCACGCTCGTCCAAACTCTGAAATGAGCTTCCAGCCGCGTTGTTCCCTGATCGCTATGACATGTCTTTTTAAACGAGGTTCGAAAAGACTTCTTCTCTCTCGGTAGGCACCGGCATGACTGTGCTCCGGCATTGTTGATGTCTATGAGCGGCGGTTATCCCAAACTAAGGTTTTCCCTTGTACTATGGAAACCAGAAACATCGACGATTAACGATTTTCTTTTCATTCCAGGCATTATAAAATTATTTATACTTGGGAGATATCCTTTAGTACAAAACTCCCTGGTTTCCTTTTATCATCATCGTCAGCCCTGGGCCTCCCTCAATCACATGAGGGGTAATAACCATACTCACCACGCTTGGCAGACGAGTTGGCGAGGGTTTTGATATAAATGCAGAGTTTTCCTTGCTGCTGATCTTCAGCACCCAGAGATGCCAGCAGCATTACCTTAGTCGCCTTTTACGACAAGAGTGAGGGTGGCCTATTCTACTCTGCCGGGGACCACACGGTTTCCTTTTATAAGCATATAATTATTAAATTTACACAAAACATTCTGAACCCATACCTAATGAAATACTGCACTGTGCACGTGCAATTCAATTCATCCAATCAGAGGCGAATCCTATGCAAATGAGCAGCGCAATACATCTCCCGATATTAATTGCTAACACACCTTTGGCTTCAGTATAACGGAGTTAAGCTTATTGAAATGTTGAGGAAAATGGAGGTACAGCCGCGTTCATTAATCTGTATAACGTGTCGTTTAATTATGATATTTAATGCTTTGGTGTTAAGGTTCGATGTATATATTTTTCATTGCAGGTGACTGTATTAGTATAATCAAAACAGAAAACCTGGTTGTGCCAAAGTAAATACATATTTTGCTTTGAACAAAAAGAAAAAGATCTCCGACATGAAGTAAATGGCGAATGAAATATATATATTTTTTTAATTCTCAATTTGAAGGCAGATTAGGTATTAATAAAAAAGTAACTATCCCACTCCTGCAGTGGCAAATGCCTCCAAAATTCAAAATTCAAAAGTACTTTATTTGCATAGGCTTATATACAGCTCTTACAAATCGTCATACATGAAAAATATAAATTATAGCTATGAATATTATATATGTAACTAAACATATATGTCGATACAAAAAATATACTAAGAAATGAATAAATATAATGTGATTCTACCACCGGAATCGGAAAGTTGATTCTGACGAGAAGATCCGGCAAGAAACTCGCCAGTTACTCTTTTTCTCCTCTTTCTCCATCAAAAAAAAAAAAAAAACAAAACATTGTTACTATGATGGGAGTAGGGTTAATCATCACACTTGCTTTATGCTGTTTGGTGATCACATACCCGATCAATGCTCTAAAAATTCGAATCACACTTTTTGATCGATCCAGTAAATAAACCCAAGACTCCTAAGATCTATTTATTTATTTGATTAAAAATAAATATGTTGTTTGTACCTATTTAAATGCTTAGTAGTGATATTCCATGGCATATGACATTGAGTACCATATTGTCAACTTCATCATCCAACAGTGTGTTAAGATTTATTTATAGCCTTACCATGGAAGAACCACGCTACGGCATGTATTGATCGGCTTGACCGGAGTGATACCGCGGCCTCACAGAAAACCGGCGTGAAGCAGCAATTCTGTGTTGTGTACACTTTCTTCATCTTAGCGTTCAATTCTCGATTCCCAGGGTACGCCTGAACAACGATTCAGGATCTGGGGAGTCTGGTAATTACAATGAAATTACTGCCATCTAACCTTTGCAACCCTTTAACAGGAGAAGCAGACCGACTGAATCATGGTTATACGTTTCAAAAACTATCCAAAACGTTGTAGGTTTCCCCACCATGTTTTCCTCACCGCTAAGAAAATGGTAGAAATATACACTTAGATTTAAAAAACCCTCGCTCGGATTTAAACTCGGATCTCCGCGCGTTCTTATGCTCAAGCTATCATCGCTCGATGCGTGCCTAAGGTAAAGTATCGGCCTATATATTGTCCCATTGCCAGCCAAAAGTCCTCTATCATAGAAATCAAGTCATCGTTACTATGATGTGGTTAGCCTTAATCGCCACGCTTGCTTATATTACACATTTATATATATTTTTTTTATATTTTACAACATCACATATATTGATCTGACTCCGAGATAGGTAGCTCAAGTACCGGTGTTACGGATATCAGAAACAACAGCGGAATTACAAATATATACATATAATACTTTATTTTGTAAACACATACATATAATACATAGAAACACCCAGACCAATACAATGTTCATACACGTTCATGCACACAAATATTTGTACTGTGCGGGGATTGAACACACAACGTTTGCACTAGAGGCAACGTTCACTACCACTGATCCAAACGGTTCGCTGAATGCGGATTGGTGATCATAATCTTCGAAAAATTCGAAATATACCTTTGCTCGACCGAATCGAACCCAGGACCCCAAGATCACGGCCTGAACCTTAAACCTCTAGACCAACGGGGCGATCCTATGTGCCTAAAATCTTTCTACTAAAATAATCTAGTTAACCGCTGTTGTACCAACGATCACGCGGGCAGTACTTTACGCTGACCAAAGTCTTATTTCAAATCTGGTTCACCGCAACTACCACACTAGTTTAGACGTAGCGTACAATTTAGCCTGATATTCGTATGTTTGCCAGATTTTGTTGTGGCTATCATTTTGAGGCCGTAACTAGGCTTAATTTTTCGCTCATTTAGATAATTTCACTGCTGCGTCATGTTTTATTATTATTATAAAGAAAAGAACAAATAACAAATCAAAGACGCAAAGATAAATTAGCACTCCCAGAACCGAAATTAGAAATCTATAAATCAGGTTCATATTACAGATCAATTTTAATTTATAATAAAATCCTCACAAATATTGAATTAGAGGAAAAAAATAATTCAGGAAAAAAATAACAGACCTCTTAGTTACATAATGCTATTAAATTAAATTAAATAATAATTTATTTCAGACCTTGAATCCATATAAAATGTGTTAGTAACATCATGGGTAGCATTGTGGACACTTACGGTACGGCTGGTCCACAAGTTAAAGGTCGCTCAGCGGGCTATGGAACGAGCAATGCTCGGCGTCTCTCTCCGAGATCGAATCCGAAATGAGGTGATCCGGCATCCGGGTGATCCGGCAGAGAACCAAAGTCATCGACATTGCTCACCGGATTAGCAAGCTTAAGTGGCAGTGGGCTGGCCATATTAGCCGCAGAACCGACCACCGATGGGGCGAACGAGTTCTAGAGAGGAGATCGCGTCTTGGCAAACGTAATGTAGGGCGCCCTCTGGCTAGGTGGGGGGACGATCTGCGCAGGATGGCTGGCAAGAGCTGGATGCGAGAAGCCATGGATAGATCACAGTGGCGAACAATTGGAGAGGCCTACGTCCAGCAGTGGACTGTGATAGGCTGATGACGATGATGATGATAATGATGATGATGAAGATGATGAACATCATGAACTTATTCTAGTGTTAGTACTATTGCAGAAAATATCAGTAATATGAAACAGTATCACAAGCATGGAAAGTGACACACCGGGGAGTGTAGCTGCACCTAGCGGTGCAATAGTGGGTAGTCCCATTCAGCCATCACGCTCAGGATGCTGTTGGGGCTGCCGCGAACGTGCACCCATAGTGATGCGCAGTGCGCCCTGATTATTGCGGGGAAGCCATCTGTGCGCGCCTCAGCGAAAATGGGTGAAGCGCTACAAAGCCGCGGCAAGCCAAACAACATCCTGAACGTGTTATTATAATGGACACGTAGTGCGCTGAATGCCCGCTGCGTGAACCCACAGTGCGCAAGTGTGCAAATTACAGAGTGAAAAAGTTTGTGGAAAAAAAAAGCTTCAGATAAAACAATACATACATAATATAAACAAACAAACTGTTAGGTATATAAAGCATTAAATAAGACAATACCTAACAATAACATGACATAAAACATACATTTCATACATAATATACGAATAATAAGAAGTTTAAATTAATACAGTGCCATCCACAGTTTTAAGTTATTGCAATACCCTATCAGGGTCCTGTATACCGCTAGTCAGCACCAATTAGAATATTTAGTTTTAAGACTCATGTTTTTCATAGTATACATTTTGGAGAGTGTTCGAATGCGCGTCACGACCTAATACCACCTTCTCCTTTCTACCACCGGACATTGCGGAAGACGATAGGAATCCACCCTTACACTGTGGAAGTTCCACCAGCTCGTACTAAGCGTTTCGCTTCTTCTTTCTTGGTGCAATTAAATGAAAAAATAAATAATGAATATTCGTTTTTTAAGTAAGGTGATAAACGAGTGGGATAGTTTCTGAAATGTGTAAAAATGATTCAGTTGGTCCTGCATGACAGACAGCAGTCGCTTCACTGTAATTCCCAGACTCCCCAAATTCTGAATCATGGTATAAACGTACCCTGGGCTCCAACACTTAATAAATAAATAATAAATATTTCACAACATCACATACATTGATCTAACTCCGAGATAGGTAGCTCAAGCACCTGTGTTACGGATATCAGAATCAACAGTGGGATTACAAATATATACATATAATACTTTTCTTTTGTAAATACATACTTATAATACATAGCAAACACCCAGACCAATGCAAACAAACATGTTCATGCACACAAATGATTGTACTGTGCGGGGATCGAACCCGCAACCCTTGGACCCAAGGCAGCGTTCACTACCACTGTTCCAAACGGGTCGTCAAGTGCAGTTTTCGTCAACTACAGTTTTTTATGTGATAGATGGCAGACGAGCAGACGGATCACCTGATGGTAAGCGATTGCCGTCGCCCATGGATACCCGCGACACCAGTGTAGTCTAAAGTGAACTGCCAACCTTTAACCCCCCCCCCCCCCCCCCTCGTTACCCCGGATTGGTTCTCCGGTACCCTTACTCACACAGCGAAATACAGCAGTGCTGCTTCACGCCGGATTTCTGTGAGGCCGTGGTATGCCGAAGCGTGGCTCTCCCACGGTCAGCTTTGAAACTAATGATGATGAGGTGGCAGACGAGTAGACGGATCACTATTGCCACTGCTCATGGATACCCCCAACAAAATGGAGACACAATTGCGGTTCCAATCTTTTAGCTCTCCTAATTTCCCGTTTGGGCCTCCGGTATGCTCACTCACTGGTCAAAACACGGCGCTTCACTTCAGGAGTTGTATCACGCCGAATTTCGTGAAGCATTACTCCATTCGAGCCAGCCCATTCATGCCCAAGCGTTTTGCTCCTACTGTTTGTCATTTTGACCTAAAATAGACTAATTTAATATTTACTTACATCATCATCATTTCAGCCAATCGATGTTCACTACTGGACAAAGGCCTCCCCCAGTGTAATCCACACAAACCGGTTTACCAGATCGTCAGTCCACCTAGTGAGGGGGCCTGCCACGGCTGCGACTTGCTGTACGTGGCCTCCACTCTAGGACCTTTCCGCCCCAACGGCCGTCTGTTCTCCTCGCTATGTGCCCTGCCCATTGCCACTTGAAGCATGCAATCTTTTGGGCTATGTCTTGTCTTTGTCTATTACATATATAAGTAATATCCCTATATAAATACTAACCTCGTAGAACAACAAATTCTCATAAGGCAAAATATACGAGAATGTTTCTATTCGCCGTATCCATAATTCATCTAGAATTTACAATATCTTAGAAGGAAAACTACATATTAGAGACTTAGTTCGCGCAGTTCGTACGAATATTACAAATGATAATAGCTTGTACGGCAAATGCATCTAGAGAAGGCTGCCAGTTTTGCCACCATAAGGGTAATAATGATTATAATTTAGTGTCCTGGTTTGAGTTAGTAGAGTGTGGAGAGAGAACTTCTTTTCAGTCGTACACTCCTGACGGAGTGGTCGTGATTATGGATTGTCTGTATGTTGGGTAGCGGTTTTAGCGAGAGTTCTCCATCTTTCTCTGTTTGTGGCACTGCGTGCACATTCAGTCAAGGAACACTTTGCAGCAGACTTGATACTGTCCGTCCACCTTGTAGGTGATCTGCCTCGGGAGCGTTGACCTTCCACTCTACCCTGTACCATTAAACGTTCCAAGGAGCTCTCGTTTCGGATTATATGTCCAAACATGGTAAGTATTCGCTCTTGCACAATCGACGAAAGTCTTTGTTTGATTCGAAGCTCCTTGAGGATTGAAACGTTAGTGCGGTGAGCAGTCCACTTCACTCGAAGCAGGAGCCTCCAACACCACATCTCGAGGGCGTCAATCTTTTTACGACATTACTAGTTTGTCAGAGAGAGACTAGTTTGTCATTTATACAACGTTGTATGAACAATACTCGAAATCGAGAGCCTTGAAAAGTTGATTGTTGTTGGGAACACGGAGGGTAAGCGAACCCGAGGACGATCCCCAACCAGGAGGAGCACCCTCAAACAAGTTTTGCTCGGTTGGAGTACCGGTGGAGGCAGATCACACAAGCCGACCACTATTACCTTTATGGTTGCAAAACTGGCAACCTTTTTACCTTGTGAGAGCCACGCTTCGGCATGAATGAGTCAGATCGACCGGAGTGATACCACGGCCTGACAGAAAACCTGCCTAAAGCCGCATTGTGTTGGGTTTCACTGCGTGAGTGATGGTACTGGCGGCTCTTTCCGGGGGAAGGAGGGTTTAAGGTTGGCAGCGCACTTGTGAGTCCACTGGTGTCGCGGGTGTCCATGGGCGGCGGGTAATGCTTACCATCAGGTGATCCGTCTGCTCGTCTGCCACTAATAAACCTGATTCCCCTGGATTGGGCCTCCGGTACCCTCACTCACGCAGCGAAGCACAGCACAGTGGTGCTTTATGCCGGTTTTCTGTGAGGCCGTGGTGTCACTCCATTTGAGCCGGTCCATTTATGCCGAAGCGTCGCTCTCCCACGGTAAAAAGGTAAAAAGTTTTGTAACCGTATGGGTAATAGTCATTAGTGTCCTGGTTTGAGTAGTAGAGTGTGGAGAGAGAATTAGTTTGTAATTTATACAATCATCATCATCCTCCTGCCCTTTTCCCAGGTTATCTGGGGTCGGCGCAGTATGTTGTTGTTACGCCTATGCAAATAAAGAATTATTTGACTTTGACTTTGATGAAAATCTTTGTAATTTATACAATGCTGTGTGAAAAATACGCTATGGACAGCCAACGCGAATTCGTTCACTAAGCTGGTAAGATTATTTCTTTACAGTATATTGGCTCACCTCAGCCTGATGGTAAGCAAGAGGAGAGCCCAAGTTGCAATTACAACGGAAACGAAGTCAAGGCAACGCAACTGTAAGTAATTTATTTATTTTTCTTCCTTGTTCACTAGTTTATGTATTGACTTTTTTATTTTGTTTAAATATTTCTTCAATACGTTTTACTGTGCAATATAGATATTGCACTATCCGAAATGTGCAAGTTTCCTCACGATGGGGACTGGTCTGCTTCGGTTTACCTCATAATATTTATTTTATTATTATTTCCTTTATTTTATTTTGTGTAACAATTAAACTTTATGGCTTGGTATGATGATGACACAACATTGTATGAAAGTTTGGCGATTAAAAAGAGTAACTGGCGAGTTACTTGCCGGATCTTCTCGACCAGAAACAACTTTCAAAGCCGGTGGTAGAATCGCATTATGTTTATTTATTTCTTTATTATATTTTATGTATCAACATATACTTATATGAATTAACATGTTAATTATACATAAGTACTTATAAATAGTTTTAAGTCATTCAAATGTATGACGATTTGTAAGTGCAGCGTACAAGCCTATGCAAATAAAGAATTATTTGACTTTGACTTTGATGAAAATCTTTGATGGTAGACTTTGTGCTAATAAAAGGACGTAGGTACAATTCATACGAAATACCCAAGTCAATTAATTACTCTGACAGACAGTCGGCCTCGCAGCACTAAGCTGGTACATTTCACTAAAACCTCACACGCCGTAACCGTCCTATTTCACCCGCCAACAAATCTGTTCTGAGCCCCGTACACTCCCGAACATTTAACTTGATGCTAATACAGGCTTCATCGGGCTATTAGGCGATTGGGGACGGCGGTTGTATAAGTTAACTAGTGGCCTGCTCTTACTTCGTTAAGGGACTATAGTTTTCAAAACCCGAAAACTTTCATACAAATTTCCAACCCCAATTATACACGCTTAGGGGATGATTTTCAAAAAAATGTTTTATATCTTTCATTATTTTTGATGAAAGACTTTCATCATTCAAATAACTTTAAAAACGGCAAAGATTGATGCTAACTTTTAACCCCCATTTTACCACCTTACGGGCCTTGGAAACTGGCTGTGTTGTAACCTTATTTTTCATTACATTTTGACGTGCTGTTCTATACAATTGTCACCTGATTGTTTCAAGAAAACATCACTTTGTACATATTTGTTTCCATGATTTCGCCTTTAAACCGGTCTTCGCTCATTTCTCCGTTAGTTTACAGTCCACCAGCATCACCACTAATTCATCATCATCATCAGTAACTCTTACTCGTCCACTGCTGGACATAGGTCTCCCCTAATGCACGCCACTGCTCTCAATTTTCGGCCATTCTCATCCAGCCCACACCAGCCAACCTTCGAATGTCATCATCCCATCATGTCGCAGGGTGTCCTACACTACGCTTACCGAGTCGCAGTCTCCACTCAAGGACTTTACGGCTCCAACGGCTGTCAGTTCTGCGGCTAATATGACCAGCCCACTGCCACTTCAGTTTGCTAATTCGGTGGGCTATGTCGGTGACTCTGGGCTCAGCACTAATTATCAGGGGGTGAATTTACAAAAATCCTTTCTTAGCATAGGGGACTATGCTAAAAAAGAAACTACTGTCCAAAATTTCAAGTTTTTAACTCTTATAGTTTAAGGTCTGTGTTGATAAATAAGTCAATCAGCTTTCGCATAAATTAAGCAATAGCCGGTACCCTCTCTCACTCAACAAAACACAAAGCAAGCGCATTCATTCTACGTTTCTGTCAACAAGTGAAAACACAGTAAGGTAGCAGACGTAGTCAAAAGGGTAGCGCAACTCAAGTGGCAATGGGCAGGACATATAGCCCGAAAGACAGACTCGTGGTGCAGGGAAATGCTGCAGTGGAGGCCGTGGGATCAGAAAAGACCTATCTGAAAGTCCACAATAGAGATGGAAAGACGACATAGCAAAGATTGGCGGGCACAATTGGACTTAAAGGCCCAAAATAGAATAGAATGGAGAAGATTGAAGGAGGCCTACACCAAATTGGTAGAAAACGGCTTAAGATGATGAAAATGATGACAATTCTGTGTAGGATGGTTTGAAGAAGCTCGCCAAGGAATTACGATGGTCGGAGCTCGAGCTCCTGACCGTACAAACAGATGACGATAATCCATTAAGACTAGACGAAAACGGCATCGTTACATGTTTATCCTCATTAGGAAGTACTACTCCTACAATCTTTGGAGATCAGAAGCCTTTCTCTCAGCCTCGTTAACATGCAAGTCATCGTCATCCGAGTCGGAGCAAGAAGTTGAGTAATGAAGAGGAAGCCAGGGATATATCGCGGCGGGATCACTCCTCCCAGATAAAAGGATTGTGTAGGATCGCAGTGTAAATTTGGGGAGCAGTCACACCGTCGCTTGTATAACAACCGTTTTTTTTTTATTGAAGATGGGTTTGCTCTTGGCTTCACACTGAACTCTAGAGCTGAGAGGAAACCTACGATGGAGCAAGTTTACCCAAATGTTGCCAATTCACTGTAGCTTTGAAAATATTAAAGAAATTTAAAATTTTGGAAAAGAAAATATATGCAAATGCACTCATCTCAGTCCCCGGCAAGTTGACATAGAAATTTACCCACTTAAATTTAAATTACCTGTTTTTTTGAAGTCGATGTCCGCCAAAGCAGAAAAGAAAAACCGCTAAAGAGTGTCGCAATTATATAACGGAGGCTGGTACAAGCTCTTGTTATTAGACGGGCCGGCAATATTGAAATTAGAGTCCACAATGTTACGTTATATTTATTAAAGGACAATAAAACGATACTAGATAAATTAAGAATAGAATACAATAGTAAATCCCAGGGGGGTCTTGGTCTCGCTCCTCTCAAACGTAAACAACCCTACGCGTTCCCGCATTCCCCTTTGGTGATCCAGCACAATAAGCTCTGGTCTTTCTTCTTCAACTTCAGTCCGGTAGGTTTCGCAGGAAATCTGAACCCGTAGGGTGATCTTGTTGAGTCGTAACACACTATTAAGAAATGCACAGGTGCGGTCGGGGGGCAGCCAATAGCTTCCGATTACGAAGGCGAAGATTAGGCAAGCGAAGCCGGGGAAAGTGCTACTGTCTACTGTTACCGAGAGAAGGCCTTTTTATAGGACGTACGAGTACGAGGATTCACTATATACAAAATGAATGCGCTGTCCGACTTGTTATAATTTTAATAAGAATATATTTTTAAGATTAAGGTTTAAGTTTCTAATAATTTTGTGTTGTTATAATTAGGTTTAGTTTAGTAATTAGTTATTTTTTATAATTATTTATTTAAACAATTTTTTATTTTGATATTTGTTTTATTATTTTATATATTGACATATTATTATGGAACCTATGTTACAAAAAATTATAAAGAGAAGTCACTTCTGAAGTCTCTAGCGTTTATTGAACAAACTATCAATATTCCGTGGTACTATTTACCGTGGGAGAGCCTTGCTTCGGCGTTAATGGGCCAACTCGACCAGAGTGATACCACAGCCTTACAAAAAACCGATGTGCATTGTGCTGTCTTTCGCTGCGAGAGTGAGGATTTAAAGATTGTCAGCGCACTTGTGACTCCACTGGTGTCGCGGAGGCGCACGGGCGGCGGCAATTGCTTACCATCAGGTGATCCGTCTGCTCGTCTTCCACTTATCACATAAAAAAAACTTCAATGCAAAAGAACATCAGGATAGTAGCAGAAACGTAGCAGATTCGACATAGCGATGATTGTTGTACATTCGTTCACTACGCGGTCCCATAGTATGTTCTGGTATCAGCACGATCAAATCCCATCACAAAATCAAAGCAAACACCAACATAATCTATTTTTTTATATAGGTGGTGTTGTCCCGCGCACGGTTACGGCCGCGCGTGTGATTCCGCCAATGTCAAGTGTATGAGAGAGACACGTCGATTTAAAATTGATCGGTAATTTTGCTAAATGCCAACATAATCTAAAAAAAATCCAAATCCTCCAAATCCATCCAGCGATTACCGTGTGTCTCCAGTCAAACGTCAAACTGACAACTCGCTAAAATCGAAATAACTGACAATGATATACATATTGCAGGGCGTCACATGTAGGTATACCACAATATTACTTTTAAGACCTTAATATAATTATGTAGGGATTCGGCGGGTAGAGCTAAAACAAGCCACGTGGGCTGATGCAATTCAAAGGTTTAAATTAGTGTCTAGTGGTTTTTAGTGGACAAATTTGATGTTTATTTGTGCAGTGAAGTGCCGAAAAGTGATCCTAATAATAAGAATCATTGAATTGTATCGTTTTTAACACTGATATTGTGTGTCGAGTTAGTTGTCTAGTGACAACTTGCTTAGACCTAATAAAGTCTTAAAACCCGCGATTGCTTTTAGAGTGATATCCGCTGAATCCGTAGGTCGATAAAACTTAAAATCACCGGCGTTTTATTGAGTGACTGTGTCTTTGACTGACTCGACTGTTGACTACCTACTTATTCTCAATAAGTTACTTAACATTGGAAAATTATCTTCGGGTAGAGCAATATTAAACAAATTAATAAAAAAATAAAAAATAAATGTGTGTGATTGTGCAATAAATGAATACGAATATACACAACTACCTGGTCCTATTATTAAAAGATGCACTGTCATCACGATTTTCTGTAGCACAAAACATCTACAAAAAGCATTTCTGTTTAATTTTAAACGACATAAATAATAATACCTATGTATTACCTATATATACCTACGGCAGTTGTATGTACACACTACAACTGCCGAGCGAAAAAATTGAAATTTCATTAGGTACACAAATTAAATCTTTTATCTCTATATCTTGCTTCGTAGGGTTGTTACAATGGGGCTGCACCTTTTGCCTATAGGTCGGCGTACAATATTCTGACAAACAAGTTTATAGTCCGGACTACAAGCTAAACACTACGGTGTAACAGTCACCCTAACTAAGCCGGCTCCGTTGTTACTGCTCGACTATGATTTATTGCAAAACTCCACATTGCACACTCACCAACAATAAACTGACAGAAGTACGAGCGATTGTCAACCTTATCCCCAAGGCTCACCTCTCAAAGTCGTTTCATTGCATACAAATGTAAGGTCCACAAACCATTTGCAAAGCACTTCCAATAGCTTTCGACGTCACATTAGTTATATTTGTTGAGTTTGATGTTTTCTACCTACGAGTACGTTTGGTAAGCATACAAAATTATTATTATTGGATATTAATTAATTATTTAATTAATTCATGCATTTCTCTGGTCTCGCAGATATACATGGATGGCGATGATAATTTACTATGAGATGACCCGCTTTAAATACAAATTTAAACACGAAAGATATTTTTTTAGAATAGCCTGACATTTGTCTACAATCTGACCTGATGGTAAGTGATGATGTGGCCGAGGATGGATCATGCCTGTCTAGTAACAGTAACAGCCTATTCACTCTTTTCTTGAATAAGTTCAGATCATAGCGTTCAGGGAACACATCTTCCGGCAGAGAGTTCCATAAACACATAAATACACAAATAGGATAACTTCTGTAGCCAACAAGTTACAAATCCTCAGCATTTGCTGCAGTGGCCGAAGCAGCTGCATCACGCTAAAGTTGGGTCACGTGACTTGGTCATTTTGTATGGGAGTAGAAAAAAATTTCGATGAATTTCGAAAAGTCGTAAAACAAATGTTGTTCAGAATGGTTGGTAGAACACGTGGCTAAAGTGATGTAAATGTTCACAGATACACCCTGTATAATTATAAATTTGAAAGTATTTCTGTCTGTCTGTTTGTGCGTATTTCACGGCAAACGGAGGACTGACGTGATTTTTTTAAGTGGATATAGCTGAAGAGATGAAGAGTATACTTTTGTCCCTTTCTAACGCGAACGAAGCCGCAGGCAAAAGCTAACTAATCATAAATTAAATCTAAAATAAACTCAAGAAAACTGCAAGCTTTGCTCTAAAAGCTAATTTACATAGGGAATGCCGTTGACCTTGGGCCTGCGGCGAATCCTTTGACGACAAATGACTTTCATATTTTGTTATTCTTACGTGCTCAGTACGAAGTTACGAAGTTATTGAGCTAAGGCTAAGAAGTATGTGGGGCGACTGTAACTATGTTTAAATATGCTTGTTAAAAAGTTTGTTCTACTCGACAACAGTTCCCTGCCCTCATTTAGATGGCTGACAGTCTTTAACTG
Organism: Marasmia exigua; assembly: GCA_019059595.1. Classification (NCBI taxonomy): domain Eukaryota; kingdom Metazoa; phylum Arthropoda; class Insecta; order Lepidoptera; family Crambidae; genus Marasmia; species Marasmia exigua. The sequence continues at coordinate 22,964,193 of CM032464.1, read as the reverse complement.
TGCGTTTCTCAATAAAACTTTCTACCTCGTACGAGAAAATATGGAACGAACTTTCGCCTGCGGTTTCATCAGACGTACGACATGCAAACCATCAAGAAAAGAGCGTATTTCTTTTTCAAAGAGGTGGTTGTAAAAGGTTTTGTTTTTATTATAAAAAAAATAAAATAAAAATAATATTTATTCAGTTCACAAATTTCTCTACAAAATTGGTGTCGACTTCCTGTATTAGGTGCATAAGCACCTGTGTCAGAGGGAGCTACTCTTCCTTAACTACTAATCATATAACTGAATACAAATATTATATAATTAAGTTTGGCAAAATTATTATGAAGTTACGTTTAATTATCTAAATGATCTTGGTCTCATGTGCGGTGTGTGTGCGTGTGCGTGTGCGTGTGCGTGTGCGTGTGCGTGTGCGTGTGCGTGTGCATGTGCGTGCGTAGCTTTCATTGTCTCTGCCATGTGGGCTGTAAATTCATACAACATCTCATACATTGAACTGATTACGTACTAAATGGCTAGTAGACATGTGTTTTTTTCACGCTTACTTTCTAGCCACATCTTTACTTATGTAGTTTCGTCGTCTCAAGTCACTTTTATGTAAAATTAATGTCTGTTAAACCTCGTATTTTTGTTCTTAAATCGTTTGCAAATGTGTTCTTAGACTTTTAGCAGTGTATTTTCAGTCAAACTTAGTTTGTTAGCTATTCGCAGCTTGCTTACTTGAATTGAAATAATTTGTTTAAGTAACAAAGGTCATGATTTAAATTGGTTGGTTTATAAAGGTTGGTAAGGGCAGGGAACTACAGTGCGTTGACCTCCTTATATAAATCGTTCTGCTCTGAACCCAGTCAGGTGGCTGGGATCGGGCAGAAACGATTACTGTGGGTTCAGTTGTTCCACGAGAAACGCGGATGGTAGAATGTGTCTATAGTCCAAATGTGTCACATGTGTGGGCCAACGGACTTACACTCAAGAGGGGTTTTGGGAGACGTGCCAGCCTATTCAAGGTAAATCTCGAACGGGGGGTCTGGGTTCCCTTTAGGGAAACCCAGGCCTGACTCTATATTTGTGTTAGCCAGGAACCGTTAAGAACCCCTTTCCGCAAAATGGTACAAAGGTCACAACAGATAATAGAAACTAAACCAACGAACAAAATCAAACCAAATTGGTCACACTTTTTACCCGACTACGGCAAAGCAAAAGGAGGGTTATGATTTTGACAGGCTATGTATGTATGTATGTATGTATGTATGTATGTTCATCTGTTTCCACGTAACTTCTTAACTACTTATTTGTGTTGTCAATTTATGCAATATTCACTATGTAGAGATAAAATTTCATGTTTGGAAAGGCGTAGTCACACGTTAAATATACTACCCTTTGACAACGTGTGACTGCGGATTTCCAAACATGAAATTTTATCTCTACATAGTGAATATTGCATAAATTGACAACGAAGGCTTGTTTTATACTTTTTCAGCGACGTTTTTTGTCGTAGTTGGGTTTTATATGTTCACGAGTACCAGGCTGGCATAAAGTACTAAGAGTGATAAATCATTCCTTTTCGGACACAACATCAGATCGTAACGAGTGACCGGCAGCACAGGATGGAGAGGGACCGATGTGACGTATTGTGGCAGCTGTGGGAGGATAAATCATTGATTTGTTTGGGCACCTACCGTGTGATATGTTTCGTACGCATGAAAAAAAAAGAATAAATAATTTCAAACAACATATCATACATTTTAGCCTTCCGGCGTTTGGACCCACAATATATTTAACGAACTGACCTAATTCCGTACAAAGTAGCTTAAATAGCTAATTTGTTTTATTAATGTCAACAATAATCCCATGTTTCTTTAAGAGAGGCATTCCTTATTTTTTTATATCCATATATTAGCATAACGTTTTGTCAAAGCATATATTTTATAAGAAGCGGTCCTCCGACGCGACAATAGTTTTTATATGTAGGACAGTCAACAGCAGTTTCAATTTATTTTTGGAATTAATTCAAAACTCGGATTCGAATTTTTAAATTTTTAATTTATATTTTAAAAAAAAGATTTTCGCTTTCAAATGTTTATTTTACTTTAGCGCAAATCAGTTCCTGCTTTCAATAGACAAGCTCAACTCAAGAATCTATACTAATATAATAAAGCTGAAGAGTTTGTTTGTTTGTTTGTTTGAACGCGCTAATCTCCTGAAACTACTGATGCGATTTGAATAATTCTTTTTTTGTTGGATAGTCCATTTATCGAGGAAGGCTATAGGCTAAATAACATTACGCTATGACCAATACGAGCAAAGACAGAGCGGTAAATGTGTAAAAAACGGGGAAAATTATTCATTTTTGAAGGCTTTCTTTGCGTGCGCTGCGAAAACGGTTCAAGATACACAAAAAATATGTATGAAAGAATTATTCCTCTATACATGATCTAAAAAAAAGTCCGCGACGGCATATGTCTATCTTTTAAGGTTTAGTCACAATGACCGTTTTTATGGTACCAAATTTGGTCGAAATAATTTGTTTAAGTTGTATCAACATAATAATATTCATCTTTATTCAAATATAAATATAAATATGTTGTTGGTTAAGAGTACTTCATTGTGAATAAAATTGTCTTTGACATAGCTTAATTTCAACAAAAAACTTTAAAGATTACAATGATAAATAACTCCGAAACAAAACCAACTCGCTCTCTGCGCTCACTGCGCTGGCCGGCGCGGCGAGAGAGAGGCGGTGCTTGCGGGCAAGCCGGGAGGGGGGTGCAGCTCTACGAGATACCATGCCGCGCGGCTCACTCGCGTGGTCGGCTCCCTACTGAACGGTTGAATACAGCGCTAATTTGTTTATGCGATATAATTATCATCGTAATATTACTTTTTAAACACAGTTTCATTTTGAGGTTGTTTTCTATATAGTAGGTACTTTATTTGTTTTAGGATAGTATTTAGTGACACAATAATAACACTTTTTTGTTTTCATGTAGATTATTAATTAATAAGTATGTGTTTTTTAAAAGTATAGTATCGTTTGTTTTAAAAATAGTATTCAGTTTCTAATATTTTTTTGTGGTACATAATACCTGTAGGTACCTAAATAGGTATCGCCTACTTAATTATTCTTATTAGATTAGGGTTTAGTTTAACGTATTTAGTTTCTATTTTTTTTTCGCTTTAGGTAAAACCTGTAAATAGGTGTGGTCTACCTATTTATTCTCATTAGATTAGGGTTAAGTTTAAGTATAAAGTTTGTTAACTTATTTTCATTTTACGGATTTTCTTTTGACATAATCGTTAAAAATAAAAACAATTAGGTTCCTAATTATTAATCTTACGTTTCTTTTTTTTTACGAGTTACGCTTTAAAATTCTGCGGAAACTCGACCATTCCGAAAATCCCGCAAGAACGGGAACTATGTGGGAAAAACCAAAAATCTGCCGGAAGTCACTATTCCACGCGGACGAAGTCGCGGGCAAAAGCTAGTATATTATAAGTTATTAATTCACCATTTTATTGGGGCGCCCATCTTAGATTTCAAATTTTTCTTGAATTGTATTCTACTACTCAAACCCTTTTACTATGGATAAAACACTTAATGCCACGCGTTTCTACCAGTTACCTCTCTAAGCCCTCCTGACACTCGCCAGAAGTCCATATTCAAAAGCATAAATCTTCTTCTAAATGACTGAGGGAGACGAAGGAGCTCACCGTTACAGTACGTCGGTCATGAGCGGTCTTGTACCCCCGTACCTCGAAAAGTATGTTAAGAGGACGGGTATGGCACACTAGCGACGCCAATCGATATTAATTTTTAGCTACTAAACCGGATATATATCCACGCCAAAAGTGGCCGCTTTTGGCGTGAATCAATTTTTCGCGTACAATAACGGACCCAACATTTGTGCATAGTCATTTAATAAATAGTATAAGTGTTTGCCTAGAGGTTGTAATCCCGAAATTATTTAAAAATAGTAGCTAAAAATTAAAATAGATTGGCGTCGCTAGTGTGCCCTACCCGTAACCTTAAGTCGTTGGTCGTGTCACACTGGTGTCCGATAAGAATATGTGGACAAGGGAATAGAGAGTGCACTTGAGTTTGCGCACACATTTGAGCACTATAATATATAAATAAAATAAATAATAATAAATACTTCACAACATCACATACATTGATTTGACTCCGAGATAGGTAGCTCAAGCACCTGTGTTACGGATGTTAGAATCAACAGTGGGATTACAAATACATATACATAATACTTTTCTTTTGTGAATACATACTTATGATACATAGAAAACACCCAGACCAATACAAACAGACATGTTCATGCACACAAATGTTTGTACTGTGCGGGGATCGAACCCGCAACCCTTGCACCAGAGGCAGCGTTCACTACCACTGTTCCAAACGGGTCGTCGTTGCGTAAGTGGCTGATTGTATATTAAGATTAGCCGCCTTAGCCGAAATCGGGTGGAGGATATTATTAATCTACTATTGTAACCCTGTGACCCGAGATGTTAATGTGGTCCTATGTAATGATAGCTCCGTGGGTTCTGAAGCGCTCTCAGGATTCTAACAGAGAGCTGAGAGAGGGCGCCACTAGCTTTTAAACTACCTAGCTAGAAAGTGAGAGTTAAAATAAAAAGAGTTTAAATGTGAGGGCTGAATATTTATTTAAAAAAACTACAAAATATATATTTTTTGAAAAGAGAATTTTCGATTCTGGCTTTTAAAGGTATTTTTTTTATGTAAGAACTTAAATGATCTTAAACAAGTAATTTATTAATGCTAGGCTTAATCTAGGCCGTATAAAAATTTAATTTAACTAAACAGGACTCCTATCCCGAGGATTATTCTGATAAAATTACAAATATCACAGCTTAGCCTATGCCGCTTAGAAAAAGGTCAAAGTAACAAGACTCCTATCAAGAGGATAGTCTCATAGAAAAAGTTACAACGATAAAAAATAGGTTATCATATCTACTATAAGTTACTCCAGAGCAAAATAAAATAATAAATGGGTACCTTAATAAAGCATTATACTAAACTTAATGCTATACATGGGCGTTGCAGTCCTGCGATGGCAACGGAGACCCCTCCAAGTATCAGCCACGTTTGGCGTGCAGCAGCTGACCGGTTATGAGTCCTGGTGTGTTCCTTGCCTCGCCAGATCGACACCCATGCATAAAGAGGGCTTTATATGCCTGAAATGAGTACACAAAGGAAGCATTAGGACAGCCAGCCAACACAAGCTGGTAGTGCTGTTGGGAAAAGAGTGTTACATAACGATATATCATGTGGTGTGCAGCAGTGGCGAAAAGTCCATATAAGCCGATTCCCGTCGGCTTCCCTTAAGAAAAATCAAAACTATAGGCCAACGATATTTTTATCTGTTAAATTGTTCACTTAGCGTCACACATAATATCAAATAGTTTGAATTGACTAAACGCCTACAAAATTTTGTGAGCAATGCAAATAATGCAATAAGCCGGTAAAATACCGAGTTACTTCTTCATACTACAAAATCTCATACTGAGCATCTGTCCTTTTCATTTGTGTGAACAGATCGTCATGTTCCGTCTCGTTTTAGCACGCGCAAATTTACCTACATGGAAATAACTCGATGCCTATCGGCTTGTTATAGAGAAAGGTTAATTGGCAACGCACAGGTGCAAGTGAGAAAGATCACTCAATGAAGTAGAATTGTAATGCTTCCGAATTAAGAATGAATGTAGTGGTATTAAATCATGACAGGCGCGTACTACATTTTTATTTCCCTTGCTTTTTAGTTTTAATTTAATGGCGGATAATGCGAATTGTATGTAAACAACTTGTTAGTTTCGTTTTGTCGAATTTATTTGTTTTGGTGTTGAATTGTGGTGAAATGGATTAATTTTTGTATTGTGTATTGTGTTAAAGTCATCGGTTAAAATTGCATTAATACCGATAGATAGTTTAGCGGAGACTTCGTTCTCAAAATTAAGTTTTGAAAACAATAAACAATTAGGCCGCGCCATTCCAAATATTTTTTAAATATTTCCATACATCCATTTGCGTGGATGACAGGCAGTTGTAAGTTATTTTTTTTTTTTTGTTTTCCCTGTTTAATAATTTCGGAGTCGAATTCAGTTTATAGTAGCACGGGTTATACGAGCACTTACCAAGATCGCATGCATCATCATTCATAACGCATACAACTTAAACTCAGAAGTCATTTTTCAAAGGCATCATTATTACCTGAACTAACTGTGGGAGAGCCACGCTTCGGCATCAATGGGCCGGCTCGACCGGAGAGATATACCACGACACAGAAAACCGGCGTGAAGCAGCACTCTACTGTGTTTCGCTGCGTGAGTGGGGGTACCGGAAAGCCCAATCCAGGGCAAGGAGGGTTTAAAGGTTGGCAGCTCACTTGTGACAATGGTGTCACGGGTATCCGTGGGCGGCGGCAACCGCTCACCATCAGGTGTTCCGTCTGCTCGTTTGCCACCTATGACATAAAAAAAATCTTGAAACTCGGACATAAACATCAGTGCTGAGCATTTTGTTAAGTTAATATTATATTCCGGCTTTCCTTATGAAAATATTCACCCTTCGCCACTGGTGTGCAGACAACCCATGGTCTCCAGCGCACATAAGCAGATGCGTGAAGAGCTTCTAGGCGCAACAAAGGCGGCAAATAAAAAGGAAGACAAAATATGAACGTGCTCACCCATTATGAGATGTGGTGCAGGAAGTATTCAGCCCAAAGAAAAAACTTTATAATTAAATGGGTGACATCATTGGCCTAAAACAAACAGACAATGGCCTAGCATATGCGAGGAATACAGTAAAATATGAAAAATTGAGTTACATCACCAATCCAACTTACCAAAACAAGGCGTCACCAAAAATATAAAATTACAATATAAAAAAAAGGAATGCGGCATTCGCCGTCATTATAAAGAAAGCCAGGTGTCCCAATTCATTGTGGAGTTGATATTAATGTTCAATTAAAAGAAAACGTGCATCCGAGCACTGAACAAGAAAAAAAATCTTAGTCATTGGAAAAGAAGACCAAAAAATGGCAGACGTCAAAACCCATAAAGGATTTAATTTTTTTTTAATCCATAGACCGAAGGTACAGATATCTAAGATCATACGGCTTACAAAACAAAAGGTGAAATGCAAAGAATGCAGAAAAATAAAAAATTGGCCACAAATATCTAATTTTATTGAAATTAATTATTTTAACTGACTGACCGGATGGCGCAATTGGTAGTGACCCTGCCTCTTACGCCAAAGGTCGTGGGTTCGATCCCCACCCTGGACAAACATTCGTGCGATAAACACTTGTGTTTGTTCAGTGTCTGGGTGTAATATATGTATTTAAGTATATATTTGTGTTCCTCTGTTGTCTGATATCTGTAACACAAGTACTTACGCTACTTAGTACGGAATCAGGTTAATGTATGAGATGTTGTGAGAATTATTTTTATTATTATTATACATAAATCGTTATAAGTACCCCGAATTATTAAAAAAAAAATTGAAAATTGAAATTGAATTGAATAAAAGTCGTATTTATTTAATTGAAAATCAAATGAAATATATACAAATCGATCATTGAAAAATCTAATGCTCATTTAAATGATTGCTGTCACAGATTAGAAAGAAATTAGGTTTGTTCTCGCTAGATGGCGTTAGAAGTAAACAAATATTAGGATAAACAAATATTAGGATAGTGTAACACGTCGTTATTATTTTAGGTATATTTATATTTTTTTTTGTTGAATTCAACAAAAGGGATGATTGCACCGATAAATGACAATCTAAACATCATCATCATCAGCCTATCGCAGTCTACTATTGGACGTAGGCTTCTCCAATTGTTCGCCACCGTGATCTATCCATGGCTTCTCCCATCCAGCTCTTGCCAGCCATCCTGCGCAGATCTTCCCTCCACCTAGCCAGAGGGCGCCCATCATGACGTTTGCCAAGACGCGGTCTAAACTCTAGAAATCGTTTACCCCATCGGTTGTCGGTTCTGCGGCATACATAGTCTTAAGGTTAGGCATTGAGGTAACTAGCGCCGTCAGTAGATTTGTTTAAATTTTAGCGATTTTGATTCATTTTTAAAAAATATACATTTGTGAATAGAATCGGAAAGTATTAGGATTTTTTCGAGATGTATTTGTAGCGTATTTCCAGTTGCGTCCAAAGCTGTCCAACCACCAACAGCCCTACTGAATTATTATGGTTACACGTTTTGAAAATATTCGAAACATGCAGGTTTTCTCACCATGGTTTCGTTAATTGTAGAAATATGCACATAGATTTGAAAAATCCGGAAGTGCACGCTCGTATTCGAACCAGGTCCCCCGTATGGAAGGTGCTTTCTGAAACACTGAGCTACCATCGTTCTCCATTGTTCTCGTCACTTTGACCAATTACAAAATGGTCCCTTGTAGGAAGAAATTGTGACATAACTTTGTCCCAATTTTTTTTAATCCTTTACGGATACACAGATTTCCTTTTTTAAAAAATGTCTTAATTATAAGACATTTTTAAAAAAGGACACCAACAGATTAGCTGTTACGTCGTCGCGTCACCTTAAACAGATAAATGGGACTCCCCTGATAAATAAATAATTAACTACATACATGTTTGCAAATGATAACAGATTTATAAAACGAGACATGCTTTGTCGGTCTATGTGTTTGTAATTTTTGTTACTTATATTTTTACTCCGTTTTTCGGCCGTGTGGTCCCCGGCAGAGTAGAATAGGCCACCCTCACTCTTACCGAGGTGTCGTAAAAGGTGACTAAGGTAAAGCTGCTGGCATAATCATCAGCACCCAGAGAAGGAAAACTCTGCATTTATGTCAAAACCCTAGCCAACCCCTCTGCCAAGCGTGGTGAGTATGGCAATTACCCCTTATGTGATTGAGGGAGGCCCGTGCCCCAGCAGTGGGGACTTAAATGGGCTGACGATGATGATGATGATGATGAACTGCTCATACATATATTATCAATATCCTCGACATCATCCTATATAATGATTCTGAACGTGTAACCGTGATGCAGTTAGCCTGGTTCCCCTGTCTAAGGGTTGTGAAGGTAAGACGATAGTCGCTTCATTATGATTACCAGACTCTCAAAATCATAGTCTAAGCTTACCAGCTCCGAAGTGACAACTTTTTTTTTATGTGATAGGTGGCAGACGAGCAGACGGATCACCTGATGGTAAGCAATTGCCGCCGCCCATGAATACCCGTGACACCAGTGGATTCAGAAGTGCGCTGCCAACCTTTGATCCCCCCTTTCTCCCGGATTGAGCCTTCGGTTCCCCCTTACTCACGCAGCAAAACACAGCACATTGCTGCTTCACGCCGGTTTTCTGTACGCCGTGGTATCACTCTGATCGAGCCGGCCCATTCATGCCGAAGCGTGGATCTCCCACGGCACTTTGATCGCACTTACAAGTTAAGATGGAATTTTTTTTTGGTCAATAGCACAATCGCACCTGATGGAAAGCGACGATGAGGTCTAGATGTATAGATTATAGTGGTCAGGAAAGACAGACCTCGGCAGGGAGTTCCATTCTTTAGCTGTCAGCATTATAAATGTGGCCGTGTGGTCCCCGGCAGAGTAGAATAGGCCACCCTCACTCTTACCGAGGTGTCGTAAAAGGCGACTAAGGTAAAGCTGCTGGCATGATCATCAGCACCCAGAGAAGGAAAACTCTGCATTTATATCAAAACCCTCGCCAACCCGTCTGCCAAACGTGGTGAGTATGGCAATTACCCCTCATGTGATTGTGGGAGGCCCGTGCCCCAGCAGTGGGGACTTAAATGGGCTGATGATGATTATAAATGTGAAAGCGAATTGCTTCGTGCGGATAAGGAGTAGTTTTTTTTTAATCTTTATTTAATGAGCTTGTTCACTGAGTGAACATGTCGCTCTATAAGGAGTAGTTCTACCACCTAGGGATGAAAGCCCTCGCCGCGCCTTGTAATCCAGAGAATGGGCTGGGGGGATCAAATTATGTTGAACCTCCGCACACTCCCCAAAATGAGATGACTCCCCAAAATTCAATGTGGGAGAGCCACACTTTGGCATGAATGGGCCGGCTCGACCGGAGTGATACCACTGCCTCACAGAAGACCGGCGTGAAGCCGCGCCTGCGCAGTGTTTCGCCGTGTGAGTGAGGTTACCGGAGGCCCAATGGGGGGAAAAGGGGAAAAGGTTGGCAGCGCACTTGTGACTCCACTGGTGTTGCGGGTATCCATGAGCAGCGGAATTGCTTACCATCAGGTAATCCGTCTGCTCGTCTGTCACCTGTCAAATAAAAAGAAATGAATCCGGTAGAAGACCGGAGGCATGCCCCACGTCGACGGCGGTCCAGGCTCTGCAGGCCAGCTTCGTAGAGTACGTTATCACCTATGAGCCTCTTCGCAATTCGTTCTATTGAGTCCAGAGCGTCTAACTGATTCCGGGTAGAACCATCCCAGAGGTGACAGCAGTACCCCAAGCCGGAGCAAACTTGAGCTCGATATAAACTTAAGAGTTGCTGGAGCTTAAAGTACCGCTTGACCATCCAAAGGCTGCCTAGCTTTTTAGCTGCAGTTTTGGCTATGGACTCAACGGAGTTGGTAGCTTACACAAATAAGTAAAGGAAATCCCAAAAAGGAACAGAAACCGTGGGAAAAATCATGTTTGGAATAAACAATTTTATTATCAGGAAACCTTTTGACCGCGTAAACGTTTCTCGTTACCTTTATCGCTTGGCAACTCGCTTGAGTTTAAGATATTAGTATAAAGTGTTTTTCACAATATACCTTTTTTTTTTTAATATATTATACTGAAAATAACTGTTTTCACAATGGAACAGCCACACCACAGAGTATTGTGATGAGGGTATCCGAGGCACAATCCGTTGGGAAAGGGAGTCAATACATTTGTTATTCCATTGGTGTTGCGAGTGTCCATTGACGTCTGAAATTGTTTAACTTAAAGGAATCCGTCAGAGACGCCCTGTTGGTCTAGTGGTTTAAGTACCGGGCAGTGATCTTGGGGTCCTGGGTGGAAATCGAACCCAATCGGGTCGAACAAAAATAATGTTTCAATTTTTTCTAACATTGCTCGGATTTGTGATCAGCAATCCGCATTAGGCAAGCGTGGTGATTAAGCCTTATCCTATCATAGTAGCGATAACTTGATTTTTACAGGACAGTATATTGGGTGATGACATACGGAACCGAAACGTGGCCGCTTACAACGTGCCGATTAAGGAGGCTCAAAGTCACCCAGAGAGCAATGTAGAGGGCTATGCTCGGAGTCTCCCTGCGTGATCGTATCAGAAATGATGAGATCCGTAGGAGAACTAAGGTGACAGACGTAGCCCAAAGGATTGCATGCCTCAAGTGGCAATGGGCAGGGCACATAGCGAGGAGAACAGACGGCCGTTGGGGCGGAAGGGTCCTTGAGTGGAGGCCACGCACAGGAAGTTGCAGCCGTGGCAGGCCTCCTACAAGGTGGACCGACGATCTGGTGAAGATCGCGGGAATCCATTGGATGCGGGAGGCACAGGACCGATCTGTGTGGAGAACATTGGGGGAGGCATATGTCCAGCAGTGGACGTCTATTGGCTAAAATGATGATATTGGCTGATACTTTACTTTTTTTAGGTATTCCGTCTGCTCGTCTGTTTCCTATTATATAAAAAAAAACTTACAACTAAGCCATACTAATAGAAATGCAAAAGCGTTGCCAACTAGAGGAAAGGCCTTCTTTCCCTGAATTGGGCCACTGATATTCTCACTCATTTGTCGAAACGCGAGTGCAGCGTTGCTCTGGTTGTCTGTGAGATCGTGGTATTACTCCTGTCGAGCCAGCCCATTCTTGCCGAAGCGTGACTCTCTCTTAGTGAAGTGGCCGACTCTGCTTTACCGCATGCATTTCTGTTTGTATGACAAACTAGGTTGACGTAGCGACCCATAATGAGTTTTAACCGCCGATAATAAGAGCCTCCATTCTGCTCGGTCGATCTTACATCACTTTCTGCCAGTCATCTGGCAAGTATCAGATTTGAGATTGTACCAATGGATTTGGATTTTTATGATTTTGAGACCTATTCTTTATGTGACAGTGTAAACAATCCTTTACTTGTCTGATTAAAGTATACATAAAGTGTTGCTTACGCTTTAGTACTACAGTTTTGCTTACGCCTCAGTACTACTACTAGATACAATACTTAACTTGCGAGTACATAATGTTTTTTAAATATTTTTCTCTTTTTTTGGTGATTGTTGTGTTTGTAACATTAGCCACACCATCAAGTAAGTTATTTTACTAAGCAAAAACCACAGACAGCTTCAAAACTAAAGTTCCTAGTAAATTGTTTTACAATATCAGTAATTAAAATAATACAATGATTCTTATATTTGTCGGAAGTGAACATTGAAAAGTGTGTTAAAAGAAATTACCATTAGGTGATCCCTTGGCTTGTCTGCCACATAGGTATATCATTAAAAAAATCTTCCTGTGATATCTTCAGTGTTATTGTTCAGTGTCTGGATGTAATATATGTATTTAAGTATATATTTGTGTTCCTCTGTTGTCTGATATCTGTAACACAAGTGCTTAAGCTACTTAGTATTAGCTTAAGCTACTTAGTATAGAATCAGGTGAACGTATGAGATGTTGTGAGAATTATATTATATTATATTATATCTTCTTTAATTTCTCTTACAATGGAGTTTTTGCCAAGGCCAAATCGGACTACATTACAAAAATTGGCGAGAGACTCGTACGTCTCCTCTCCCATCAAAGTACCATGCCATCTGGTCTTTTGCCAAAGCTATTCAGGGGATTTTTTGCCAATCTTCCCTGCTGTCGTAGGGGCCGGGGGCATGACGCACTGGCCCATGATGAAAAGAAAAAAGCTGATCTTCTGGGGTCTCTTTTTACATCGAACTCGACTTTGGATGACAGAGGCTGTGAATCATCTACCATTCCATGCTTTGAAGACGCAATGCCAGATATCCCTTTCATACAAAAGTCTGTGTGGGAAACGCTTTCTTCTCTTGATATCCATAAGTCGAGTAATTCTTTTTTTATGACTCAGTGAAAATGCACTTTATGGCTATGGCTATATGGCTCGCCTCCGGGTTGAGTATCTGATAACCAGAGACCGAAGGCATACCCAATAAAAACACAGGGGCGTTTCCATTCCTCGCCCAGGAAACACTCAGACCGGGGTAAGGACTGCCATAGAGGCTTTATCCGTCGCCTGGTCAGGGCAAAGAGGGTCGCCCGCTCGGCCTCTCTCCCGCTCAACCTTCCGGGTAGGGCAGTGTGGGCACACTTCTGGCTACAGTGCAAGTACCACCGAGAGGAAGACTGCTTGCACCTCTACCCGCACATACACTGCTGATTGTAGTGAAGTGCGTGTTAGGGACAAACCCGCTGGCTAAAACGCGTCGCAGAAACCAACTCCGCTGGCTGCGGAGCCGGGAAAATCCGCGACGCAGAAAAGCTCCGAGAAAAACGCCACGCCAATCCGCTGGCTGCGACCTGGCAGCGCAGGTCCCAAAACGTGGGCCTTGAGGCGCTCCAATCTGGGTGGGATGCCGACGTTAAAGCGCCCTGCCGTAAAACCGCCGGGCAATCCCGCCGGGAGCCGGACACAGCATTCCCAGGTCTGAAGACAAAAATGGCGCCTGCAACCCTGCTGTGCGATGGTTTAACCCGTTTTCACGGCCCCTAGTGCACCGTCAGGGAACGACGCGAAGACGCTGGTCCTCAGGCCCTCGGCGCGACAGTGTAGGCCCTGCAGCGAAGTGCGCTTCGGCGCGGTCGCACGCCAGGGCCGGTTCGTCGGGTATGCATCCTTCGGCTAACAGGTAGCAATCCACGAATGAATTGCTACCCGCCATTGCCTAGGAAAAACCGTGCCCCGCGGTAACCGTTTCTGCCTAATACCAACCGAAGTTAGAATCAAGACAGAACTTATTACCAGCAGGGCCACTCGATGCACCTGAGTCCCCAATTCAGTGGGCCTGGCGGAATATCACCCATCGTCTTGAAGATTTTTGCTCCGGAGTTGGCACTAGTACTAATGCGTGTGTTTTAGTCCTCTTACCAAATTACTTTTTAAAAATGGAAAACTGCTTTAGTGCACCCGATCCCAAAAAAAGGAGGCCGCTCAAATCCGTCCAATTACTGGCCGATAACCATCACTTCTCCCAAAAATGATGGAATCAATTATAAACTGCCAGCTATTCAAGTACATACCTAGAAAACCACCAGTGATCGCCAATACGGGGTCTTTCGTCGTGGTCGCTTTGCTGGACGTTGGTTTTGATTTCTACAGCAAAGAACGTTTATATATTTTTCCTTTTTAAAAGTTGCAGGTAAAATGTACTGCCAGGCTCAAGGATACTGCGTCGCCCAAAAGATCGAGTGCCGAGGATTTATCTACGATAATGCGTATGGCTGCCCGACAGGAAAAATCTGCTGCATTGAAGACTTGTAGTTTTTACAAAAAAATATATGTACCATTTTATTTTAAAAATAAGATTAAGTAGGTATAAACTACAAATTTTATTGTTAACTAGCTGACCCGACAGACTTCGTCCTGTCAAAAAAAATTGAAATGTGGCAACAAATATGAACTTTATACAATAGCAATAAAACTCAAATTGATTCTACGTTTGAGTTAGAAAATGTTTGTATGTGAAAAAGAAAAGGGCTGTTTTAGGGTTTTTCCGAAAATTATTCGATTTCTTCTCGCCGTAAGAACCATCCTTGGACTTCAACGAACATTTTAAAAAAAGAATTGGCCAAATTGGTCCAGGCGTTGTTGAGTTATGCGCTTACCAACACATTTTGCGATTCATTTATATATTATAGATTAAGAAACCGTACCGTTAAATGTAAGACAGTACCGCACACTACCTACCTACATTTATGTTTACTCTTGTATTTCTCTTTACCTAAGTAAATCTATTTTATTTTAGAGAAATAAATGTCTTAAATCATAAAATATATATTATTTGTTTTTTACGCATTTTTAAACAGCTGTTTTCCCAGCTAATACTAGGTGCCCTGTTATCTCTATTAAAATTATAAAAAGCAAAATATACCTCTCTCACAGATTTTATTTGTTTCTTAATTTGTCTCATAACTTCCCGTGGAAGAGCCACGCTTTAACACGGACGGGCCGGCTCGACAGGGGTGATACCAGGGTCTCACAGAAAACCAGCGTGAAGCAGCACTGTGCTGTGTTTCGCTGCGTGAGTGAGGGTACCGGAGGCCTAATCCGGGTGTAAGGGGGGGGCTAAAGTTTGGTAGCGCACTTGTGACTACACTGGTGTCGCAGGTGTCCGCGATCGCTTACCATAAGGAGATCCGTCTTTTTGTCTGCCACCTGTGACATAAAAAAAAAACGCTTGGATTCAAATGTACCCATGTCACTAGACAGTGTTGCTCGAAAAGATTTATACGAATTTAACAGTCAGTAAGCGCATCCATAATTCAAGTTTCATAAACCATACATAGCTCGAACTTTTGGTGAATTAATCGAGTACTCTTTGATCAAATGATTAAGGGTTCGAGCTATTTCGGTTGTATGACGATATCTATCATCTCTGCGCTGATAGGGTTAGCAAGTAAATATTTGAAGTGAGTATCAATTAACCGATTGGAGCGACGGTACCTCCCTGGATAAGAACAACAATCACAGCCACTTATTCCGAAACTAGAAGAACTATACTATTGAAAATGGGTAAATAAAGGTATTTTGTTAACCGCATTACGATTTTTACACAATAATTGGAACAAAAAAATTAGGGGGTCCCGTACTTAGAACTGAAACTCGTTTTTTTCCTTCATCAAACCCATACGTGTGAGATATCTATGGATAGGTCTTTAAAAATTATGTTGAGGTTTCTAATTTCTTTTTTCAAAACGTAATACTTTGCCAATCTTAACAATCAGCCACTCGAATGTACTTTAATAAAATGTAATCTGAAGTCTATTAAGTGAATATATATTAATTCATATCATTTGTTTGTATTTAATTTATTCGTATAATTATTTTATTGACATTGTTAATTTGAACTCTAATTATTATTCCAATTTTGTATTCTGACAAACTGTATTATTAACCTTGACATTGTTTATATTCTATTCTAACCAACGTAAAATATGTAATTTAGTTTTTAGTATGAATTTTGTTTTTATAATTATGATATAATATGTGTAATTATGACAACGAGCACATCTGGCGTTTTGGGAAACTGTTAGCCAGTATGTGTCAAATGTTTATAAAATAAAATAAAGTAGAAGTGTTAAAATATTTATCATCATCATCAGGCTATCGCAGTCTACTGCTGGACCTAGGCCTTTCCAATTGTTCGCCACCGTGATCTATCCATGGCCTCTCGCATCCAGCTCCAGCAGTTAAAATTTTATTTTTTACTTTTTAGTTCATTCGGAGTAATTTTTTTTTGTACAGTGAAGTGATGCGAAATTATTTAACACCATAATTATGGAGTTCACCTTAATCAAACCTTAAGACCTAAAAGGATGGTTTAACTACCTTGTAATACGAGTCAAGATCCCTTAGTTGGCTATAAATTAATGTCAAGAGCAGGGCGACTCATTTTGACGCTCTCAAAATAATAAAATGTGTATACACCCGCCCCCTAACTTCTATAATAAAATCATCATGCAACTTAAAAAAATATATAATATACATTATCATGAAAACTAACAAAAAAAATGGTTTGATCTAGATCTAGTACCTAACTAGTATTTTTTAATTCGTAATAAACCGTAAGCCGCAATTTACCTTCCATATATCTTACTTGCTGTCTAAAGAACCCTTCATGGACGAGTTCGACTCGCATTTTCCTTTCATTTGGAGAGTGCGCCACGGAACTGTACAATGCCATTGGAACATCTCCGTTCTTCCACTACTCCACCAGGCAGACCCTCAATCGACACCGGTACATACTAGAAATACCAAAAGTCCGCACAAAGAGGTTTGAATCCTCTTTCCTTATTCGTACTGCGAAACAATGGAATCAGCTGCATGATGAGGTGTTCCCTAGAAGCTACAATTTGGGAGTTTTCAAAGCGCTAGTGAAATAGGTATCTTCTAGGTAATCGTGCTACATCTTAGATCATATTATCACTTAACATCAGGTGAAATATGGTCAAACGCTTATCTATAGGTATACAATAAAAATAAAATCTATATGCGTATTTCTACCTTACCTAAATTCATCGTGAGGAAACCTACCTTCGGATAATTTCAAAAACGTGTAACTATAAATATTTCACAACATCACATACATTGATCTGGCTCCGAGATAGGTAGCTCAAGCACCTGTGTTACGGATATCAGAATCAACAGTGGGATTACAAATATATACGTATAAGTAATTTTCTTTTGTAGATACATACTTATAATACATAGGGAACACCCAGACCAATACAAACAGACATATTCATGCACACAAATGTTTGTACTGTGCGGGGATCGAACCCGCAATCCTTGGACCAAAGGCAGCGTTCACTACCACTGTTCCAAGCGGGTCGTCAAACTATGATTCAGTATGTCTAGTTCTCCTGTTAAAGGATTGCAAAGGTCAGATGACAGTCCTTTCATTATTTCATATTATTTTTAAGTACATCGGTGAAAATTCAAAATTCGACCTCAGCAAATGACGTCGACACTGCAAAACTTTAAACCAATAGGTATTGCTACTATTACTAGTAGTAATAGTTATATTGCGCAAAATCAAACCTGTATTCAAACTAAAATATTGCAAATTTCTTTCCAATGTTGCAAGCCGGCACTTCAGGCTCAAACATAACTGTAAAATTGTTAAAAGGTTGTAATAAAAATCTATGTTTTACACCCGATGGCCGATGCTATAAACATTTAGAGGCGATTTTACGAGAAAAGCTTTGCCTTACGTCCAAAGTGAGATAAAAAGATGGGAAAGGTTGCAACACTTTTTGTTAAGAGCAAATCGATTGTTTTATTATATTGACCTTTTTTTGAGGAATTGTGATATGATTTCTCAAATAAAAAACGGTAATTTCAAAAGGAAAATCTGGCTGTATTTTTATGTAACTAGAA
Source organism: Marasmia exigua (assembly GCA_019059595.1). NCBI lineage: Eukaryota > Metazoa > Arthropoda > Insecta > Lepidoptera > Crambidae > Marasmia > Marasmia exigua. Next base: position 22,946,053 of record CM032464.1, on the reverse strand, counting down.
ATGAAAAAAACCCTAAAACAAGATTGTCGTCAAATTTAACTCCCCTTTCCTCACCCTAAACTTTGATACCCTCACCTTCTTATTTTGTTTTTTATTTATAGTGTTCCTCTGCTGAAAGCAAGAGAAGAGCCCACGTTGCAATCACAACGGAAGCGATGTCATGGCATCACCTCAGTTGGCACACCGCCTTACTGGCCCGCGAGATGACACTTCACACTTATCCATATTGTAGGAAGGAGGAAGTACATGCGACGGCAGCGAGTTCCATTTCTTGATGGCTGCGGTAGAAATAGGCACTGCAAATTTTTTTAGTCCGTAATAGAATGTTTTCCACTGTGAAGCGGCGACAGCGTTGTCCGGCGCGTGTAGTTCTGTGACGAAAAAGGGCAGGTGGGATGAGGGAGAAAAGCTCTTCTGAGCAGTCACTGTGATGTAGACGATAAAAGCAACCCTATGTCTCTACCAGGTGAAAGAGGTTCTAGGGTATTGGTGACCTCTTCGTCATCTATAATATGTGCATCCCGTCGCTGCAATCTATCAAGACCATCCATAAGGTATTTAGCGGAGCCATCCCAGAGATGCGATCAGTACTCCACGCATACCCCGACTAGAGTGTTGTATAAAAAAAAAACTATGCGAAAAATGTGCGCAGCTGTTTCACGCCGGTTTTCTATGAGGCCTTGGATGAGACTCTCACGCTGAAGCATGGCTTTCCCACAGTCAAAACAGCTTGTGCAGCCACTAGCCTAGATGCAGTACTCTTACCCTAGTTTCTACTTACAATATCTGTCTAATTGTAAGGGCCTATTTACAATAATAGTAAAATCGAAGTTAAAATATCAATATGCTGAAAACAAAACATCATAGATAATTTTGAAGGGTGACAGTATGAAAATATCTAACTCCTAAATTGTTGTTCAAAAGTTTAATTTATGCGACAACTTTGCTATGAAATTAAATGATACATACAGAAGCGTTGGATGTCGATCATAAGATAAGTAACGTATGCTGGATAGTATTCATTGGTAATATGAATGCAAAATATTAGACTAAATTGGAGTGAAAAAAACTATCGAGCCCTGGGACACTACTTCAAAACATTCAGTTACACAAAAAGCATTACCTCGCTTTGTATTAACCTAAGTTCAAAGTATCGTATCGTTGTGTTATAGATAAAATATCATCTACAATCATCATCATCATCATCAGCCTATCGCGATCCATTGCTGGACGTAAGCCTCTCCAATTGTTCGCCACCGTGATCTCTCCATGGCTTCTCGCATCCAGCTCTTGCCAGCCATCCTGCGCAGATTGTCCCTCCACCTAGCCAGAGGGCGATTACGTTTACCAAGACGCGGCCTCCGCTCTAGAACTCGTTTACCCCATCGGTTGTCGGTTTTGCGGCTAATATGGCCAGCCCACTACCACTTAAGCGTACATCTACAATTAATAATAATTCCTATAATAATAATAATAATTCTCACAACATCTCATACGTTGACCTGATTCCGTACTAAGTAGCTTAAGCACTTGTGTTAGATATCAGACAACAGAGGAACACAAATATATACTTAAACACATATGTTACACCCAGACACCGAACAAACACAAGTGTTCATCGCTCGAATGTTTGTCCAGGGTGGGGTTCGAACCCACGACCTTTGGCGTAAGAGGCAGGGTCACTACCAATTGCGCCATCAGGTCAGTCAATAATACGACTAAACAAATCTTATATCACGGTAGAAGCGTCCCCCGGGTTCCAAAGCGGCGGCTTTTGACGTAACCGGGAAAAACACGCTGAGATGAGAAGAGACTCATCTTCCTTGTTTTCCTATGTTGCATGTATCGTATATGGCGTTACAGTTATAATGAATAAAGTCTTAAGGCGACGGGTATCCCTAAATAGACACCAATCGATTTAAATTGTTAGCTACTAAAGCGGATCTATTTTAAACTATTTCGGAGCGGGAATCTCTTAACAAACATTTATATTATTGATTGAATAAGTGTGCACTACTTTTTGATCTATTTTTGCAGTCAAAATTTGAATTAAAGCCATAAGTGGCTGTTTTTGGCGGCAATTCGAATTTCGGGTACAAAAACAGACCCAAAAGTTAAGTATAAGTATTAAATAAATTGTAGGTATAAGTGTTTTCCGAGAGGCTGCAGCTTCGAAATTGTTAAAAAGATGTCCGGTTTAGTTGCTAACAATTTAAATCAGTTGGCGTCGCTAGTGTGCTCTACCCGTCACCTTAAAGCAATACCTCACCGAAGCTGACCGACTTGACCTTCCCGACCCTTTAACAGGGGAACTAGACCTACTGAATCATGGTTGTATGTTTTTGAAATTATCCGAAGATAGGTTTTCTCACGATGTACTTACCGCCGCCGAGATTCAAGTAGACGCACATAAATTAAAAAATAACCGGCCAAGTGCGAGTCTGACTCGCCCATGAAGAGTGTGGTTACAAAACAGACTGACCGGATGGTGCAATTGGTAGTGACCCTGCCTCTTACGCCAAAGGTCGTGGGTTCGATCTCCACCCTGGACAAACATTCGTGCGATGAACACTTGTGTTTGTTCGGTGTCTGGGTGTAATATATGTATTTAAGTATATATTTGTGTTCCTCCGTTTTCTGATATCTGTAACACAAGTGCTTAAGCTACTTAGTATGGAATCAGGTCAACGTATGAGATGTTGTGAGAATTATTATTATAGAAAACAAAAGTGCACTCTCTGTTCCCTTGCCCTCATATTCCGATGGGATACCAGTGTGATTCGACCGGATAAGGATTGGGCGCAGGACCAACGGCTTAACGTGCTTACTGAGGCATGGAGGTACAAGACCTGGCGGTCTTCCAGACTCCGGGCTGAAACGAAGAAGTTCTTAACAGAAAAACCCGGGGATCGAACCCGGGACCCCAAGCGCAACCGAAGCTTTATAGTGCGTCGCACTACCCGTTGTATCAATGAGGTAGTCAAAGTGTATAATAACACCTATTTACAAAGCACCTTTGCTCAAAACCAGCTGAATGAGCGCAACTCGTAGCTACAAACAGGTCGAGGCCCAACTTTTGTAATTAACGCTTTCCTGGTGATTGATGCCTGCTCTCGCTGTGTTTCATACTTTCAGTACCTATACGTGAATTATTGAACACTGTTTCGGAGTTGTACAAGTTGCAAGGTGTAGGTGAGTAGTAAAAACGCAAAGGTAGATAGATTAAAAAAAAAACAGGTGTTACAAGAAAAAGATATTATGAATGAATGAATATTTTTTTATTTGACACAATAAGTAAAAAGAACATACAGTTAATACAGGTAATAATATAACAAAACAATAAAAAATAGGTACTAAATAAAATAATTAAAAAAGTGTCAAATAGGTGACCGCTCAGCTTTTGTCGACACTGGCCGAATATATCCAGCGCCGGTAACGCTGTTTCGCTTTCAGCGGTTTTCAGCGGCTAGACCTAAAAACATTGGTGCACTCTGTTCCCCTCCGCCTCCATTAACACCCGTAGGGTGAAGCCAAAGAGGGAAAGAGAAGAACATAGGCAACTTGGGGCTCGATGGGACGGTTCTACATCTAATGTACAAACCAACATTTTCTACACAACAGACAAAACAATAACAATACCTTTTTTACACAACAGGTACAAAACTGGACACAGAAAATGATAACAATATAATAACTTACAACAAGGCGATCTTATCGCTTGTAACGATTTCATTCAGGCAATCTTAAAAAATGCCTTAAGTTGAGGAGAGATATTCAAAATTCAAATTCAATTCAAATTATTTTATTCATAACACACATGTCATAACAGATTATTATGGTTGGGAGCTTCTTTTAAGCAATATATTTGCTTGTTTAGGGAACTCCGCTCTTCTTTAATTATCCATATGTTATGTTTAAACTTTCCTTAATTTAAGATATAACTTGTAGGGGGTAAGGCAATGCAAAGTAATTTGTGAAATGAAATTGACAGTTCTTACGTAAAATTAAACTAACTCACTCCACATAAACAAAAAATTGTATTCCGAACTCGAATTATTCCAACTCATTCGAAATCAATATTTACTCCACCCAAATTAAACGGTTTTACCGAAGTCCGGTCAAACTTATCCTTGTCATTATTTGCACGAGAAATTTCTCATCGCTTCAAAACTGTTTAAATCGCCCTCGATAATATTTCTCTACAGAGTTCAAGAAATTGCTCCACCTCATAACTGGAGAGTTTGAGACTTGCTAAGTTTAGCAATTAGTGTGTAAATTGCCGTTATAGAAGGTGTTTCAGAAGTGCTTACTGGGTCAGAGGGCCTACGTCGAGGCCGGCTAACGAACGAGATACCTGTCGCATCTAAACAAACGAGACGCGTAGGGCATGTGTAAGGAACGGGTGAATCTTCGGCCGTAAATTATGTTTCGTTGTTGGCTACCTCGTCTTTAGACGTGTGGAAAACAGAACTGTTCTCTTCACTGAACTGAAAGAGCGATGCGATTCTTATGAGTAAAATTCATTCATTACTGCCGATTCTCTCATATACCACAAAAAATATTAAGAACTTACAAAATAGGTCCGCCATTTTCAAGTAGTACTAATGAGTTAGAATTTTCTTATCACGAAGCGATATTATTTTGTATATTCTTTGCTTTGCTTTATTACTTTAAATGTGGGAGAGCCACGCTTAGGCATGAATGGGCCGGCTCGACCGGAGTGATACCACTGCCTCACAGAAGACCGGCGTGAAGCAGCGCCTGCGCTGTGTTTCGCCGTGTGAGTGGTCACCGGAGGCCCAATGGGGGGGGAAGGGGAAAAGGTTGGCAGCGCACTTGTGACTCCACTGGTGTTGCGGGTGTCCTTGGGCGGCGAAATTGCTTACCATCAGGTGATCCGTGTGCTCATCTGCCACCTCTCATATAAAAAAAAAATTAAGGTGACGGTTAGCACACTAGCGAAGCTAATCGATTTTAATTTTTAGCCACTAAACCGGATCTATTTTAAACAATTTTAAACAGTTTGAGCCCTTGGTTGGTTCATATATAGACTTAAAGTATCTTGAGGTATCTTGATAATTGACAGCACTCGAAGACTTCAAATAACTTGATTTATTGATAACTTGTAAATGTGTACTTAGTAATAAAGGCTGCTATGAACTGACTTGATACAAACGATGACTCGTATGAGGTAATCATCATCATCATCATCAGCCCATTTAAGTCCCCACTGCTGGGGCACGGGCCTCCCTCAATCACATGAGGGGTAATTGCCATACTCACCACGCTTGGCAGACGGGTTGGCGAGGGTTTTGATATAAATGCAGAGTTTTCCTTCTCTGGGCGCTGATGATCATGCCAGCAGCTTTACCTTAGTCGCCTTTTACGACACCTCGGTAAGAGTGAGGGTGGCCTATTCTACTCTGCCGGGGACCACACGGCACGTATGAGGTAATACACTTAAGAATTATGCTAGCTTGCAGTAAACTGTACTTTGTACATATTCCCCGGCGGGAAGAGAATAAAATGATATTACTTGAAGGGAACCAATAGAGAATTTAAAAAATATAAACTTAAATACTGTACATGTCATGCTGAATCTAGTGCATAAATTGAATGTCTTAAATAATTATAATACATTTTATATTAGGGTAGTATGGAGCCGTTTCGTGAAGTACTTTTTTGGTAGTGGGGACGTGTTCCGGTCTACTCTCTGTGGCTCATCGACTCTCATTGTGTTGTGGCAAGCGGGAGCTGGTCGGTGTTGCATCTCGATTGCAGACTGCCTTTCCACTGCACTCTGGGCGCCTGGGACTGTGTTCAGTACGGTTACTTTTAATCTGAATTGTAACTTTCGTGTAATCCATGTAGGATTGGTGATCGGTAGATGCATGGTAAGGAACTTGTAAGAGATCGATATTTGATTATGAGGAGATAGGCGACGTATGGCCGACGACTGTGAAAGGCGAAAGACTTATTAAAGACAATTATATTACAGAAGCTTTTATTCCCGAAACCTGGGTGTATTATTTATTCTGTCCCACATCCATATTATTCCTGCTATTATCACGACTGCTATGACAATGTATATCATGACGTAGTGGTGTATGTCATGGAATGGAACTGCTTCGGCAGCAGTCTCCAGCTCCTTTTTGTCAGTCTTGATTGCCTTGATCTTGTTTTCTATATCATTTGTCTCCATTTGGAATAATGGATCTTCAGGAGCGACGACTCAGCGACCACGTCACGGACGCAGCGTTCACGCCGCGGATACACAACGGTTCTGCGTGGCCGCTATAAAAACAATGGCGTTTATCTTATGCAGCGATCATATCTACGCAGCGCATCCGTTGAGCGGCGTGAACGCTGCGCATCCGCGACGTGTTCGCTGCGTCATCGCTCCGCTTTGAAAACGCTCGTAATACACCAGTGTGGCCACTCCCTAAGTGATATTTTAATACATAGGTTAGCTGACAGTTTGCGGGTGAAAGTCACGTGTTTTTATTCAATTTGCCCCTCCTTGCCCTAATATATGCGGGCACAGAAAAATGACCGCTTATATTGCGAACTAAATGAGGATTTCCCTTTTTGCGCTCATTTTTGGTTGGGATTTAGAGATGTGACAATTAAATTGAGAAAATGTTAGATGGTTAGTAGGTTTTTATGTAAAGAAATATATCGCGCATTTAAACGGGATTCGAACCCACATCTTTCACCTTTCGGATGGCTGTTTTACTAATTGAACTACTGAACGGGAAGCCGATGATATTTTTTAAATGCTTGATTAAACAAACGAATTTCATAAAACATCTTAAACCTGATTCCGTACTAAGTACTTAGGTGCCAATGAGGATTAGAGCGTAAACCTTTTCAAAGAAACATGGGTCAAAATTGACAAGTTAAAATGTATAATGAACTCGTTATACTAATAGTCACTGGAGCATGCGATTCATTAATCATTTTTATATTGTCAAAACGCTTAATAGATTGGTCTTGATTTTATTCTATTTTTTAAGCGACTTCAAAAAAAAAGAGGTTCTCAATTCGACATGTATATATTTTTATTTTTAATTTTTGTTCGCCGATTACTTTTCCATTTATGAACCTATTTAGATGATTATTTTTTAGTCGGAAAGTAGATGGTCCCGGATTGGTACCATGATCAGGATATCATGATCTGATGATGGGATCCTGGAAAAATTGAGGGGAACTTTCAAATTTTATAGCGACACGTAATGTTTTTGTATCTTTTTTCAAAACTGCACCAGTGTTTACGACTTATTATATCAAGAGTGTGGCTCTGCTGACGATGAAAGGTCAACTCCTTAACGTTAAGGAGTTAAAGGATAACTCTTTCAATACTGTACTCACAATTACTTTGTTAGTTATTTAGCGGACGGGTGAAAGGGGGAGGGGGGAGGGTTGCTTTAAAAATGAGAACCCTTAAATTTTAAACAGCTTTTTAAAAGCTTGAAAATTCGTGGTTGTTGAAGGCGGTTTTTTTTTTCGCAGAATTTTTTTTTCACATCCTTAGTAGTTTGCGAGTTGTTTGTATATGAATATAGTTTTAGGCTGATGCTGCTGTTAAGGTCAAGTGACGCTGCACAGCAAAAGGGGTTCACAAGCGGGCTCTGCGGGAATCGTCACCTCGATCCTTTTCCAACCCACGCGAGCATCTCACTACACTATATTTGTTTATATCCCACCATAATATTAATTTGTATCTTATTGTATATTTATTTGCACGCCCGTGCCAGTTGCCGTGTGGTCCCCGGCAAAGTAGAATAGGCCACCCTCACTCTTACCGAGGTGTCGTAAAAGGCGACTATGGTAAAGCTGCTGGCATGATAATCAGTACCCAGAGAAGGAAAACTCTGCATTTATATCAAAACCCTCGCCAACCCGTCTGCCAAGCGTGGTGAGTATGGCAATTACGCCTCATGTGATTGAGGGAGGCCCGTGCCCCAGCAGTGGGGACTTAAATGGGCTGATGATGATGATGATGACTAGTGATGATGATGATGAGTAGTAGACTAGTGATGATGATGACGTCACACGACCGGAGGGATTGGGCGCAGGACCAACGGCTTAACGTGCTTTCCGAGGCACAAAGGTACAAGATCGCCTACTTACAGACTCCGGGCTGACACTAACAATTTCTTATCGAAAACTTAGGTACAAATTTTTGGCCCGACCCGGGGGTCGAACCCGGGACCTCTTGCGCAGCCGTCACTTTAAAGTGCGACGCGCTACCCATTGCGCCAACGAGCCAGTCATCAAGCAAGTCAAAAAGCTTGTGGCAGACGTGTATCTACTACTTATAAAGCGTGCTTTTTTAACCGTCCTACTCCCTTAACGAGGGCCTACTGATGATAACAAATATTTTTCCCAAAGAAGCATAGGGTCTAATATCAAAATAAAAAATCGGTAAAAAAACTTTTAAGTTAAACGGTTTTATCTTATGTGCACTGAAAACTAGAAAATAATAATAACAATTAGGTATTTTGATCTTCTAGTTCAGAAATATTTTAAGACCAAGCAGAATAGCTTTTAGGCATATTAGACTAAAATAAAAACGTGGGGCCCATTAACTATTGCTGTAATACTTTCTTCTATACTAAGTGTGGATTGAATCGACTTACTATAATCGTAACTGGAGTTTTTGACAATCAACAACCAGCCGTGGCGGCTTCACCAGCGAACGTCCAGCTCATGATCTACCAAAGTATAAAGATATGCTTTGCCATAGGTAGGATTCCAGAGGGGCTCCACGTTTTTATTTTAGTCTAATATGCCTAAAAGCTATTCTGCTTGGTCTTAAAATATTTCTGAACTAGAAGATCAAAATACCTAATTGTTATTATTATTTTTCTAGTTTTCAGTGCACATAAGATAAAACCGTTTAACTTAAAAGTTTTTTTACCGATTTTTTATTTTATACTTTTTAGTATTTAACGGAAATGCCTACCTTCAGTGCCTCATTATTACATGGTTTTTTACCTGATAATTTATTACAATCTAATTCCTCAAACATAGCCCTTCCAGAAACTTGATCTGTCCTTTTAACGTCACACAATCTTGGACATAACTGTTCTGGACACGACTACTCATGCTCTCACCTAATATGCTATTTTGTAACCACGTCCATCTTGGATTTTAAATTTTGTCGTAATCACAGTATTCTACTAGTAGTAGTAGTGTAGCCCTTTCATTTGATGCCCATATTGAGGGGGTTGTGGAAAAATATGAAATCCGCCATTTTGCACCGGCGGCCATCTTAGATTTACAACGTTATTGATATTACTATATTGTATTGTCATCGAAACTAAAGGTGTGTACCAAATTTAAGATAAATCTGACAACAGGAAGGTACTCAAATGTCAATTTCTAATTTTGACCCAAATAAATAAATACCGTACGGGTCGAGCTAAATAAAACCGTTTAAAAACTAAAGGGAAGGAAAAAAGTCCTTACTCTATTGAAGAATTTTTAAATGTGACATAAGTCAATATGTAATCTCTATAGTATTAATTATTATTGTTCTCTAAATCTCTCTTAATCAGCCAGGGGTACGGATCAGACGAAGGATCGCGCACTCTGACAATCCACGAAGCCCAGGGACAGACGTTCGAGAACGTTGCGATAGTCAGAACAACTGCCAAACAGTCCCATCTCCTGCAAAGTGTCCCACAAGCGGTGGTAGCCATCTCCAGACACACAAGAACTTGTGTATATTATACAGATAACGCCACTAACGACGCCACAGCGCGCCTAATATCCATGGCATCGAAGGCTACCATCGAAAAAATAACCGAGTACAACCTCAAAATGGCGATCCGCCGGGGCGATGACGCGGTTAGGGACAAGCTTGCAAATAAAACATAAAGTATTAACATATCCCAAAACTCCCCCACTGAGGTCCTTAACTGTTGTTGATACCCATATTGGTGGGATTGATAAAAAAAATGTTATCAGCCATTTGGTAGCGGCGGCCATCTTAGATTTCAATTTTTCATAGTAAATTGTATTCTACTTGCACCTTTCATTTCATACCCATGTTGATGGGATTGATAAAACCTAAGTTATCTGCCTTTTTGTAGAGGCCGCCATCTTGGATTTTAATTTTATATAGTACATTGTATTCTACTGGTTGATCACTTTCATAATGATATCCATATTGATTAATTCATTAATCGGTTGACAGGAAGAGGGTGAAATTTGAATTACTAAATTTGACCCAAGAATAAATAATAAATAAAACAAACTGGGTGAGCTAAATAAAACCGTTTAAAAATAATTTTGCCTTCGTATACAATTTGCACCAATCAGCTGATTACTTTTGTATGGGAAGGTGATTTTTTTTCGAGATAAGACCCTATGTTCTTAGGGGGAAAATGTTTGTTTTCATCAGTATGAAGCCCTCGATAAGGGAGAAACACGGTTAAAAAAGCACGGTGTACAGGGTTTTAATACAAAAACCGAATGGCGCAATTGGTAGTGACCCTGCCTCTTACGCCAAAGGTCGTGGGTTCGATCCCCACCCTGGACAAACATTCGTGCGATGAACACTTGTGTTTGTTCAGTGTCTGGGTGTAATATGTGTATTTAAGTATATATTTGTGTTCCTCTGTTATCTGATATCTGTAACACAAGTGTTTAAGCTACTTAGTACGGAATCAGGTCAACCTATGAGATGTTGTGAGAATTATTATTATTAATAAAAAAAAGAAAGGACACAAGTAGGTTACCCGATGGTAAGCAATCACTGCTACCATCAATTGCTTATAAAATGATGAATTGACTAATTAATCCCTTTTAGAAAGAAAAAGGCTCCGATCTGGAAGCTTAATTTTTCATATCAGTTCGCAATATTACAGAAAGAAGGTTTTATCCACAGTGAATAAGTGCATGGCAGGAAATATACTACACGTTAAGTTGTTGAAAATAGTCAGTAGGTTTAAAGAGAAGTAACTGTTATTCTCGAGCCAAATACTCAGTCGATTTCACATTCCATTTCTAACTTCTACTGAATGAGATACTCTACTGTCTGTTGCGAGTCTTTGCGTATAGTATAATTAAATGCACGATGTAATGATGATGTTAATTCAAACGGCGATCAATTTAACAAATTACTATTAAGTACAATCGGTTTTTCGTATAATAATTTGAATTTGATTGCTTCCATTCAAAACATTCAGGAAGCCAAACTCGCGACAGATGAAAACTATTGCAATCCATTTGAGATCAACCAGTCGTAAATCTCGAAGATTGCAGCACAAATCGTTTGATGTTTCATAAAGTTTTACTGTAGCTTTACTGTTCTCTGAATTTGTAATAACATGTTTTTATTAAACGATAAAAGTTTATCTTATTACCGATTATCGATATCAAGTTTAGCTTATTTTATTGTAGAGATAGTGATCTGAACTTATTCAAGAAAAGAGTGAATAGGCTGTTACTAGACAGGTATGATCCATCCTCGGCCTCATCATCACTTACCATCAGGTGAGATTGTGGCCAAATGTCTGGCTATTATAAAAAAAAGGTTGGAGACAAATAAACATAAGTGTTTTTAAAAATTAAACTTGAAAATAGCTGTTCTTAAGGCTCTATATCAATTGAACTAGCTCTCCCATTAGATTTATATTAATAATCACGATTATGAGTTTTCTAGCGATTTTTATAAGTTTAAAAGAAAAAAAATGTTTATTTTTAAAGGGTAATTTACCATTATAATTGTATCTTTAGTTTTTTTAAATTAATACAATTAAACGAGAAAAACCCAATCACTTAATTATGCAATACGAAAACTTAACAGCTATTATATTTTACAAACATATATCAATTTGATTTAACAAAGACTTAATGTTATCAGCAAATATATCTACTTCTGGATGTAGTGACAAGAGTGCGCTAAGAGTTTTCTCGTGGTCCCAGGGTTTTATCCCATTAATGGGATCACGAGGGAAAACTTTTTCTCGAAGATAAGTCCTATGATACATGCGACACAGCGGCGACTGCGCACGCGCCACCATGCGACACTATGGAGGCGCAAACAGTCGATGCCTGCGACTAGAACGTATACGCAAATATTTATCAGGCACATGCATACGAGATAATTGCTCGACACATTCAGACGAGTCCAGAGTTCCACGCAATATCGCGACAGCAGTCGAGAGATCTCTACTCGCGTTCTGCTTACCTCCATGGAGGATCTCCAACATTCTTAGCAGGAACTTAATAGGATACTGACCGGATGGCGCAATTGGTAGTGACCCTGCCTCTTACGCCAAAGGTCGTGGGTTCGATCCCCACCCTGGACAATCATTCGTGCGATGAACACTTGTGTTTGTTCAGTGTCTGGGTGTAATATATGTATTTAAGTATATATTTGTGTTCCTCTGTTGTCTGATATCTGTAACACAAGTGCTTACGCTACTTAGTACGGAATCAGGTCAACGTGTGAGATGTTGTGAGAAATATTATTATTATTATTATACATAAATCGTTATAAGTACCCCTTCTGTTCTGTTCTTGTCTTTTGTATGCGGTGTTTACCTTAAAATATTGTTGCGCTTAGTTAGTCTCTCTCACAGTATTAAGTCATACAGACAGTGATAGGATACTATTTAATGTGACACTTAGGCCTTAACTTTGTGAGTGGCTGGTGCCTGATTTAGGTTTGAAAAACTAGTCATCATCATCATCATCATCATTTTAGCCAATAGACATCCACTGCTGGACATAGGCCTACCCTAATGATCTCCACATAGATTGGTCCTGTGCCGCCCGCATCCAATATATTCCCGCGATCTTCACCAGATCGTCGGTCTACCTTGAAGATCATACGGCAGTCACTTCATCATAATTACCAGACCCCCCATAGTTCTGAGCGTACCCAAGACTCCATAGCGACGTCCTTGGATGTAACTGGAAATTACACAATGAGACGAGAATCCAAGCGAATTTTCACTAACTTTTACAAACTTTCTAATAATTTGATAAAAATACCTAGACCGTTAAATTTAGCCAAACTTAAGGAAATTTCGTCTAAAAAGCTCGGCGTTGATTCTTCCCCTATTTTTAATACGTCATACTTTCAATTCTTAACCCTCGTAAACGTCAGTCAGCTGTCAAATATTAGTTAAAAAATTGGGTTTCGGTAGGAATGTAAAGCATTCCCGATGGGGGGGCCCATCCCAGGGGGGCGAATTGAAACAAACATCGTGATTTATTAATCCTTTCCCATGAATTATTCGCTTTTTTCCTCAGATTATTGATTCAATTAGACGCCGTTTTCTGTGAGGCCGTGGTATCACTCCGGTTGAACCGGCCCATTCATGCCAAAACGTAGCTCTCCCATGGTATCGATTGGGGCATTACATGTCAGGAGTTTTGTTCGTTTTATCTACATGTTGGTACGAAATCCTCCATACGTGAGTTTGGAGACCTGGAGCTCTATTTTTGATTCACTTGTATGACTTAGCGTCGTCGCATGCGACGTAAGTAACATTCGCCTTCTAAGTCGCATGAAGCCGATTTACCTTATTTTGAATCATTCGATTTCAATGTTGCCAATATAATACGGTAAATTGATATTCTAACCCTTCCATGCAGAATTTTACAAAAACCGGTAACTTCCGCATTGCAAACGGAACGCAAAAACCATCGACTATTGGCTGGAAATAAAATACTTTGCGTTATCGTCACAAAAAAACTATCATGTCACAACGTCAAAGGTCAACACCAGTCTAAGCTGTTGACAACTATTTTAACGTTGCTTGTACCACAGTAGATATATACCTAACCGCTATCTTTAAGTCACTCGACCAAGTATTGGGGGGGTCACTCGTTCAAACGAACGATCGAGAAATGAACGAAAATGAGAAATATCGTATGTCGAAGGAGAATCAGAATCCGTGTGGTCCCGGCAGAGTAGAATAGGCCACCCGCACTCTTACCGAGGTGTCGTAAAAGGCGACTAAGGTAAAGCTGCTGGCATGATCATCAGCACCCAGAGAAGGAAAACTCTGCATTTACATCAAAACCCTCGCCAACCCGTCTGCCAAGCGTGGGGAGTATGGCAATTACCCCTCAAGTGATTGAGGGAGGCCCGTGCCCCAGCAGTGGGGACTTAATTGGGCTGATGATGATGATGATGATGAAGGAGAATCAGTAGAAATCGTGCACTCGTAAAAAATAGAGCTCCAATTTCTCTATGACTAATTTTATATTCCAACTCAAAATGTTTAACGAAGCCGCTCTTACACGATTTTGAAATCAATATCTTACGGCCGCACTCAGAGACGTCATTTAAGCTAATGTCCATTAACTTTAGTATCGGTATATCTGTATGCGTATCAAAATAAGTGTCAATATTTTTTCTTAAGTAGCCAACTAAGTTAATCAACGACTCAGAGTGTCTCAGTTAGACAGCAAAATATCAGATGACAAGCGATTTGCTGCCTAATCAAGTATCTCACTAAGGAATTCAATCAGTGTTTAGCATCGATAAACTTGGAATTTGTGGTAAATACTGATCAATTAGCTCTATTGAATGGTTTGACTTTGTAATAATTGTTTGAAGTAGTAAGACCATTCTAGGTTAGCTGGTTTAACATCTTGTCCCGATCCAATTTAATGATTCCTTTAACTAATTTCATAGACAAGTCCTTTTTTATGTCATAGGTCCTATTTTATGCAGACGAGCAGACGAATCGCCTGATGGTAAGCTATTGCCACCGCCGCCCATAGACACCCGCGACACGAGTGGAGTCACAAGTGCTCTACCAACCTTTATACCCCTTTTTCCCCGGATTAGGCCTCCAGTACCTTTACCCAAACAGCAAAACAGAGCACAGCGATGCTTTACGCCGGTTTTTTGTGAGGCCGTGGTATTAATCCGGTCGAGCCGGACCATTCATTCCGAAGCGTGGCTCTCCCAAGTTGAAATGTTACACGTTTCAGAAATTATACGAAATGTGCAGTTTTCCTCATATGTTTTCCCTCAGCTAATGTTAGAAATGCGCACATAGATTTTTAAAATCTAGAGGTGCATGATCGGATTCGGACCACGACTGATTCGAAAGGAGGGCGCATTCTCAAGCACTGAGCTACCATCGCTCACGCGGTCGCGCCACGAAAGAAGTCAAAAATTTTAGATTCCTTGTGTTTATACACATAAAGGTCAAATTGGTCTGAGGTCCGGCGCATTTCCGCGGCGGTTCGGCCCGATTACCGGATATGTGGCGTGTCCCACTCCGATAGGGCAGTCGCCGCGGACCCTGTCGTATTTTGACCTCGGAGAAACTTTAAGGGGTCCTGTCCGGTTTCATCTGGGCTAACACCCAGACATGTGATGTGAATGCAACTTGACGTGGGCCCCTGCAACTTGCAGTCCCTCTTCTCTTGAGAGGTGGAGGCCTTTCGGGGCTGTCACTTCTATAGCCGCCTTCCTATTCTCGGCGGTGGAGGACACACCGGTGTCAACGCCCGCCTTCCTATTCTCGGCGACCGCCCGGAGGACACACCGGTGTCAACGCGCGGGCCGAGTCGTGTCTCACAAGCCAGTAGGATTTGGTGACGACTTGCAACCCCTGCTTTTCACATCCCGTCGGCTGCCTCTACAATCCAGCGGAACTGGTCGCATTGGCCGGTTTTCTAGGGCAATTTTCGGAAGCCTGTGGGTTCCCCTTCCTCTTCTTGCCCTGCGACCAGTAGGGTGCGGGTCTGCGAGGGGGTCCCGCAGGAACCCTTTTTAGCGACGCCTCGCACCGCAATCTAGCAGTGTAGGGCAGCCGTCCGGAGGCGGTTTTATGCGGAGGGTATAGGGAGCTGTCCGTGGGGTCTTAAATCATCGACGACTTCGACGAAAAAAAGAGCATTATCATGAAAACCTGAGATAAACATTTATGGCGCAGTCTGTAGAATATTTACTTTAAACAGTGGACATAGTGAGTAAATAATTAATCACTACACCAATATCATTATATCATCATTAATATTAAGAAAACACTTTTGTTATTAGTATTATATTCTAAGAAGAGCCTCCTCTGATAACAGCTGGTGATCTTAAATAAATAAAATATTAAGTTTCGTTCGCAAAGTTTGATTTATATTCGTTAGTGGATGGAGTCTCCAATAAAGCTGAAAAGCCTATGTTAGGAAACGCCACTCTTCCTTATGCTATACTCTTATGTGAGAGCAGAACATTGCCAAATATTGCCATGTAATAGTGTTTCTTGATTAAACGATATTTTCAGTTTCATTTTCAATATGTTGTTGATAGATTTTTAAATTACATTTATAGATTAGTTTATAGATTTATCCGCTAATTGAAAGCTTTGCTCATTAATAGGCAGGCAGCGCACTTGTGACACTTCTAATGTTACAGGTGTTCATGAACGGCGGTGATCGCTTACCATCGGGTGGTCCGTAAGCTCGTCTGCCCCTAAAAAAGACCTATAGTTATTTAATAACTTTTATCAAGTCTTCAGGTCTGGATGTGCTGAGAGATGCCTCCAGCTTCCGGATGTATTACAACAGTACTGAGAGTTTATTAGTTTGAGACTAAATAATCAGTAGAATTGTCTGGCGAATTTGTTTTTAAAGTTCTAAATATATTTATATTGCCAGAAAAATTGCCCAAAATCGATATATTTGATCGATTGATTACGGACGCGCCTAATATCGCCATTATTTAGTTAGTGTACCTACTTATATTTACTATAAATAGCTTTTTTTTATTCTGTTCAGTACATAACTTCTAATTTTATTTTATTATGTAACCATAGACTTGTAAGGTGTTTCTTTAGAATTGCTAGATAAACGTTTTTAAGTGTGAAGATATGTGTGTCATGTAAATTGTCAGAGTCATCTCATCTCATCTTCAGCCCATTTAAGTCCCCACTGCTGGGGCACGGGCCTCCCTCAATCACTTGAGGGGTAATTGCCATACTCACCACGCTTGGCAGACGGGATGGCGAGGGTTTTGATATAAATACAGAGTTTTCCTTCTCTGGGCGCTGATGATCATGCCAGCAGCTTTACCTTAGTCGCCTTTTACGACACCTCGGTAAGAGTGAGGGTGGCCTATTCTACTCTGCCGGGGACCACACGGCATTGTCAGAGTCATCAAATTGATAACTGGGTTAATCTTGAATCATTTTCAGGTTTATTTATTTTTAGGTTTTCATCATTTAGATAGGCGGTAGATTAATTTAATGTTTATTTTTAAAATTGATAGGCTCATTTTGTTCTTTTCTTTCTTTCGTTTTTGTCTTAGATACACGATATTCCTAGTTCAGGCAATAAACTTAAAATTTGTTCCCTTAGTATAAGTAGATTTTAAGTATTTATATTGTTCACGTGGTTTTATCAATAAAATTTATTATTACTTTTTTTTTGTTGAGAATTTTTCTGTCTCGAAACATTGTTTTAAATATTTCGGTATTTTGGCTGGGCTCACGGGTCTAGACTAAGTGAGTCCCAGTTTCCAATGTAGAATGGTTTATTGGTGAACTATCGTCCTGAAGAAACTTTCGAACAATACGGCAGGTATTGATAATGGCGGCATTCTGCATCCTCATTTAGAAGCACTTACGCTTTCAGGTAAGTCTAGATTTCTTAAGGACGCCAACAAATGCTTGGGGATTACTCTAGTGCTAGAGAACGCCAGCGGCACGATGCATACCTTATTAATTTTCAAAATTTTTATTACTTCTTCTTTTAACTCTGTGTAGTTTAAACCCCCCACGCATAAACGACGGGTGTTATTAGTTTGACGTGTCTGTGTGTGTGTGTGTGTGCCTGTGTCTCTGTCTATGGCATCGTAGTTCCCGAACAAATGAACCGATTTTGGTTTTGTTTTATTTTTGTTTGAAAGATGAATAAAGAGGGAGTGTTTTTAGCTATGTTGAATAAAAATCGATCCAAGATGGCCGCCGTCACAAAGATTTGGATTTTATGTTTTAACACAACTCCTTCAATATGGGTATCATATAAAAGGGCTTGAGTAGCAGAATATATTAATTGTGAAAAATTTCAAATCCAAGATGGCCGCCGTCAGAAAATGACGAATAACCTATTTGTTATTCCAACTGCCTCAATATAGGTATCAAATGAAAGAACTTTAGTTGTGTCGGGAGTTTTTTAAATTTTAAATTTAATTTTATCTGGTTTGGTTTTATATAGATTATGTGTGTTTCGTACCGATATATCTATTAAGTGAACTGTACTCTTATTCTTGTCAATTAAAGTAATGTCAGGTCTATTATTGTGAATGGTTGTATCTGTTAGTATTGCGCGGTCGTAGTACATCTAGTGACTATTGCTCTCCAGCACTGGTTATTATTATTATTATATTTTAGCGAACAAAATATACGCAACATTTTTTATTTAAACAAACTTAAAACTTTACTTTCGCGCGACGAGACGTAGATTGTTAAATGAATTTTCATTAAAAACGGCTTGAGACAGCCGTTGGTGGTTAATTAAAAAATAACAAACTCCAACTTCAACAAACTTCAACAAACACTAGTTTATAACACTCAGATTTAATCTCTTTGCCAACAAAATGTTGCAAGTTCAACTCTCATTTTTTTTTTAAGTTTCATTTGTCACGGAGAAAATGTTAAAATGTTGTGACCCTTAAAAAGAATAAGCACAAAAAAGACACGGAACCAGTGTCCGTGGAATTTGATGTATATAAAAATAAGGCTCATTTTAATAAATTCGCAGTGGATGTCTATTAGCTGAAATGATGATACTCTCCCACAGCTGAGTAAAAGCCTCCAAACTCATCCATGCTCCTCACCTTCTCATCATAAGATGATTCAGGATTTGAGGAGTCTGCATAGTAATTACAATACCTTCCATGCTCTTTAATTGAAATAAAATAAAAAAATACGCCAGACCATTCTAACTAATCAATTAGTCTGAAACAAAGACTACCTACATTAGCAGCAACATTTAGAATATAACTGCCTTCGATGGCGCAGTGGTTAGTGGGTCGCTCTTTAAAGTGAAGGTTGCACGTCCTGGGTCCGATCCCCGGGTACCTAATCTTTCGGTAGGGAAATCTTAGTGTCAGCCCGGAGTCTAGAAGTCGGCGGTCAGGTACACCCGTACCTCGGAAAGCACGTTAAGCCGTCGCTCTGCGCGGAATTTCTCTCCGGTCGTTTTACGCTGATGTCTCATTGAAATATGAGTATAAGAGAATAGAGAGTGCGCTTGTATTTCCGCACACACTTGACCACTATAATACGCTCAAGGGTTAGCGCAAATTGGCCGCCGTAGCAGTAATCAGATGGAGGATATTATTAAAATAAAAAATATTGTATTTTTTTTACCGTAGGCACCACGGACTCACGGAAAACTGGCGCCGCGTAGAAGCTGTTTGTTGAATGACTGCCTAATTTGGGGGAAAGAGATAAAAGGTTGACACGATAGTGAGTTGGTTGACAGCTCATTTGTGACTCTACGGTGATGCAATCGCTTATCATCAGGTGATTCCCGACGCAAAAACGACGGGGTGTTAATAAGTTTAAATCGATAAACCGATTTTGATTTAGTTTTGATTCACGCACACGCACACGCACACGCACACGCACACGCACACGCACACTTAGAAATCTTTTTCACAATGAATTCCAATATCTTAATACTTGCTCCATTCTTTATTTAACATATATTTGAAGTTACAACGAAATTAGATAAATGAAGTAGTTAAATATGAAGCAATTACTGACGCAATAGATTTCAGGAAACTCTGCATGCTTGACTATGAACTAGGAAGTGACCAGCTTACCAAACGTCAGGATGACTGGTGAAAAAAAATCTTTTATTCCAAAATATTTTTCCTATGTAGCAATTTATTATTTCAAGCAAATATAAGCAATTATGTGGCAATTTTCGAATCAACTCTCATAGCCCAACGCCACAGGCAACCAGCCATTCTGATGCACATATTCCATAGCTTGTGTAACCCCTTAGGAAAAAGAAAGTCCCACTAATCTTGATTTCATAAAATGCAGTAACTCAAAGCTTTAAACTAATTACTTTCGGATCGACATCAGTAAAAATATCAATTAGTGGATCAAAACATATGGCGTAGACGAAGATTGATCATGCCCCGGCCAACAGCGGAGTGGGAAAAAATAAATTTTCTTCACCTGCTTACCTAAGCGTATAAATCAATTTGACAGTTTTTCACATTGAGAAATATTGTATTTTTGGAAATGCTACTTGTTATAAAAATATCGCAGTTCGTTAGGAGTTTAGTGATAGCGATGGGAATGCTATCGATAAATAAATAAATAGATAAATGTGATCCGTCTTCTCGTCTGCCACTTATCACATAAAAAAATAAAAATTTACAAAGCGACACGACACAATATACGCAATGTTGGTAAGACGCCCTGTTATTCTAGTGGTTTAAGTACAGGGCCGTGATCTTGGGGTCCTGGGTTCGATTCCCGGGTCGAGCAAACAGTTTGATTCGAAATGCTCGAACATTGATGGGGTTTGTGATCTCCGATCCGCATTAAGCAAGCATGGTGATTAAGCCTAATCCGGTAATAGTAGCGATAACTTGATTTTTATAGTGAAGGTCTTTGCCGACAGTACTTATTAAGGCTGGTACTACTACTACTACTACGACCTTAGATGAAATCAATTATTTAATCTAAGACTAAAAAACAATAGACACAATAAGTAGAAACTACGCATTCGCATCCTACGCGTACTATCACAGTACAACAAGTATTAAAGCGACGGGTACCCTACTAACGACACCATTCGTTTTTAATTGTTAGCTACTGAACCGCATTGTGCAGGGTTATTTAATAAATAGCATAAGTGTTTGCCGAGAGGTTGTAACCCCGAAATTGTTTAAAAAAGATCCGGTTTAGCTAAAAATTTAAACTCGATTGGCGTCGCTAGTGTGCCTTACCCGTCACCTTAAAACGTACTTACATTCGAAAAGATTTATATTACTATGTAGTTATTTTTCCAATGTACTAGGCATCGCACACGATATTTTAGAGATTCTAAATTAAAAGTAATTAACTGTCGATGGTGGCGCCCTCCGTAACCATAGAGCGCCCGCGTCGCCATGTCTTGTCATTTGCAACGATTCTGAAAAGCCTCCGAAAAATCGTCAACGATGAGGCCACAGGAATTATAGTTGTACCCCATTGGCCTAGCCAACCATGGTTCCCATTGTTTTTGGAATTGTCTGTTTATGAACCAATATATTTTTACCCTGATCATTTGCTACTCCTCTCTCCTTTCAGGACTCCTCATCCGCTGTGGGATCGTCTTACCCTGGCTGCATCTCTGCTATCATAATAATAATAATAAATATTTCAAAACATCACATACATCGATCTGACTCCGAGATAGGTAGCTCAAGCACCTGTGTTACGGATATCAGAATCAACAGTGGGATTACAAATATATACATAAAATACTTTTCTTTTGTAAATACATACTTATAATACATAGATAACGCCCAGACCAATACAAACAGATATGTTCATGCACACAAATGTTTGTACTGTGCAGGGATCGAACCCGCAACCCTTGCACCAGAGGCAGCGTTCACTACCACTGTTCCAAACGGGTCGTCAACAAATCAGGGAAGGATTTGCCAAAAAGAAGAGTTTTAAAACGCTTGCTTTACTGTGTTATAATGTATTATTAGTGACGTACTAGCTGTTACAATTCAGATGAAACAGTGATATGATTACCCGACAGCGTTGTCTGTTACGCTACTTATGGTTGGCAAAGAAGAAAGAGGTATGAAATAGAAGGAGGTTCTAGAAGAATAGTAGCTGCTTCCGCAGTAAAATTATAGAAGCAGCTGCCATCATTAGTGATCCCGAATGATGAAGATGCGATTCCTTCGTGCGATCCCTTTAAAAAAGAGGTTTTTACTTCCTTGAGAGCAGGTAACGCATTTTTTTTTGTGATAGGTGGCAGACGAACAGACTGATCACCTGATGGTAAGCGATTGCCGTTGCCCATTGACACCCGTGACACCAGTGGAGTCACAACTAAAGTCCCAACCTTTATACCCCCGGATTATGCCTCCGGTACCCTCACTTACGCAGCGAAGCACAGCACAGTGCCGCTTCACGCCGGGTTTCTGAGAGGCCTTATACATCGTATTTTGGTATCATTCCGGTCGAGCCAGCCCATTCATGCCAAAGCGTGGCTCTCCCAGGTAGAGGTAACGCATTTGTAAATACCTTGGGTTTTGCAGATGTACAGTCAAAAGAACATTAGATTATACACTTTGACCTTGAGACCGCCCTTATATCTGGGGCATAAGCGTTATTACCGTACTGCAAGTGTATACCGTGATGTGCTGTTGACCGTACGTACAGTCAGCATCAAAAGTAGCTTATCACTTTTGTACTATGTCGAAGTAACATTTTTACGTAACCTCTTAGAAACTGACCATAATAGGCAGAACAGTTAATTTGACATGGTACTAAAGTATTAAGCTACTTTTGATACTGACCCTACAGTAGTGGATGTTAACTTACCATCAAATGCGCCGTCTGCTCGTTCGTCCGTTAAAACAAAAAAAAAATCAATCGTTATCAAGACATTTTGCACCATAGCCCAACACTATTAATACAGTCTGGATTCCCGACAACCCGTAAGCGGTTTTTAGACTCTCTAAGGAGTTGCCCGCAAATATTTTGTAAGGAGCTTAAAGTGCATAGGTACAAGCATACATCGTATTGTGCATTAAATTCCGCCTGAACTGCTTTTCAGAAGTTCGCGTGTCGGGGTTGCCTATAAATCTCAAGCTTCAAATATATGGTAGATCTAGGGGTTATTGAAAATGAGAAATATTGTGTTTTCAGAAAGATGGTTCGAAATTTCATACATTGACCGGATTCTTACTTGTAGCTTAAGATGACGGGTAACAACTTTATGTAGTCATCATCATCGTCAGCCCATTTAAGTCCCCACTGCTGGGACACGGGCCTCCCTCAATCACATGAGGGGTAATTGCCATACTCACCACGCTTGGGAGACGGGTTGGCGAGGGTTTTGATATAAATGCAGAGTTTTCCTTCTCTATGTGCCGATGATCATGCCAGCAGCTTTACCTTTATGTAGTATTTTAATCCTATAATTTTTGACATATATTTGTAATTATATTTTTGACATAATATTATTGTAAATTAATTAATTTTTTCTTTTATGTGGAAACTTCACTGATTGATGTTTTTATTATTTTCTAATTATTTTAGGTTTTATGTAATTGTTTGTTTCCCAAAGAATAAATAAATAAATAAAATAACGTAGAATTGCATTATGTTTATTTATTTCTTTAGTATATTTTATGTATCAACATATATGTGTTTTAACATGTAAATTATACATAGTACTTATAAATAGTTTTAAGTCATTCAAATGTATGACGATTTATAAGTGACGTGTACAAGCTTATGAAAATAAATAATTATTTGAGTGTGACAAATTCAAACCAAACATGATAACGGATTACAACATGTATACATGTATAAATGTGGTGTAGATGTTGTAGACGAAATGTGTGGCACATATTCTGTATCAAGAGTTAGCAAAAGATGGCCCCTCACCATATTTTTTGGACTTATGAATGTAGGAGCAATAAATGCGTATGTAATTTATAATGCGAACATGAAACGCTTGCAAAAAGAAACTGTTGAACGAAGACACTTTCTAAAAGATTTAGCTTTGGGTTTGGTGATGCCACAAATTCAGAAAAGGTCTTCTATCACTACTTTACCTAGGTTCATCCGAAGTAAGATGTTTCAAATACTTGGGAAAGAAGAAATCACAGAAAGATCTCAATCATCAGGGGCGTCAAGTAATGTTCGTGGTCGATGTTCACTCTGTCCCTCTAAAAAAGATAGGAAGACCAAGACTCAGTGCCATTTCTGTCAGGCATTTATTTGCCGAGATCATACAATGTTTGTATGTGAAAACTGCAAACAAAAAGATTAATTAGAGTCTAACAACCATACCAAAAAAATTGTCTAATTCTAAGATTGATAGTTTTATAGGACTTTTTTTGTGATATATTTTGAGGCTGATCATTATAAACCTAAAATTGTCTAATAGTTTATAAGTTTTTTTTTATACGAAGATACTCATATACTGTTATAAAAACATAATTATAGTTGTTGATTATTGATAAAAATAAATAAATACCTAAGTTTTCCAAAGTGAAGTATTAAAAGTAACTTTTTTCTAGCATTTTTTTAGTAGTATAGGTAAAGTTTATTGTTCCAGTAAAACAAATTAAAAAGTAAAATTATATTATTTGTTTTATGTTAAATTTATAAAAAAATACATTACTTTATTAAAAAATATATGTCTTGTGATTTAAATCATCTATATAATACCTGGGTCTAATCGACCCGCACGCGACTGTTGGTGTCCCAAAATGAAGCGCGAGTCCTGGCGGGTTAAAAACGTAATTTACACCCAAATACTGAACAATCACGAGTGCTCATCACACGAATGTTTGTCCAGAGTGGGAATCAAACCCATACCATTCGAATGGGC
The DNA here is from genome assembly GCA_019059595.1 of Marasmia exigua. NCBI lineage: Eukaryota > Metazoa > Arthropoda > Insecta > Lepidoptera > Crambidae > Marasmia > Marasmia exigua. Next base: position 22,921,480 of record CM032464.1, on the reverse strand, counting down.
CAGTAAAAAAAAAGAAGGGTCATTTCACTTAGTACTTTTTCCTTTGTATGAAAAATTGTTCAGCGGTTTGCGTTAGATGGACCTTGTAAAAAGCAGATTATGTAGCTTTTAAAAGCAATTAAGCAAATAGTTCGGCGTTGTTTCGGTAGATGTCACTATGCATTTGTACATCGCTCAAGTAAAGCGTGTTTACGAAACGATGACCTCAAGCCGCCTGTGAACATTATTAATTTTAAAAACAATTCATAATACCTTATTCATATACATATTACTAAGTTATCGGGAATTTTGTTATTAGCAAATAAAAATATTTCTGATATTTTATTTAATCGTCTCCCTAATTGGTAACTGAAGGTGACCGCACTCTATAGCCGTTGAGTATTGGTCGTTTTTCTCTAGATGTCGCTAGAACCGGCTAGCCGACTGATGCCTCTATCTTAGTATATATAAATTACTCTATGATCCTAGGTATCGCTGGAGGGACGAGGTGAGAAAGGACCTGCTGAGGCTGCAGATCGGCGATTGGTGGGCCGTGGCCCAGAACAGAGAAAAATGGCGACTTATTGTGTCGATGACCAAGGTCCACTATGAGTCGCTGAGCCGTCAGAGTACTAGGTAGTAGTAAAATTAAAAGTTTGAAAACCCCTGACAAAAGTAACAGAAGTCCAAAAATAAATTGAAACTGTGTTGACTGTTTGTACAAACCCTAGGTTGCCCAGGTCCTAGTCGAGAGGAATGCTAGGTCGCTTTGCTACAAATAAAAGCCAACTTAGCAAACAACGGTTTATTGTTTACCGAATAGTCCTAAAAAGCCGTTAACATACATCACTATGGAGCTTATGTAGTTTTAGAAAATCGCTTTGCTGGTGCGATGTAATTATGCACAGTGACCTCTCTTGGTACTTTCATGAACTTTTCTTACCCTAATACAGTTAGGATCGATCCGAACAAAGTGATCGATTGTACATCTATTGCCCGCCAAGGACGAATTGCAATAAGTCCTTGAAATTGTACCAAAAACCGATCTAATGTTTATTAAGACCACGATTTATCCTTGCTGGGCTTACAAAATTTATTACAAACAGACCAATGAACGATTATACCTAGAATAACATGCAAAATTTCTTAAAACTAAAGTTGAGTTTAAGAAAAAGTTAATAAAAACAAAAATATTTGAGTGATTTCACTTGATTAAACACACAATATAAAAGTTTAAAACCCAAATATTTAACCAGTTTAAAATGTAAATATGATGTGCAATAACACAGTATAATTTCATCTTGGTTAAAACAACAAATAAACTAAGTAAAAGATGTAACAAATATAAATTAACAAAGTATAGATTTCAACACGGGTAAAACAACAAATAAAATTAAATAAAAGATTTAACAAGTGTAAACTTAACCAACTTATTACCAACTTTACAAGCCAAGACATTCCCTTTTATTCATTCTGTTATTGGTAATATACACAATTTATTTGTAGGACGCTTTAACAACGAATTTTTACTTTGAACTGTGACCACCCTCGTAATTCCGTCATGTCCCGGATGTTCATCTACAATTTTTCCATATAACCAACGACATGGGGGAAGGCCGTCCTCTTTTATAAGCACAATGTCTCCTATTTTTGGTTGAGGTGTATTATCCGACCATCTGTAACGGTGAAAGAACTGGTTCAAATATTCCTTAGACCATTTTCGCCAAAATTCTTGACTCATACGTTGTGTGTATTGCCATCTTCTCAAGGAGCTTACGTTTGAGGTCTCATAACTACGGTCTGGGGATGTCACCAGAGCTTCTCCTACAAGAAAATGACCTGGAGTCAGTACCATGTTTTCCTGGTCTTCCTCGAGCCTTGACAAAGGTCTTGAATTGAGGCACGCCTCAACCTGTGCCAAAACTGTCGACAACTCTTCGTATGTCAAGGTTGAGTCCCCAATCACCCGTTTTAAGTGAAATTTCACTGATTTTATCCCGGCTTCCCACAACCCACCAAAATTAGGTGCATGTGGGGGGATGAAATGCCACGTAGTTTGATTGGTAGCCAACTGTTCTGCGATTTCTGGGAGAATGCTATCTTTTTCGTTTGAAAATAGCTTTCGAAGTTCTCCAGCAGCTCCAACAAAGTTGGTTCCATTGTCGCTCCAAATATCCTCGCAACGACCTCTACGAGCTGTGAACCTTTTGAAGGCTTGAAGAAATCCTTCAGATGTAAGTTCGCTGACCGCCTCGACATGTACAGCTTTAGTGGCCATACATACGAACAACATATATATCCTTTATAGGACCTATGACCTCGACCTCTAGTAGTGCGTATTTGTATCGGACCTGCGAAGTCTACGCCACTACGTAAGAAAGGACGAGCTGGGGTAACCCGTACTGCTGGTAGCTGTCCCATCAATTGTTGGTGAGTAATACCTTTATTTTTTACGCATTCGACACACTTTCTAACATGGGCTTTAACTAATTGCTTAGCACCAATGATAAAATACTTATTTTGCAGGTAATTTAACATTAACCGCGGACCTCCGTGCAACGTTCGAAGGTGAGCATCTGCAATCAACAATGCGGTAAGTTTCGAGTTTTTCGCCATTAACATTGGATGCTTGCGATTTGAGCTCATTTGTGATTTCTCTAATCTCCCTCCTACTCTTAATATTCCAGTTTCATCTAGTACTGCATTTAATGATTTTATTGATTTATTTTTATAAGTTTGATTTGCTTTTATCGCTTCTATTTCTTTATTATAATGAATTTTTTGATCCCTTTTTGTACATATTTCCATTGCTTCTTTTATTTCGTTTGATGTTAAATAACTAATGTTTTTTCTTTCAGGTTTAGGTTTCTTCATGTTCAAGAATCTCCGACAGTACGCTACAACTCTCACAAGTTTATGCAGCTTGGAAAATCTTTCAAACAAATCTTCATCATTTGTTATAATACTATGTACCTTAACCGCTTCGGTTTCAGTAGTTAACTCTGTGGGTTTTTCATATTTTATGCTTTCAGCTCTTAAAAAATCTGGACCATTTAACCATAATGATTTGTTTTTCAGCTCTGAAGGTGAAACTCCTCTGGAGGCGCAGTCTGCGGGATTTTCTTGGGTACTCACATGTGCCCATTGATGTGGATCTAGGGAAGTAAGTATCTCTCCGACGCGATTCGCCACAAACACTTTCCATCTACTGGGTAAGCTGTTCAGCCAGGCCAACACGATCGTTGAGTCCGTCCACGCATGAAGGTTAGTATTTTCGATTTTTAGTACCTTAGCAATATCTCTCATTAACCGTGTAAGTTCCACAGCTCCGCATAATTCTAGCTTTGGGATAGATATTTGCTTAATCGGTGCCACTTTGGATTTGGCTGCAATCAACGATACATGAACCTTTCCCTCCGCATCAATTATTCGCATGTACACCACTGCTGCGTAAGCTACTTTAGATGCATCACAAAATCCATGTAGCTCTCTCTGACTATCACCTATTTTTGTCCCAACCCATCTAGGAATCTTTACTTCGGCGATACTCTTCAGTTGCTCTCTATAAGTGCACCATTCACTAAGGATCTCTTTAGGCGCTGCCTCATCCCAGTTAACACCAGCTAGCCACAGCTTTTGTATTAAGATTTTAGCTACTATTATGCATGGCGTAACCCATCCTAACGGATCAAACAGCCGTGAAATATCCGAAATAATTTTCCGTTTAGTTATAGGTGGTACTAATTCTGCAAGATCAACCTTGTAACTGAAGTTATCGCTCTGTCGTTCCCAGGTAAGCCCTAAAATTTTAATTACGTCATCCATCTTAATATTGATATTATCATTTATTTTTACTTTGTGTTTTCCATTCTCTTGTTCATTTTCTTTCTCCTTTATTATTTTTAACAATTTTTCATCATTAGTTGCCCATTTTTGTAAATTAAACCCTCCTTTATTTAATAGTTTTTTCATTTCTGTATATAATTGTATTCCTTCTTTTACAGATTCGCATCCCGTCATCATGTCGTCCATGTAAAAGTTTTCTTTTACCTTTTCAGCCGCTAAAGGAAAGTTGTGACCCTCATCAACTGCGACTTGTTGAAGTGTTCTTACTGCAAGAAACGGCGCTGACGCTGTACCAAAAGTTACACGAACCAATTTGTAATCCTTTATTTGTTCCTTAGGATTATCTCTCCACACCAGTCTTTGATAATCCGTGTCTTCTTCGTGTACCTTTATTTGTCGGTACATTTTAACGATGTCAGCCGTGAGACAAATACTCGACAATCTCCACTTCATTACCAAGTGCCTCAAATCCGGTTGAATTGTAGGTCCTACCATAAGATTTTGATTCAAGGATACCCCATTTTTTCCTTTCTGCGATGCATTGAAAACTATCCTGACTTTAGTGGTATCCTTATCTTCCCTGACTATTGCATGATGAGGTAAATATACAGCCTGCTTTCTTTTTTCATCTACACCCTGTACTTCAACCATATGCCCCAATTCTAAATATTCATTTATCACTTCTCTATAACTTTCTTTAAATTTATTATCCCTTTCGAACCTTTTTTCCAATCCTTGTAATCTTTTCACTGCTATATTCCTGCTTTCCCCTCTCTTACACTCTGGGTTTTCTGAATTGAAAGGCAACCTAACTATATATCTTCCTTCATCATCTCTAGTTGTAGTATTCACAAACATTTCTTCACATTTCTTTTCCTCTTCTGTAAAGATTTGTTCCTTTGTCAACCCTATACTTGTCTCCAATTCCCAAAATCTTTTTAGTAATTCATCTCCTTCCTCCAATTTACAATGCATTGATGTTAATATTTTTTCATTTTTCCCTTCCGATTGACTAACCGTCCCTGATAAGATCCAACCTAAGCTAGTAGCTTGCGCAAGAAGTAATCCTCTCGGTCCCTTGCGAATACCTTCCTGAACTATCTGACTGAAAACTTCCGCACCTAATAATAAGTCTATCTTATTAGGTCGGTTGTAATCAGGATCAGCTAGCTCTATTCCCTGAAATTCTGAAATATCCAATTGATCAACTTTCTTACTTGGAAGGAAAGAAGTAATTGATTTCAGAACGTATGCGTTTACCGAAACATTCCAGCTAGGATCGAATCTCGAACTAATTGGTATGGTCACCATAGCTTTCGAAATTAGTCCCTTATCACCCCCAACACCTAAAATCTTACCATGTATAGGTGTTTTCCGTAATTTTAAGTCACTCACGGTTGACTCTGTGACAAAGTTTCCCTGAGAACCTTGATCTAATAAGGCTCTCAATACATGTTTGCTGCCGTTTCTCGACTCAGCATTGATTAGCGCCGTCGCTAACAATACTTGTTTCACATTTCCTGTCGAGAAACTGCAAGCGACTACAGTTGATGAGCTTTGTGAACTCCCTGCCTCAAAATTGGGCCCCATATTTTGAGATGGACTATCCGTATCCCCTGACATAACCCTAGCAACATTAGACTGCGCGTTCTCTGCATTTATTGGATGTAGAAGCGTGTGGTGCTTACGATGGCATAACTTGCATTTAATAGAAATTGGACAAGTCTTCGCCCCATGGTTAGTGCTTAAACAATTATAACATAAATTGTTTGACTGAACGAAATTACGACGCTGATCGACAGTTTCATTCGCAAATTTCCTACAAGCACTCAATTTGTGAGCGTCTGTACAAAATATACACTGGAATTTAGTAGTAGTATGCATAGATTTAAATTTTACAACGTTATTATTATGACCATAATTTTTATCTCCTTGATATTTGTTATTGAAGCTTTTGGTGTCTAAACTTCTTCTTCTAAACTCCAGTGCTCTGTACCTATTAGTCAAAAATTCTTTAAATTGTACATAAGTTGGTAGATCCTCTGACGGAGTGCTAGCTGTTATAGTAAATTCCCATTGTTTTCTAGATTCAGCATCCAATTTTAAACACAAAATATGAATAATTAGTACATCCCAATTCTTAGTGTCAATTCCCAAATTCGATAAGCCACTCAAACAGTCATTAGTGGTATCCATTAATTCTTTTAAGGCAATAGCTGATTCTACAATAATATTCTTCTGACTAAATAATCTTTTAAGAATAAAATGTGACAAATAGCGTTTATTATCATATCGGTTTTTTAATTGAAGCCAACATCTTTCGTAGTTTGCTTCTGAAATAGGAATTTGTCTGAGTAACTGCTCCGCTTCACCAGACAAAGAGCTTTTGAGGTAGTGCATTTTTTGCACATTATCTAACTTAGAATTATTATGAATTAAAGAAGTAAATAAATCCCGGAATGTAATCCATTCGGTATATTTACCCGAAAATGTTGGTATTACAATCTTGGGCAACTTAAAAGTTTCGGCCCTGGGTGTACCTTGTGATGATTGTTGCGCAGCGTCTGACCGCTGCTCTTTGCCTTTTGTAAAGTTATTTAGTGCTGACTTTAAATTAGTTTTGTACGCTATATATGCTTCTTCGACTTGATCATATAAATCTTTTTTCACATAATCATCATTTTTCAATGCCGATCCATAAGATTTAACTAAATTTTTATGCGTTATAAGGAATTCTGCCCATATCAATTCTAACGACTCTAATCTTGTTTGGCAATACGCTTCTGTTATACGCTCCTTTGGTGATTTTTTAAACTTTGTACTAGCTTTACCGATTTTTTCATAAGCATCAACTTGCAAACTTATTTCTTTATCCATTTTAAATTTAACAACAAACCAAAAACAAATGTAAATAACAAATGTATAAATAAACTCTCAAAACAATAACATGCAATTCATAAAAAAATAATCAATGTAAAATTTTATAAGTCTTCAATTTATATTTTTAAAGTTGTAAAATTCAAAAATAATCTAAGTGTTTCAAATCACACCATAAACGCCCAATCGGGCATAGGTTCCCCGTATGAACCAAATTTCTCAAACTAAAACAAAGTCCATGCAAACACAAAATTAATTTAAGTTCTAAAGACTTTAAAATTGTACTATCTCTCTAATCAACGAAATTATTCTAAGTGTTTTTAAATTTATCCACTTAAAGCAAAATCGGGCATAGGTTCCCCGTCTCAACCAAATTTCTTAAAAATTAGACTAAGTTAATGTAAACAAACGAAATTTTCTAAGTTCCAATATCTATAATTTAAGCTAACAATTTTTCAAGTTAAATCTCCCATGCAAATAAAGTCCAAAATCCTAAACAACAATCACGCCGTACTATTACTCCGATGTCTTCCTCACTTAATTCTTCTAAGTTAATTATCACCAATTAATAAGGTTCAATTTCTAACAGATTTTAACACTCTTTTAAAATAAACAGCAATTCTTCAAAGTTAACTTCCGCTAAGGTATAGAGTTCAATTTCGCTTGACTCGAACAGAAAAAAAAATAACACTCACAGTTGTCCTTGCACTCACTCGTGACGTCACCACGACGTCAATGCAACGTCACCACGACGTCACTGCCTGATTCGCCAACTGGTTCCTGACGGCACCTCCTTTCAGACCAGGCACCCTCGCGAAGTCCCAAAGCCGGATTCACCACCAAGCTTAGGACCCCTGCTGCAGCAGCTCCACTCCTCAGCCAGGAGCCAATTACCAGGCACCAACCCTCACAACGCTTAATGCTCCAAAAAATGCGTCACCGTCGGAACGACTTTCCACTTCCGGTTAGGTCGGCTAACCTTTCCGGCACTCGAAGGACCATGTACAAACCCTAGGTTGCCCAGGTCCTAGTCGAGAGGAATGCTAGGTCGCTTTGCTACAAATAAAAGCCAACTTAGCAAACAACGGTTTATTGTTTACCGAATAGTCCTAAAAAGCCGTTAACATACATCACTATGGAGCTTATGTAGTTTTAGAAAATCGCTTTGCTGGTGCGATGTAATTATGCACAGTGACCTCTCTTGGTACTTTCATGAACTTTTCTTACCCTAATACAGTTAGGATCGATCCGAACAAAGTGATCGATTGTACACTGTTCAATTAATTTTTGAACTTTTTAAATTTTGGTCGGGGATTTTAAGTATTTATTTATTTTTTATTTTTCGCTTTTTTAAGAAACTCTTGTTTTTCATCATCATCAGTCCATTTAAGTCCCCATTGCTGGGGCACGGGCCTCCCTCAATCACTTGAGGGGTAATTGCCATACTCACCACGCTTGGCAGACGGGTTGGCGAGGGTTTTGATGTAAATGCAGAGTTTTCCTTCTCTGGGTGCTGATGATCATGCCAGCAGCTTTACCTTAGTCGCCTTTTACGACACTTCGGTAAGAGTAAGGGTGGCCTATTCTACTCTGCCGGGACCACACGGCCCACCCTTGTTTTTATTATTAGTTAAATACAGAGCAGTTCCCGCTTCCCATAGGCACCCCACTCAAGTATATAATTTATTATTTTGCCATTTTACGAGGGCGGCCATCTTGGATTTGAAATTTTTCATAGTGTATTGCATTCTACTATTCAAACTTTTTTATTTGATACTCATATCGAGAGGGATCATTTTGTGGCGGCGGCCATCTTTGGTCAATATCCATCTAACATAGCTCAGAACATTCCCGATTTTCACCATTCAAACAAAAAAAGACAAGAAATTCAAATCAGTTCATCCGTTTTGGAGCTACGATACCACGGACACACACACGCACGCATGCACGCACGCACGCTTTTCAAGCCTTTAAAAGTTGTTTCAAACTTACATTTAGACACTGAGTAAAGGTATGACCAGAGCTCTGTAAAAAGAACTATACAGTAGACAATCATCTTACCGTTGCCTTATTTTCAGGATATCCTTATATCTGGGATCAGCGCAGTGTGTTTTTTCATCCATATGCCGCTGTCGTTTACGATAGACTCATCTACTTGGTTAAGTCCTATATAATAATATAATAATAATAATAATTCTCACAACATCTCATACGTTGACCTGATTCCGTACTAAGTAGCTAAAGCACTTGTGTTACAGATATCAGACAACAGAGGAACACAAATATATACTTAAATACATATATTACACCCAGACACTGAACAAACACAAGTGTTCATCGCACGAATGTTTGTCCAGGGTGGGGATCGAACCCACGACCTTTGGCGTAAGAGGCAGGGTCACTACCAATTGCGCCATCCGGTCAGTCAGTTTAGTTAGTATATGTAGTTATAGTTAGTTATATGTTTAGTCAGTTTTATAATTCTTGACATAATCCCTCAAAGTTTTCTCCAGCTTTGTTGATGAACCTTTGTTTCTTCACCGACTAACCATACTCAATACTATTGCAATGTGCTCTTCATCTCTTCTCATTCGCAGGTAATTTTATTAAGAAATATTGATAAAATTGGTTGCTGGATCAATCATACCTAAAGCCGTATTAACAATCAATTAATAATATGAATTAATGATAGATTAATTCATATTATGAATGCTAAAAAAATACAAACAACTTTATCTTTATTGTGCCATTACACGCGAGTGCTTTACACCTAAGTCTATATAAGGTGTCATATTTCCTAAAATACACTGTGGATATTAACAAGACAAGCATTTATTTATAGCTTAGTAAATTAGCTTTCATATGACTTTTTTTATATATTAAATGGGTTTGCACTTGATCTCATTTCACCTGATGGAAAGTGACAATAAGGTCTAAGATGTAGCGTGCTTACCCAGCAAAACTAACAATACTTCACTTAAATTTGTGTCCTTTAAAAATTCATTTCTCGTGACAATTTAAAAAAGTTGCATTTCTTTCTTCCACTTACAACCTCACACACTCATAAAGGAGCCACCTCCAAGATTTTTTTTTCAATCTTTTAGGCTCTGGATCATTATGTATGCGTTCAAAACTGAACTTTAAATAGACAAACAAAGTTACAATATATGTGCCAATCGTAAAAAAAACACCAAAGTTGCCCTTGTACAGGCTTTGCTTTTGCCTATTCTTGATTATGCGGATTGTTGCTACCTGGATATTTCTGAACAACTTCTTGATAAGCTGGAGCGTCTTCAAAATTACTGTATCCGCATTATCTTTGGCCTACGAAAATATGACCATATTAGTGAATTCCGAACCCAGCTCAAATGGCTTCCCATACGTCGTCGTCGTGACCTTCATATCCTCTCTTTGCTTTATAACATTTTATTTAATCCCCTGGCTCCTGCTTATCTCAAAGAGCGATTCCAATTCCTACAACCCACTAAGGATCGTGAGATGCGATCATCCCGCAAACTCCATCTCGCATTCCCACTCCACTCCCCACACTCCTACTCACAATCCTTCACTGTCCAATCCACCCGCCTCTGGAACAACATACCCCTATCCATCCGGCAATCCGAATCCCTCTCTATTTTCAAGTCCCGAGTTAAAGATCATTTCTTATCTCTTAGCCAACACAAAAAAAAAAGTCATGGCAACAATGTGTTACCATGCGCACGTGGAAGGTTTCAATTGCATGGTAACAGGATGTTCCCACGCACGATCTAAAGGTTAAACTCCCAGAGTATTAAAGGGTATTAAGATATTATTGAACGAGCTCCAATAGCGAATAACGAAATAACCAATTTTGTGAATATCTTTTTGATACTTTGGAGATGTTAGGTCTTTACTTATAAAATTACCGGTTTGAATGTCGGTTTTCTTAGAAGTGGTATTTTCCATACATTTTTTTTATTTGTAAAGTAACTATTTATGCTACTATTTCAATTTAACTAAGCTGTAATGGACAATGTTTAGGAGAATGTGGAGAAATCTACTTTAGAAAAGGAAAAATAATTCGAAAGTTATCTATACTATTAATAAAGAGGTAACGCCTTGACGGGTGATTGTATGATTGACTGACTGATCAATCAACGCACAGCCGAAACTACTGAACCAAAACTCAAGAAATTTGAATCATAGGTAGTATATATTATGTAGGGGCGCACTAAGGAGTTTTTAAAAATTCAACCCCTAAAGGGGTGGGAGGAGGGGGGTTAATGTTAGTATGAAAGTCTGTCATATTTGATGTTAGAGATTTGAAAATTTGGATTCAGCTTATTTATAAAATATAAAAATTTACCGGTTGAATTTATTTTTCTATTCAACCCCCAAAGGGGTGGAATGGGATTTGTTGGGGAAATCTTCAATGAGCTCCTTTATTTAATTAAATTAAAATTATTTATTTCCAAGTGATGTATTATAACGGACAGAATGATGTGACGACTTTTTACAAGAGATAAACGAATAATAATGCTATGAAGCTGAGGCGATTCCAGCGCGCAGCGGCCTGGTGGTAATCCTCGGAAACACATGAAACAACTTCATGTGTGTTGATGTTTACGCATTGGGGCGCTAGATGGTGCTGTTCCAAACATACTGGCCACCTTGGAAGATCTTGATATCTTCCAACCGTCGATTCTTCTACGCTGGAATGTTATTCATCTGGTCTGCCTCTTCCACCGTTGACTCAATCGGGAGAGGACAGATTCTGGTGCAGGCTCGTCGAATGGTTCCTGTAGCAGTCTTTATTTCGACAACTCTGGTGATGCCATCGTTTCCAGAGATCAAACGAGTGATGCGTCCCATTTTCCATTTTAGTGGAGGCAGATTATCTTCTTTAATGATTACAAGGCTGCCCAACTTGACAGCTTCGCCGTTGATCTGCCATTTCGTTCTTCGTTGAAGTTCGGAAATATATTCTTTACTCCAGCGCTCCCAAAAGTGTTGCCGGAGTTGTTCCACTCGATCATAGCGAGCCAGGCGCACGGTAGCAATCGAGGTCAGGTCTTCGGAAGCTGGTGCTGTCAGCGGCCGACCAATCAGGAAATGGGCAGGTGTAAGCGGTAGGTAATCGTTAGGATCTGCGGAAAGAGGTGAAAGGGGACGGGAGTTTAGGACGGCTTCGATTTGCGATAATACCGTAATAAACTCCTCGTGAGTTAGTTGAGCATTTCCCATAATACGTCGCAAGTGATATTTACATCTGCGAACTCCACTCTCCCACAAACCACCGAAATGAGGAGAATAAGCCGGGATGAAATTAAGTTTTATATTATTTTCGCTTGCAAAATCTGATATTTGCTGCGAGCTATTATCAAAAATAACTGAAAGTTCCTTTTCAGCACCTACAAAGTTTCTTCCGTTATCGGAGAATATAACAGACGGCTTACCGCGCCGTGATATGAAACGTTTGAACGCTAACAAATAGTCCTGTGTAGATAAACTGCCTACTAATTCTAAGTGAATGGCTTTAGTAGTGAAACATATAAATAGGCATATATAGCATTTCACAAGACGAGCACCTCTGCCTTTTCGGTTCAAAACGAGCATTGGCCCAGCGTAGTCCACTCCGCAAGTCATAAAAGGAAAACTAGGTTCGATCCGTTCCCTAGGTAAATTACCCATTAGCGGTGTTACATTTTCACCCTTAAGACGAGCACAAGTAATGCACTTATGTACTACTTGCCTGGCCAGATTCCGAGCTCCAAGCACCCACCATTGCTCACGCATAGTCGACACTAAGAGTTGAGGTCCTCCGTGTAATAATCGCTTGTGTTCGTACGTAAACAAAAGCACAGAAAGTCGATGTTTACTTGACAATAACATGGGATGCTTCTTATCGTAATTAAAGCTTGATGAATTATCTAACCGACCTCCCACACGTATAATTCTATCATGATCCATAAAAATGTTTAATCCGTTGATTTTATTGACTTGTTTACACCTTTTAACTGTCACCGGTAAACTATTTTTAAGGTTAGCATATTCCTCCGCGAACGATTGCTGTTGTGCGAAACGAGTCAACATAATAACTGCCGAGCGCAGTTCACCCGCAGATAAGAAACCGGTTCTACGTTGGGCTGCCGGCGCGCGCGCATTATGTAAAAAACGTAAACAATAAGCGCCTATACGATGAATATCTATCAAAATCTATAAAGCTACCAGTGGCGAACGGTCAAGTTTTCGTTCTAACGATAATAAACGATTTTTTGCGGTATGATATGACTCCCCCAAAGAATCAGCTGATTCTTTTAAGGGTAATCGAACTGGAAACCTACCGGTTTCGTCGCGAACAGTAGTTTCCTTAAACAACTCTTCGCATGCAAAATCATCTTTAGACATAATAGGACAGTTAGGTATTTCTTCTAATTCCCAAAACTTACGCAATTGTGATTCGATTTGCACAGAATTACACTGAACGTTTTCAGAACTAAACGTTTTATTAATTGGGCCGGATATAATCCACCCTAATTTAGTATCGTGCAGATAAGGCCCGGAAGGAAGTCGCACTTTATTATTATTTAATAGCTCCCAAAAGATATCCGCGCCTATCAATATATCTATCTCGGATGAGATGTTAAACGTAGGATCAGCTAATACGATATAGCTAGGTATACGTATAGACTCGGCATCAACGTCTATCGAAGGTAACTTCGAGGTAATGCTAGGAAGTACTAGGCATTTTATACCGGTCTCAAATTCATATGTTTTCGAACGCATATGAATATTACACGCGTGGGTGGACTGAGAAACGCTTTGTCCTACACCACTGATACGTATTGTGGACTGTAATACTGGTACGTTTAAACGTTTACACAACCTTTCAGTGACAAAGCAACTTTGACTTCCACTATCCAGGAGTGCACGGACCGTGTGATATTTATTATCTGAATCGGCTAACTCGACGAGCGCGGTAGATAATAACACCGGTTGTAACGAATTTGACGTCATCGCACTGCGATACTCATCTGATGCACCAGCGTTCGAGCTAAGTGTATCAGCTGATGCGAGTGACGTCATTGATGACTGTGGTTGCGAGCTTGCATTCTGCGCCGAATACGCAGACGAATGACAAGACGCTCTGTTATCAATGTGCAGTAATGTGTTATGTTTTTTGTTACATAACTTGCAAGGCCCAAACACACATTCGTTGGGTGAATGAGAATCGCGAATGCAATTTTGACAAAGATTTTTATCTTTGACTATATTCCACCTATCATGTACGGATATATTTAAAAACTTAGCGCACGTATAAAGTACATGATCACCGCCGCATAACTTACAAGTTCGACCTTGGTTACGGTACGCGTGATTTTTATTTGTACTCGATGCAACAGAACTATAAGTATGTGTAGAAGCGACGAGCTTCTTATGATCGCTAAACTGTTTCCCTTCATTTCGAAATTTTAACTGAGATGATTGTGTTAACGTAATGTTACTTTTATTGTTACCCGATTTAATCATGTCTAACATGTCAGCACGATTTCTAAGGAAGTTGAGTAAGTCGTCTAACGCTAATCTACCCACTTTTTTTTGTGAATCGGACAAAAGTAGACCCTTATGAGTTTCCCACTCCCGTTCCGTAGAATAATCAAGTTTAGACACGACAAGATATATAATTAATGTATCCCAGGATTCTGTAGGCTCTTCTAATGATTTTAACGCACGTAAGTTACGAAGTGTCGCATCTATAAGTTTCCTAATCTGTGACGGACATTCTTTACTCAACGACGGCGTAGTAAACAACGATTTTACATGGTTATGCACTAACAAACGATTATTATGGAACCTATTTTCCAATAAATCCCACGCGTGGGCATAGTTAGGTGCTGTGAACTCTAATGAATTTATAACCCGTAATGCTGTATCACTAAGCGATGACCTTAGGTAATGAAACTTATGGATCGGATCTAGATCCTTACGAGTATGAATCATTGTTAAGTATGAGTTTCTAAACTCGAGCCATTGATCGCATGAACCGTCAAATGTAGGTAATTTAATCTGAGGCAGTTTTACCTTCACAGAACTATCTGTAAGAACGGACTTAACATTGTCCTCCGGTTCATTCTGTTTTAATATGCACTTAGCAGCAGCTACAAGTTTATAGTAAATTGATTCAAAATCTTCTCTATACTCTAAATTAACAATTAAATCATCTTCGCTACTAATTTCTTCGATTTCATCCTGAATACTACAAAATAGTTTGAACATTTCAGTAGTTGATTCAATTCTCATTTTTAATTCGATTAAATCTTGAGATTTAAGATCAGGTGAGCTAAAACTTGAAATAAATTTATCAAAATAACTAAGTCGACCTTTGTACACTCCGCGACGTCTACGTAATTCAGGAAGACGGTTATCCGAATTCAAAATTGTACAACCTGAACGCGGTGATTTTGACCTAGATCGACTCCCCCAGATCCCTCTACTACCAATTTATTCTCACTCTCACTCATTTCGGTAATTAATGGGAAAACAAAGAGTACTTACAGTTCTGTAAATGCCACTCGAGCCCGCTATACGAAATACCTAAATCACTTGGAAAATATCACGATATTATCTAAATCTAGGGATAGGAACGATAATTTGAAAGGATACGAGTGCCCTGATGATGTCCTGATGATTTCCAAGGCGTTGATGGCCGTTGATATTCAAAATCCAAGTCTTCGTCCTGGTCTCAACGGCAGTGGATTTGATTCCTGATCGCTGTTTTCTATACGCTAATCCGGCGCTGAAGGTCCATGTTGGGGAAATCTTCAATGAGCTCCTTTATTTAATTAAATTAAAATTATTTATTTCCAAGTGATGTATTATAACGGACAGAATGATGTGACGACTTTTTACAAGAGATAAACGAATAATAATGCTATGAAGCTGAGGCGATTCCAGCGCGCAGCGGCCTGGTGGTAATCCTCGGAAACACATGAAACAACTTCATGTGTGTTGATGTTTACGCATTGGGGCGCTAGATGGTGCTGTTCCAAACAGGATTAAACACATTTCATGGAAGATTAGTCATTTTAAAAGCTAGAGTTATAATGATTGGTATTTAGGCTCATAAAAGTATAAGAAAAGTGATTTGAGCATGTTTTCTTCTTCAACCCCCGAAGGGGTAAAATTTGGATTAAATGTTGTATGAGAGATTCGTCATATTTAATGCTAGATCACCCTAAAATGGTGAATGGGGGTTAAAACGCCGTATGGAAGTTTGGTAATTTTAAAGCCTGAGTGGTAAAAAAAGATATTTGGGGTTTTTATATAAATTAAAGTATTTAGAATATTTTTTCCTCAACTCTTTGAAAAGTGAAATGGGGTTAAAACGTCGTATGGGAAATTCGTCTTATTTGATGCTTGAGTTGATGTAAAGTAGAAATTGGATATTCATAAGGAAAATTATCGCACTTTTTTAATCAATCCCTAAAAGGGTGAACGGAGGTTACAATGTCGTATGGAAGTGTCATTCTTTTAAAAGCTAAAGTTATGAAAATTTATATTTGGTCTTTTTATATAAATTATTTTGCATTTTTTTATTCAAACCTAAAGCAGTGAAATGGGGTTAAAACGTCGTATGGAAGATTATGTTTAGTGCTCATCAGTCATAAAAGTATAAATGTATGAAAGGCATTTCAGTATTTTTAGTATTTTAAGTCTCCGTTTAATACCTACCTTCTTACCTATAATCTCAGAACTGCTTAACTACAAATCAAGTTCGTATAGAAAAACACAATATCTAAATGTTTTGTTTTAAAATTAAATTACAGAAGCTAACCAAGGGTGGGCCACTAGTAAACACGTAAACCTGTTCGAGAAAAAAAAATGCTTGTGTAATTAAAGAGCATTACATTCCAGAACATTAAATGTATGAATAGTTTTTTAGAGTCCGCTCGTGACCACGGCTGCTGTAACGTAGCCGAAACGTCGAGCCAAATATGTGACTACACAATGTTGTTTCACATAATAAATATCGTGTTAATCCCCGTATTGATACATTATTATTAAATGTATGGCTGTAAAAATATAAAATAAAATAACTGACCTATTCAAATTGTTACCAGACTATGAATTTAAAAAGATATTACATAATTTTCAATTTCCAAAATGTATTGTACAATTAATGATTTTTGGGATGATAGGGTTTGAAATTTCTTGACATTTAATTTAGTTTTGACATTGACCATAATTTTATATTTCGATCAGAAACGAGCTGTAGAAATAATAAAACTGAGTAGAGGGCATGTAAGGGGGGCACTCACTGCGACCCTCACTGCAAATTAAACAAGCCCCTGCACAACATGGGCCTTTCAGATACCAAAATCTGCAGGTTCTGTCGCGAGGACGAGGAAACGATTATCCACGTCCTTGGCGAGTGCATAGCGCTGCACCACTGCAGAATCCGGCACCTGGAAGCACACATGATCTTGGCAGACGAGATCAAAAGCTCCCCCATCAGCTCCATTCTCGGGTTTATCCTGGAACTGGAGCTACATGAGGTGCTGTAATAGGTTATGGGGCTGCCACAATAGATCATCTACTCCACAACAGGTCCCAGTGGACCTGTACAAACACCGGATGGTGCCTGGAGGAGGCTTAAAAACAGGGAGCTGGAAAACCTGGCTGGCGAGCCTAACATCATTGGCGAGACTAAAACGCATCGACTTCGCTGGCTCAGCCACCTCGTGAGAATGTGAGAAGATCGTGCAGGAAAGAGAGCATACAGGTACAAGCTCCTTAAGATCCCAGGGGATGTTCTAATGGGCGAAGACCAGTCCAAGATACAGCTGAAAGAGGAGGTCGATATGGATTTGCGCCGACTCTTAGTGGATGACTGGCAGCTAGTGGCGCAAGAGACTGACTGAGATGGAGGCTCTTATTATCAGAGGCCAAGACTCACTATGGGCCGCTGCGCCAACCTAGTTAGTTTAATAAAAATAAAGTACTTTTAAAAGTAAGCCACCATTTTAACTGAACTGAAGAAGAAATTAAGTTCTTCTAACAAAATCAGTTTCAATTAAAGTCACTATTCATTTAATTTGCTACTCGGAAAAAATATTCAAAGGTTATATTAATAAGTTAGCTTAGAATGATGCAAAAAGGCACGACGCTTAAAATTACCTTTACAGAATTTTATTAAGAATACTGAAATTTTCTTTCCCCGTTTATTATAAGGTCACTAACATCATTTAAAAGTGCAAATAAATGTCCCGCTGTGTTGGTTACTGCTTAAGATACGAGGCCCGTATTACAGTATAAAAGATTTTAATGGGAAATATTATGCAAAATTTATAAACCCTCGACAAAAATATAAAACGTCCAAAAATAAATTGAAACTGCTGCTGACTGCCCTACGTATGAAAATTTTTGGTTAAATATTGTGGCGTACACTCGAGAAAAGGTGTTATTGAAGTCGACGCCTAATCCCTGTTGAATAATTAT
The DNA here is from genome assembly GCA_019059595.1 of Marasmia exigua. Classification (NCBI taxonomy): domain Eukaryota; kingdom Metazoa; phylum Arthropoda; class Insecta; order Lepidoptera; family Crambidae; genus Marasmia; species Marasmia exigua. Next base: position 22,903,300 of record CM032464.1, on the reverse strand, counting down.
GTCTGAATGTGTATCTATTACACGATAGTATTGGGCGCCAACTTCAGTAACACCTTTTTTCGAGTGTACTGTTATAAAATATTATTTGAAGTGTATGAAGTGTTAAAAATGTTATTTTACACTTTTTAGTTCGTGGTTTTTGAAGGCGGTTTTTTATTCGTAGAAATTTTTGACGATATCTATTCTGAGGTTTTCGGGATGTATAAGTTAGGTAGGTATATTATGACCGTGGCTCACTGTACTTGTTCCATATTAACTGTGGCCACGGATACAAGACGCCACGATGAGGGTAGAGTGAAAATTTCTCGTGATAACGACCCCTGCTTTTATTGTAGCCAAGAGAATGTTTTGCAAGAAAAAATATTAAAACTCTCAGCGTGTACTGGCAAATTGAATTTTAGATTAAACTTGAAACAGTTGGCTAGGGGCCGAGAGCTTAACTCAACTTTGGGGTTAAGTTAGTGTCCAAAGTGGATTGCCAAGAGTAATTAAGTAATTTATGTTTCATCCAAATAATATCCAAAAAGTTCCGGGCGTTTCGTCGCCTTTTAATTAGCAAAGTCTAAGGGTTTTTTGATTATTACCCGTGGGGGAGATGGGCCGGCTCGGCCGGATTGACACCACAGCCTCACAGAAAACCGGCGTGAAGCAGCACTGTGCTGTGTTTCGCTAAGTGTGGGTACCGGATGCCCAATCCGAGGGAAAGGTTGGTTTAAAGGTTGGCAGCGCACTTGTGACTCCACCGGTGTCACGGGTGTCCATGGGCGGCGGCAATCGCTTCATTATCAGGTGATCCGTCTGCACGTCTGCCATCTATCACATAAAAAGGACTTTGCTATTAAATTTAATCACCTATAAGGGTGATACCTAGAAAGGAAGATTCAATTAATCTTTATCCAAGGACAAACCTATGGTATAACGCTGTATACCTATGAATAGCAGAGTTATATTATAAATTTATGCTCGGATAAAGATTGGTCGGATCGGACCTAAATCGACTACAGTCGATTACTAGTTAATGACGCGAGCTCAATCTTTTTTTTTGGAAAACCATCTTGGCCGTCATGTTGTCACAGGAAATCATGGTTGCATTTGAGGAGATTGAGACTCGAACGTTCACAAATTGATTTTAGAGTTTGCCTTAGTTAAAATTCGAAATGACGCAATACTTGCGCAATGTAATTGATACCTTGCGCCATCTGTTGGTAAAATTTGGAAAATATAGTATTTTTTTATTCCGAAACGAAGACAGGGTGAGCCAATTGTAAAAAATATATCTTTAAAAATATTGCTGAAGTAACGATATGATGGAAATGTCTACCACCCGCATATAGACATCAATGCCGAAGCATATTTATCCCGCTATCTACCGTGGAAAGAGACCTATATTTATCATCTAAAAAAGAAATGTCATAGCAATTAGGGTACACCGCGGCTGGAAATCAATTTATCGTTTTAATTTCGTCACAATCAATAAAAGACTGATGGTGGCGCCACTGGTATGCAGAAGGGCTCTTAAGTTTTCTGTAAGAGCATTCAGCTCTCGTCTTCTAGTTGTTCACCGAATGCGGCCCAGACTTTTACCTCAACTTTGACCCTTCAGTGTACATCGTCAATACACATGCACCATTAACAGACTGTGCCTTTTCATAGAAAGCCATACTTAAAAACTGTCATCATCATCATCGTCAGCCCATTTAAGTCCCCACTGCTGGGGCACGGGCCTCCCTCAATCACATGAGGGGTAATTGCCATACTCACCACGCTTGGCAGACGGGTTGGCGAGGGTTTTGATATAAATGCAGTTTTCCTTCTCTGGGTGCTGATGATCATACCAGCAGCTTTACCTTAGACGCGTTTTACGACACCTCGGTAAGAGTGAGGGTGGTCTATTCTACTCTGCCGGGGACCACACGGCTAAAAACTGTGCGAAGCCGTAATTAGTACTGGAGTGACGTGCTGGGCGAGGTTCTTTCTCTACAACACCCGTATAAAATCTGCGTCAGGGCCAATTGGATCTCTTTCACACTCTGTGACGTTTTTCCGGAAAATGTCACATTCCGCTAACTTCTAGTTCCATGACATAGTTGAGTCAATAGTTGTGTCTCTATTCGACGTAATAGTACAATGACAAATACGTGAAGTGACGTTCGGGAGGCTATAAAGTGTACTTATCTCTGTGGAGCCGAGGTTGCGTGAGTTGGCACCGAGGCCTAGCTCAATACTTTAGGGTGGTCGAACTTGGCCGATTTTTTACCATTAACCGAATTTGATTGGCTGAATGGCGCCTGGCTAGTGACCCTGCCTCATACGCCAAAGTTTCGATTTTCACCCTGAACAAAAATTTGTGTACTGAACACTTGTGTTTTAGGACCGCCGACGGCAGTCGCTTCATTGTAATGACCAGATTTCAGGAATCCTGGATCATGCTCCAAATATGCTTGGTCAGGGTATACCCTGGGATCCGAAGCGACAGCCTTGAAAGCAACGGCTTTGGAAGCAACTGAGAATTACACGCTAAGATGAAGAGGATTCGCTTAAAATAAATTGATAAAATAAATTTAATCATATTTTTTATTTTTCGCAATCTATGTAAACATAGGCATTATTAGAAACAACTCAAATAGCATCGCAGTTTTCGCCCGCTTGAACACTTAAGATCTTTCATTGTTGACGTGAAACAAACAAGAAAAGTCCCAAGTTATCGACATTCAAAAAATCGTTCATGCGGGACCGGACTTATTGGCCCGACGCCATCGCATAAATACAACTGTCAAATATAAAACTTTTTTACTCCGCTGACATTTTCGAGTTTTATATCCCCGAGGTCTCATGGTACCCCAGGCAGTGTTTTGGTTACCAAGTTTGATGATTGCACAGCACGAGAAAAAAATCAAATAAACAGTGCGAAACAAATGAATAAAGATATATACCATGTTTGCACATGCTTTGAAACGAAAACTGTATCAAGACATTTAAAATAAAACACGATTTGTGATTTTTCAAGCTTATTTTATTTTGCTCACGAATTCATGTCACAATCAAGATTTTAAAAAAAGTTGCCACTTAAATTTTTTTCTTGCTAGAGAAAATTGTGACCTTTTTTCATACTGCTTATAGGCAGACGAGCTCACGACCCATCTGAAAGTAAGCGGTAACCACCGCTCATAAAATTAATATTTTTTTTTATTTATATAGTTTCTCTCACAGAGTTCACCATTAGATAGGTTAACAAAAAGGTCTTAACTATTTTACAATGTAAGTGTGTTATGCTATGTGAGGTAGGTTTTTGTAAAAACATAGTCATAGACATCAACAATGCCGGAGCACAGTCATGCCGCTGCCTACCGCGAAAGAAGATCACATAAATTGAAAATGAATGGTGTAAACCAGCTTGAATTTTTTATTATTATTATTTATTTTAAATGTCTTTATATTTTTTTCATTTATTCTATTAATTTCATTACAATCAATAAAAAACTTATTATGATGGGGAAAGTAGCTGATAAGAGGCGTGTGGGTCGGAGGAAAAAGTCATGGCTGCGTAACATCCGGGAGTGGACGGGGATCGCGTGCGCCGCCGAGCTGTTTCGCCTCGCTAGAGACCGAGAAGAATGCTAGATTGAAGACCAACCTTTCCTAGTCGGAGAGGCACTTTAGGAAGAAGAAGAATAAAAAACTGATAGCGGCACCACTGATCCGTAAAACTTCCTTGTTTACTTTTACCTACGTCTTGCGCGCGCGTAAAAGAAACTGTCACTCATTCATCCTAGCGTTAAATTCATTACCTCCAAAGGAATAGATCCCTAAGGAATGTAACTGGTTACTCAACTGTACATTTATTACGGGTACGCAATCGAGCGATTGATAAATTCAATTACCTATTGTAATTCAGGTCAATTTGCTTATTGGTTATTGGATATTGACGTCTAATGAGGGTAAGCAATTCGGCGCTCCTTGCAATTTCCGGGTGGTAAATGCAATTTGATGTTTTCGACGAATCTTGCGAAATTTATTCGATTTGTAATCAGTTTGTTTACCAACAATGTTTTGCACATCGAGGGAGCACCCTCTAAAAAATTGAATAGAATGAAATTTTATTTATTGAACACATAACAAACTTGAGACAAGTAAAGAGAATTCGAAATAAAGAAACATTTATCAGCTGTTTTGTCAAATGAACGTAAAATTATCAGTGAGTCGAATAAAATAAAAATGTTTATTGTTAGCATTACTATCATCATAAATCCATCAAAAAACTAACTTCTATAAATAGGTACTATTTCTATAGAAGTAAATTCGACAAAGATATTCTAGTTGGTCTGGATCCCCTGTCTAAACGTTTTGAAGGTCAGACGGCAGACGCATCACTGCAATTAATAGACTTCCTAAATCTTGGATCATAATCGGCTTCGGCTTCGAAATGGCAGCTTTGGACGCAAATGAAAACGAAAATAGTTTATTTTATTTAAGTCAATACAGAACACTTATGAATGTCGACATGTTTACCACTGGTTCGGAATGTAGTTTTCCGTCAAGAAGACACCAGAGATTACAAAATGTCACCATTAACTTAAAAATATAGTACAATTTTTGTGTTTTTTTTTTATGATATAGGTGGCAGACGATCACCTGATGGTAAGCGATTACCGCCGCCCATGGACACCTGCAACACCAGTGGTGTCACAAGTGCGCTGTTTACCTTTTAACCCTCCTTCCCCTGGATTGGGCCTCCGGCACCCTCACTCAGCGAAACACAGCACATGCACTGCTTCACGCCGGTTTTCTGTGAGGACGTGGTATTACTCCAGTCGAGCCGGCCCATTCATGCCGAAGCGTGTCTCTCCCACTGTTACTGTCCTTGTGTTACTGATATGTCCCTAAACTATTGTTATTCAAAAATCGTCTATTTTATAATAGCCTTTTTTCATTAAACAGTTTTGTATATACAATTAAAACTATTATATAGATTGCGACCTTATCTAGGTGAGGAGGTTAGAATCATACTTTGCGAGTCACTAGTTCTTTCTAAGCTCAACTACTGTGATACTGTTTATGGCTCTTGTATCCTGGCTAGAACCGAGAAGCTGATACAGAGAGTGCAAAATGCCTGCGCTCGCTTCTGCTTCAGTGTTCCACCCAGAGCACATATCACTCCTTTCCTGAATGCAAAAAATCTACTGAAGATGAAAGCACGAAGACAGTTACATCTGGCCTCACTGCTGTTTGGCGTTATTGCGACGCGTAGGCCACCGTATCTTTACAAAAAGCTGGTGTGGACCGCAGATATGAGCAAGTATCCCAAAAGATCGTGCACTCACGTCCTTGCCACTGCCAAGCACCGCACTGTCGCGTTTCGTGGATCCTTTAGGTTCGCGTCGAGTAAAGCTCGGAACAGCCTTCCACCACCTGTGCGTGACCTGGAAACGTTGCACTCTTTTAAACATCTTTATAAAAAATATTTAATTGCAGAACAAAAGTGTGGAAACGTACCTCCTTAAAAACTTTGCGAAGCCGTAATTAGTACTGGAGTGACGTGCTGGGCGAGGTTCTTTCTCTACAACACCCGTATAAAATCTGCGTCAGGGCCGATTGGATCTCTTTCACACTCAGTGACGTTTTTCCGGAAAATGTCACATTCCGCTAACTTCTAGTTCCATGACATAGTTGAGTCAATAGTTGTGTCTCTATTCGACGTAATAGTACAATGATAAATATGTGAAGTGACGTTCGGGAGGCTATAAAGTGTACTTATCTCTGTGGAGCCGAGGTTGCGTGAGTTGGCACCGAGGCCTAGCTCAATACTTTAGGGTGGTCGAACTTGGCCGATTTTTTACCATTAACCGAATTTGAATGGCTGAATGGCGCCTGGCTAGTGACCCTGCCTTATACGCTAAAGTTTCGATTTTCACCCTGAACAAAAATTTGTGTAATGACCACTTGTGTTTTAGGACGGCAGACGGCAGTCGCTTCATTGTAATGACCAGATTTCAGGAATCCTGGATCATGCTCCAAATATGCTTGGTCGGGGTATGCCCTGGGATCCGAAGCGACAGCTTTAAAAGCAATGGCCTTGGAAGCAACTGAGAATTACACGCTAAGAAGAAGAAGATTCACTTAAAATAAATTGTTAAAATAAATTTAATCATATTTTTTATTTATCGCAATCTATGTAAACATAGGCATTATTAGAAACAACTCAAATAGCATCGCAGTTTTCGCCCGCTTGAACACTTAAGATCTTTCGTTGTTGACATGAAACAAACAAGAAAAGTCCCAAGTTATCGACATTCAAAAAATCGTTCATGCGGGACCGGACTTATTGGCCCGACGCCATCGCATAAATACAACTGTCAAATATAAAACTTTTTTACTTCGCTGACATTTTCGAGTTTTATATCCCCGAGGTCTCATGGTACCCCAGGCGGTGTTTTGGTTACCACGTTTGATGATTGCACAGCACGAGAAAAATATCAAATGAACAGTGCGAAACAAATCAATAAAGATAGATACCATGTTTGCGCAAGCTTTGAAATGAAAACTGTATCAAGACATTTAAAATAAAACAGGATTTGTGATTTTTCAAGCTTACTTTATTTTGCTCACGAATTCATGTCACAATCAAGATTTAAAAAAAAGTTGCAACTTAATTTTTTTTCTTGCTAGAGAAAATTGTGACCTTTTTTCATACTGCTTATAGGCAGACGAGCTCACAACCCATCTGATAGTAAGCGGTAACCACCGCTCATAAAATTAATATTTTTTTTTATTTATATAGTTTCTCTCACAGAGTTCACCATTAGATAGGTTAACAAAAAGGTCTTAACTATTTTACAATGTAAGTTTGTTATGCTATGTGAGGTAGGTTTTTGTAAAAACAGAGTCATAGACATCAACAATGCCGGAGCACAGTCATGCCGCTGCCTACCGCGAAAAAAGATCACACAAATTGAAAATGAATGGCGTAAACAAGATTGAATTTTTTATTATTATTATTTATTTTAAATGTCTTTATATTTTTTTCATTTATTCTCTTAATTTCATTACAATCAATAAAAAACTTATTATGATGGGGAAAGTAGCTGATAAGAGGCGTGTGGGTCGGAGGAAAAAGTCATGGCTGCGTAACATCCGGGAGTGGACGGGGATCGCGAGGGCCGCCGAGCTGTTTCGCCTCGCTAGAGATCGAGAAGAATATGCTAGATTGACGACCAACCTTCCCTAGTCGGAGAGGCACTTTACGAAGAAGATGAATAAAAAACTGATAGCGGCACCACTGATCCGTAAAACTTCATTGTTTTCTTTTACCTACGTCTTGCGCGCACGTAAAAGAAACTGTCACTCATTCATCCTAGCGTTAAATTCATTACCTCCAAAGGAATAGATCCCTAAGGAATGTAACTGGTTACTCAACTGTACATTTATTACGGGTACGCAATCGAGCGATTGATAAATTCAATTACCTATTGTAATTCAGGTCAATTTGCTTATTGGTTATTGGATATTGACGTCTAATGAGGGTAAGCAATTCGGCGCTCCTTGCAATTTCCGGGTGGTAAATGCAATTTGATGTTTTCGACGAATCTTGCGAAATTTATTCGATTTGTAATCAGTTTGTTTACCAACAATGTTTTGCACATCAAGAGAGCACCTTCTAAAAAAATAGAATAGAATGAATTTTTATTTATTGAACACAACGAACTTAAGACAAGTAAAGAGAATTCAAAATAAAGAAATATTTATCACCTGTTTTGTCAAATTAACGTAAAATTATCAGTAAGTCGAATAAAATAAAAATGTTTATTGTTAGCATCACTATCATCATAAATCTTTCAACGTTAAACTAACTTCTATAAATAGGTACTATTTCTATAGAAGTAAATTCGACAAAGATATTCTAGTTGGTCTGGATCCCCTGTCTAAAGGTTTTGAAGGTCAGACGGCAGTCGCATCACTGTAATCAATAGACTTCCTAAATCTTGGATCATAATCGGGTAAGGCTTCGAAATGGCAGCTTTGGACGCAAATGAAAACGAGAATAGTTTATTTAATTTAAGTCAATACAGAACACTTATCAATGTCGACATGTTTACCACTGGTTTGGAATGTAGTTTTCCGTGAAGAAGACACCAGCCAGAAACTTAACAGTTTTAAAAAGTTGGTTTACTAAATGTCACCATTAACTTAAAAATATAGTACAATTTTTGTGTTTGTTTTTTTATGATATAGCTGGCAGACGATCACCTGATGGTAAGCGATTACCGCCGCCCATAGACACCTGCAACACCAGTGGTGTCACAAGTGCGCTGTTTACCTTTTAACCCTCCTTCCCCTGGATTGGGCCTCCGGCGCCCTCACTCACTCAGCGAAACACAGCGCATGCACTGCTTCACGCCGGTTTTCTGTGAGGACGTGGTATTACTCCAGTCGAGCCGGCCCATTCATGCCGAAGCGTGGCTCTCCCACTGTTACTGTCTTTGTGTTACTGATATGTCCCTAAACTATTGTCATTCAAAAATCGTCTATTTTATAATAGCCTTTTTTCATTAAACAGTTTTGAATTGTATAATTCAAACTTATGTGTGGGCAAGTCAATAATAATCTGAGGTAAATTATTAAATTTTTTTTTGTTCAATCCTATAAACGGATTGCCGACCTTATGAAACCTGTTATTTGGAATGGCAAGCTTGTGCTTATTTCTGGAGTTAAGGCTGTGACAGTCAGACTCCTTCGAGAACAGATGGAGATTCTTATGTACTTACATAAAGCAATCAAGGATGTATTGAGAAGCCACGATAAGTAGGTCAATTTCTTTAAACAAATCACAAAATGAAAATTACACTTTAAGATGAGGAGGAAGTAAATACAACAACAAAAAGCATTTTTACCAAAACCGATAATCCGACACCTAACGTCATCTATTGGTGCAGTTTGAAACTAATGCCCAAAAATGAAATCAAGTCGGGCCACTATTATATACACATGGAGTTCCATTTTCCTAAGCGTTATAGAGCGTGCTTCAAAACATCACTGTCACCATTTCAATTTGGTGCGCCCGAATCAATCCGTGAACGTGGGAATGTTCAGTGGAGCAATAAAAATCTGACTATTATAGCAAACGCTGATACGCATATCAAACGCTGCGCTACTGTATATAAGGGATGGGATGTTGGAGAAAAAATGAAATAAACAACAACAATAATAATATAATCGTCCAGTTAAAAAAGCATCGGCAAGTGATCTTAAAAAATAGGGTAGGACTTCCAATATACCACTATTGGAAGTCCTACCCTAATTTTTGCTTAATATTTGAAAAATTATTCCGGTAAACCAATACCGGAATGATTTTTCAATCCCGCTGGCTGCGGAATTAAAGATGTAGGATCACGCCACGCCGGTCTAGTTCCCCTGTTAAAGGATTGCAAAGGAGAAACGGCAGACGCTTCATTGCTATTACCAGATTCTCCAAATCCTGAATCATGGTCTAAGCGTACCCTGGGCTTCAAAGCAACCACTTTGAATTCTACCTGGAATTACTCGTTAAGATGAACACCGCCTTCAAAAACCACGAACCTAAAAGTGTAAAATAAAATTTTAAACACTTCATACACTTTAAATAACATTTTATAACAGTACACTCGATGAAAAGGTGTTACTAAATTCGGCCCCTAAGACAATCTTGTCTTAAATACTTCATTATATACAACAGGGATTAGGTGCCGACTTCAATAGAATTTTCTATTTATTTGTTCAAATACACTTGATTATAAACCCAAACCACTAGTCTTTTATTTAATGTAATGTTGTATAAAAAACATAATAGGATATAGTATTATTTCTATACATTAAATTTTATGGGGGACAAACAAGAAATAGTTCCATCTGTCCCCTTATTAGCGATACAGGGACAGATGGAATCGTTAAGCAATCAAATAAGTTCCAACTGTCCCCTTGTCGCTAAAAGGGTGAGGGATGAAACTTTTTATTCCGTTCTGTCCATGAGGGGACAGAGCAGGGTGACGGAAAGAAATAATCCCTTTTCTCGAGTTTTTTTTCTTTATTTTTTTCGTAGAATTTTTTGTTCATGCTTTTTAGTGAATTTTTATTTTAGCTAATTTTATTAATTACTAACACAGTTGTAAGGTCACTATTTTTAACCAATTTGATATGGCTCATGCCTGAAATAAATGATTTTTATTTTTGTTTTATTTTATTTATTAATTTATTTAGTGTTTCATTTTTCGATAGCCCAAATCGGTCAACAATTTGCGGAAAAATCGGTGAAAATACATAAAAAAAAATCAGTTGAACATAGAACCTCCTCCTTTTTTGAAGTTGGTAAAAAGAAGAAGATTTTCATTATTATAAAGAATTAGAAACTCTACCGTCTTTACTATAGTAGTTTCTGTTTACTATTACTGAACTAATTCAAAACTATGTGAAGCACACCACTACTCACCGAGTGAAGCCGCACGCACGTCCCGGTATATTCGCAAACGCTGCAGCGACCGAATAATCCGCCAGAATAAATATTTCCTATTTTTCGAACAGAATAATAAACTGGCGGGCTATCTCAAAAGTGGTCGCTTCAAAGGAACTCGGTGGGTTTTCCGAAATTTACGTACATTATGCGAGAAATTTCGAGAACTTGTAGTTGTTGAAATTGGATGCTTTACTGTGGTTTTGCGAGGTTTTAGTATGAGTGGGGCGGTTTTTAGTCGTTTCATTATTTTAGTAATGTGTTTATACATATTTTACTGATTCTTCAAAGCTCACGTATTAGAAGGAGTTGTCATGCTAACGTGTATGTATCCTCCGTCCTATAAATGACTAGCCAGGTGACGCATTTGGTTGTACTCTACCCTACCTCATACGCCAAAAGTCGTGGATTCGATTCCCATCTCGGACAAACATTCGTGTGATGATCGTCTTGTGTTTGTTTAGTGTCTTGGTGTAATATATATATGCTTTTTTATCGTTGAAATCTTGAAAACTACATAATAAGTATCGTGAATATAGACCATTTTTCATGTTTTCAATTTGAACCCGGCATAATGTATGGAACAGCAGATTTTTTTTTCGCTTATTTTGATGATCTAACATATTAGACTTTATTCACAATCCGGCAGAGAACCAAAGTCATTGACATTGCTCACCGAATTAACAATCTTAAGTGGCAGTATAGCACCGTGATAAACCTCAGCGGACCAGTTCTCGACGGTGGCACCTGTTCACAAGTGTGACGTATGTGTCAGCCATCATTTCACTCAACCATATTAGAGGGAATGTAATGACCCGCCACATAACGCCACCACCTCAGAGACATTTGAGTGAGCATGACTACTTACATTCCCCTCATAGGTCACAGAGTAGTAGTTACTTAATCCAATACTAATAAACTGCAGGGCGAGGTGTACAATAGTAGGTGGTTAGCATCTTATCAATTGTTGAATAATCAATACTAATCAATTTGTATACAACAACTAGTTTAGAAGTTATGAGGGAACAGATGAACAACCATGTACGCTAAGATGAAGAGGAGGACTTAACGCCAACGCAACCAGACTAGAACCGAGGCACTGTAGAATACTTTGTTTACTATATATAACAGCCCATAACCTTTGATACCTAACAAGACTGCATGCAGCATGTTCGTACGTATTTTGTGGAGATGATTCCTAGGAAATCGGTTTTACTCCAAAGCACTTTGCTCTTCCGATATCGACGGCTACCTTAAGCTGCTCGTATGTAGGGCAAAATTGAATCTTGATCTCGTGTGTTTATATTCTAACTTTTGAAATGCACCTAACCTCTTTGTAGAGTTTGGTGTTGGGACATTGGATTTGAAGGATTCTGACGTCCTGATTTTCTTTTGTGAGTTAAGTTTTATACTATAATTCTCACAACATCTCATAGGTTGACCTGGTTCCGTACTAAGTAGCTTAAGCACTTGTGTTACAGATATCAGACAACAGAGGAACACAAATATATACTTAAATACATATATTACACCAATTGCGCCATCCGGTCAGTCTCAGTCTCTCTGTGAGTTAAGTAAAGTGACGTCACTTATGTTAAAAAATGGAGTGACGGAAGATTCACATCCACAGCATTTCCTTTGATATTCTACCGAAGGAGAGCTTCGGCATGAATGGACCGATTCAACCAGTATGATACCACGGCCTCTCAGAAAATCGGCGTGCAGTAGCGCTTTCGCTGTATTTTGTTGAGTGAGTGAGGGTACTGGAGACCCAATTCAGGGGCATGGTTAGTTAAAAGTTGGTAGTGCACTTGTGACTCCCGTTGTGTTGCGGGTATCTATGGGTGGCATTCAGTTACCATCAGGTAATCCGTTTACTCATCTGCCACCCATTACGTTGAAAGAAGAACCAGCAAAGTAATTATTTTAAATTAAGCCAGCATTTTGATTACAAGGCCCATTATTCTACTTAATTATCCTCGTATTTTGATGGTTTATACGTTTTCCCAAAACTGGCCACATTATATATATATATATATTTGACGACCCGTTTAGAACAGTGGTAGTGAACGCTGCCTTTGGTTCAAGGGTTGCGGGTTTGATCCCCGCACAGTACAAACATTTGTGTGCATGAATGTTTGTTTGTTCATGTCTGTTTGTATTGCCCTGGGTGTTTTCTATGTATTATAAGTATGTATTTACAAAAGAAAGGTAGTATATGTATATATTTGTAATCCCACTGTTGATTCTAATATCCGTAACACAGGTGCTTGAGCTGCCCATCTTGGAGTCAGATCAATGTATGTGACGTTGTGAAATATTATTTTTTTTTTATTTATTTAAATATTTTTTACTTTGTGTTAATAAATGTCCCACTCATTCATTCATAAGCTGTGCAGTTAAAAATAAACGAAAAGCGAAAAATTTCAAACACACAGGTGTACCGAATCGGTTTCCCACTCACTAAACCCTAGGTCGAGCCAATTTGTCCGTCAAGCATATGTTTTTTATCGTCGCGTCATGTCGGTAATGTGTAACAGAGTGTGGTGTTTTCACAGGACCCGCCAATTTTTCAATGTCAACAAATTGAATAAATCATCGGATGAGAGGTAATCTTGCATAGCTATAAATTTGTCCAGCGAAAAATAAAGTGAGAGCAAAATTTTCACAAGTTTCGGTTTTTAGGGTTCCGTAGCCAAATAGCAAAAAACGGTACCCTTATAGATTCGTCATGTCTGTCCGTCTGTTTGTCCGTCCGTATGTCACAGCCACTTTTCTCCGAAACTATAAGAACTATACTATTGAAACTTGGTAAATAGATGTATTTTGTTAACCGCATTACGACATTTACATAAAAATTGGAAAAAATAAAAATTGGGGGGTCTCCATGCTTGAAACTGAAACTCAAATAATTTTTTTCATCAAACCTATACGTGTGGGGTATCTATGGATAGGTCTTTAAAAATGATGTTGAGGTTTTTAGCATCATTTTTTCTAAACACTTTGCGCAGGAGACGCTCCCAAAGTGTTAAATTGTGTCCCCCCTATAACTATAACTTCTATAATAAATGAATCATAAAACGAAAAAAAATATATGATGTACATAATCATGAAAACTAACAACGAAAATTGGTTTGAACTAGATATAGTGAGTAGTTTTTTTAATACGTTATAAACCGTAAACAGCAATTTACCTTCCATATATCTTACTTGCTACTACGGAACCCTTCATGGGCGAGGCCGACTCGCACTTGGCCGGTTTTTTAATTGATAAGTAAGTAAGTACAACAATTGTTGACCACAAACACGAATACAATTACTACAAGATGTTAACAATAAGACGGAAAAGAACAAATAATACCTAAGTAGATCGCCTGTCACATGAAACATTACCAACCAAATCAAGTTGGCAATAAGGTCTAACCTCAGCATGTGCTGCAACTGCTTGAAACCGCCGCAGCGCTGTTTTTCTGTTTGGACCTTAAGTGACGGGATTCATTGTCTGGCCAAACAAGTGATCATGTGACATTCGTATTGATTAAAAAAGAATACAATAAATAAAAAAATTAATTGAAAAATTAAAAAACCCCCAACACAACTAAAGCTCTTTCATTTGATACCTATATTAAGGCAGTTGGAACAACAAATAGGTTATTCGTCATTTTCTGACGGCGGCCATTTTGGATTTGAAATTTTTCACAATTAATATATTCTGCTACTCAAGCCCTTTTATATAATACCTTTATTGTGGGAGTAGTGTTAAAACATAAAATCCAAATCTTTGTGACGGCGGCCATCTTGGAACGATTTTTATCCAACATAGCTAAGAACACTCCCTCCTTATTTATCTTTCAAATAAAAAAAAAACAAAATCAAAATCGGTTCATTTGTTCGGGAGCTACGATGCCATAGACAGACACACAGACACACACACAGACACGTCAAACTTATAACACCCCGTCCTTTTTGCGTTGAGGGTTATAAACAAAATAAAAAAGCAACATCTACAACGCGCGTAAGCAACTGCGCTCAGTGTGGAGTGGCGCCGGACTCCGATCCGACTAGTCGTGTGGAGTCGTGGTCAAATGCCATAAAGTAAAAGGAAGAGAAAAAAACGGGTATATACAAGAAATAGAAAGAAAAATAATAAAGAAAAAAAGAAAAGACGACCGCATAAGTTAGATAAGTGGCAGAGGAGACGGATAACCGTGCCGGAAACGGAATTCATGATTTCACTCCGATTAAACTGGCCCATTCATGCCAAAGCATGGCTCTTCAAAATTGATTGATTGTCTATCATCAAATTATCATACTACTTGTTTGCTCCAATGTTATTAAGAAGTAAATACTCTTATCTTAAATACTTATCATGCACACGCGCCTTAGTATTAAAACGTCCAAAATCCACACAATTTATTATTTAATCACGTGCACTAATAAGTTTTCAAATATGAACCTTATTGTTCCACCTTAAGAGTCAAAGTGTTTACATTCCATTGCAGGCGACTGTACAGTGTTCTTCCTTCGATATACGGCAACGGTTTGCAAATAATTGTGTGCCAGAATTACAATTCCTCACATACATTTTGTGAGATTAAAAATGTTACCCACAATATTACATCCGTATCCGCATAAAAACAATTTTAACGCAAAGCAATAAAACATAATAAATTTACAACCCGTAAAACCGCCATTACTGCAAACTCTGGCACCTCCACACCATCGTAATATCGTCCAAGTACGAAAACCTCTTTTCTGGTTCCATTTAACTTAAAAAAAGAGCTAAAGGTCGGCCCACATAACACTAACAGAGAGGGTGCGCGTAAATCTGGTGGACACACTTGGCTGACACAAATCGGAAACTTGGATCCACTCCAAATTCAATAATGGCCATGTGGGGAGGCCTTAAGACAGCGGATTATAACTCGCCTCTGGAATTGTAGTATATTCGACTGCAGTGAGGTATCTTCATAAGACTCGAAGGTCTAGATCTACTACCTGAACGGACAGAAATAGTGTCAGCTAACGTGCGCGAACTATTGCAAAGCATTGTAAAGCTAGGAATGAACTAAAAAACCTGATTCGAATTTGAGAGATAAATATTTGTTATTGAAATCATCATTTAAATAATAATATTGTCTTGACAAAATGTTAGGCGTTGTTGTGTTTGTCGTCTAATTCAGCAGAAAAAATATTAGTTCGATTAAGAACTAAAAAACAAAAATCTTGAGATTGGTAAAATGTGATTTAATTATTTGGTAGTCTCATGCACTACTATCTTTAAATATTTCACAACATCACATCCATTGATCTGACTCCGAGATAGGTAGCTCAAGCACCTGTGTTACTGATATCAGAATCAACAGTGGGATTACAAAATATATACATATGCTACTTCTCTTTTGTAAATGCATACTTATAATACATAGTAAACAGCCAGACCAATACAAACAAACATGTTCATGCACACAAATGTTTGTACTGTGCGGGGATCGAACCCGCAACCCTTGTATCAGAGGCAGCGTTCACTACCACTGTTCCAATTGGGTCGTCTAATCTCATATCTATACAATATTGTATTTCCTAGTGCCAAGTTCTGAATATCCTGTCTTACGAAAATAGCAAAAAAAGTGCAATTTCTCAAAAAGTTTCCTTTACTTACTGTCAATATAATCCCCGACGATGAAATCACGAAGTGTTATAAATAAGTTTGACATGTCTTTGTGAGTAAGCGTCTGTCTGCGGCATAGTGGGTCTCCCGAATGGATGCACCGATTTTAATTTTATTATTAAGCTACTGTTTTACATGGTCAATTGTAGCATTCTTAAAAAGCATGCCAAATATGAGCATGCTTAATGAACTGTTGACATTTGCTACCTATCAATAAGTAGGTTACAAACCATCTTACAGACGACCCTGTTTGGAACAGTGGTAGTGAACGCTGCCTCTGCAGCAAGGGTTGCGGGTTCGATCCCCGCACAGTACAAACATTTGTGTGCATGAACATATCTGTTTGTATTGGTCTGGGCGTTATCTATATATTATAAGTACCTATGTATTTACAAAAGAAAATTATTATACGTATATATTTGTAATCCCACTGTTGATTCTGATATCCGTAACACAGGTGCTTGAGCTACCTATCTCGGAGTCAGATCAATGTATGTGACCTTGTGAAATATTTATTTATTTTTATTTATTATCTTTTAGCATGCTTAAAAATAAGCAAACCTGTCTAAACGTGCTAAAGCACTCCACCACACTCCCCTTTTCACTCGCACTGCAGGTAATATGCTTAACAAGCAAGTGTGGAAGGACGTGCTTCTATTAAGCATGCTAGTTTTGAGCATGCTCAAAAATCACACGTCGGTCGAATTTAAGCATGCTACCTGCAGTGCGGATGGAAGGGGGAGTGTGGCGGAGTACTTTAGCATGTGTAGACAGGTTTGCTTATATTTAAGCATGCTAGAATATGGGTAAAAGCATGCTTATTGATAGCAAACGTGGACAGTTCCGTAAGCATGCTCACATTTAGCATGCTTAAAAAGCATGATAATGAGCATGTGTAACAGTAGCTTTATTGTTTTTTGTTAATTGGTAGTTATTTTACTGTACCTACTTTTGACTGCGCCTGATAACTGGTCTCCGATTTATGTTGGAGCTAACTTGACGTAATTCTACTGAGAAGACCAAAATCCTTGCTTAAAATAATGCTAGTTTTGGCACGCGATATAATTTGTGAGTACAACTTTATACAAAGTGAGTATTTAGATACATTTGCACTAATATAGAACATAAGAAATTACGATAGTAGATCATCAACACCACCATTTCAGCCAATATACGTCCACTGCTGGACATAGAGCTTCCCCCAATGATCTCGACACAGATCGGTCCTGTGCCGCCCGCATCCAAGGGATTCCCGCGACCTTCACCAGATCGTCGGTCCAACTTATGGGGGGCCTGCCACGGCTTTGACCTTCCTATATTGGCCATCTGATCTCCTCGCAATGAGCCCTACCCATTGCCACTTGAGGCCATTCTTTGGGCTATGTCTTTGACCTTGGTTCTCCTGCGATCAGTTGATGTGAAAATGCGCGATCTAAGATGAAAGCTGTTGATTTCTCAAGTCTGTTTATAAACTTATATTACAAATGTAATTTGTGATGATTTAATGACTCTGCAAGTGCACCTAGAGTCCTCGCTACAAAAGAATTCCCACGGCTACAGAATGACAATTTTACTTTCCTTGCGTCCAAATTTAAATAAAGCTCAATTTTAAATGTCGTAGGTGACTGAAGTGACAGGCCCCCCACAAGGTGGACCGACGATCTGGTGAAAGCTGCGGGAATCCATTGGATGCGTTCGGCACAGGCCCGATCTATATGTGGAGAACATTGTGGAAGACCGATCTCCAACAACGGGCATCTATTGACTGAAATGATGATAATAAGTTGACTGAAGTGGATTCTATCAAAAGACATCTTTAGTGGCGAGAAGTTTATGGTTGGTTTTTTATGGTTTTCTTGTCTTAGGGTTACGAAATTCAGACGGTAGTCGCTTCGATGTTATTACCGGAACTGTGAAATCCCGAAACATGATTTAAGGGTCACGAATTGCTTAAGCAACTAAGTTTGGGGCCCAAATCAGTGTATGTGATGTTTTCAGTTAGGTATAATAAATCCATCGCCTGAGTGGGTGGCCTCGCGCTTTGTTTCCAGCCCAACTCCACTTCCCCCTGGCTTCTTTAGGCGATGGACTGTCGACATCAAAGAACACGTGGGCGTGAAAAGGATGACCAAGGCGCCTAACCGCTACTATGTTTACCAGGTGAGTCAGGGTACCTGAGCTCCAATCGTACACACACCAATGTGATAAAAAAATCGTAGGGAAAGGGAAGTTTAAAGATTGGCAGCGACATTTGTGACTCCGTTGGTGTTGTTTATGGGCGGCAGCAGTTGCTTACCACCAGGTTAATCGTCTGTTCGTTTGCCACTTTTGTGATAAACAAGTTTTTTCGTACACCAAAGCTCTTTATATGTTATTACTATTATCAATCAAGTACATCTATACTAGATTTAAAAGTAAAAAATAGACAAGAAAAAGCCAGAAGGCGCTATATTGACGAAACTAGCGCCACCAGTAGATTTATATTGATTGTGGTTATTATGAGAGATTATCTTAAAATACTTGACCAAAAGTCTTTTTTTTTTTGAGACGCATAGCTTTAATTAATTCACGCAAAGAGAAACATTAAGTGGCCACTTTTAGCAATTATGAAGATTATTTCAGGAAGATATTATTACATACGTTTGTTTTTTAACCCCCGACGCAGAAACGACGGGGTGTTATAAGTTTGACATGTATCTGTGTGTCTGTCTATGGCATCGTAGCTCCCGAACAAATGAACCGATTTTGATATTTTTATTTGGAAACTTAGGTACAAAGATGAATAAGGAGGGAGTGTTCTTAACTATGTTGGATAAAAATCAATCCAAGATGGCCGCCGTCACAAAGATATGGATTGTATGCTTTAACACAACTCCCACAATATGGGTATCATATAAAAAGGTTTGAGTAGTAGAATACATTTATTGTGACGAATTTCAAATCCAAGATGGCCGCCGTCGAGGGTTCTCTAAATTTTCAATTAAATTTTTATGTGATAGGTGGCAGACGAGCAGACGGATCGCCTGATGGTAAGCGATGGCCGCCGCCCATAGACACCCGGGACACCAATGGAGTCACAAGTGACGGGTAGGGCACACTAGCCAAGCCACCGATTTGAATTTTTAGCCACTAAACCGGATATATTTTAAACAATTTCGGGGTTACAACCTCTCGGCAAACACTTATATTATTTATTAAATAACCATGCACAAATGTTGGGTCCGTTTTTGTACGCGAAAAATGGATTCACGCTAATCCGGTTTAGTAGCTAAACATTAAAATCGATTGGCGTCGCTAGTGTGCCCTACCCGTCACCTTAATAAACCGACCAGTATCTCTTATCTACCGATTCCTTTGTCTATAAGACCCCCGCTGCTACGGGCGACAACCTCCATATAGAAATGGTTCAATCTATCATCGCCCGCCTAATGACACGGTGACTCAGCGAGATTTCGGATTTTTAATTCTAAACATGACTGTGTGTTTCGAAAAATTTCAGATTTTTATTAATCGTTCAGATGTTCAAACAATGTGGAGTATGATGAATATGGTGTACCTAGTTATTATTTTTTATTTTAGGCTATTTTTAGGGTTCCGTAGCCAAATGGCAAAAAACGGACTTAACCTTAAGATTCGTCATGTCTGTCTGTCTGTCCGTCCGTCAGTCCGTCAGTCCGTCTGTCCGTATGTCCGTCTGTCCGTCTGTCCGTCTGTCCGTCTGTCCGTCTGTCCGTCTGTCCGTCTGTCCGTCTGTCCGTCTGTCCGTCTGTCCGTCTGTCCGTCTGTCCGTCTGTCCGTCTGTCCGTCTGTCCGTCTGTCCGTCTGTCCGTCTGTCCGTCTGTCCGTCTGTCCGTCTGTCCGTCTGTCCGTCTGTCCGTCTGTCCGTCTGTCCGTCTGTCCGTCTGTCCGTCTGTCCGTCTGTCCGTCTGTCCGTCTGTCCGTCTGTCCGTCTGTCCGTCTGTCCGTCTGTCCGTCTGTCCGTCTGTCCGTCTGTCCGTCTGTCCTGTCCGTCTGTCCGTCTGTCTCTGTCCGTCTGTCCGTCTGTCCGTCTGTCCGTCTGTCCGTCTGTCCGTCTGTCCGTCTGTCCGTCTGTCCGTCTGTCCGTCTGTCCGTCTGTCCTCTGTCCGTCTGTCCGTCTGTCCGTCTGTCCGTCTGTCCGTCTGTCCGTCTGTCCGTCTGTCCGTCTGTCCGTCTGTCCGTCTGTCCGTCTGTCCGTCTGTCCGTCTGTCCGTCTGTCCGTCTGTCCGTCTGTCCGTCTGTCCGTCTGTCCGTCTGTCCGTCTGTCCGTCTGTCCGTCTGTCCGTCCTGTCCGTCTGTCCGTCTGTCCGTCTGTCCGTCTGTCCGTCTGTCCGTCTGTCCGTCTGTCCGTCTGTCCGTCTGTCCGTCTGTCCGTCTGTCCGTCTGTCCGTCTGTCCGTCTGTCCGTCTGTCCGTCTGTCCGTCTGTCCGTCTGTCCGTCTGTCGTCTGTCCGTCTGTCCGTCTGTCCGTCTGTCCGTCTGTCCGTCTGTCCGTCTGTCCGTCTGTCCGTCTGTCCGTCTGTCCGTCTGTCCGTCTGTCCGTCTGTCCGTCTGTCCGTCTGTCCGTCTGTCCGTCTGTCCGTCTGTCCGTCTGTCCGTCTGTCCGTCTGTCCGTCTGTCCGTCTGTCCGTCTGTCCGTCTGTCCGTCTGTCCGTCTGTCCGTCTGTCCGTCTGTCCGTCTGTCCGTTAGTCTGTATGGCACTGCCTTTTTTCCGAAACTATGATAACTATATTATTGAAACTATAATGTATCAATACGGGGATTAACACGATATTTATTATGTGAAACAACATTATAGTTATAATGCAACGCGAAAATCTAAAAAACTATATTATTGAAACTTGCTAAATAAATGTATTTTAACAGTGGGAGGGCCACGCTTCGGCATGAATGAGCCGGATCAACCGGGTGATAACACGACCTCTCAGAAAACCGGCGTAAAGCAGCACTGTGCTGCGCTGCGTGAGTGAGGGTATCGGAGGCTCAATCCAGGGGAGGGGGATTTCAAGATTCGCAGCGCACTTGTGACTCCTCTGGTGTCGCGAGTGTCCATGGGCGGCGGCAATCTCTTACAATCAGGTGATCCGTCTGCTCGTCTGCTACGTATCACATAAAACAAAGGCTATTTTTGAGGGTTCCGTAGCCAAATGGCTAAAAACGGAACCCTCATAGACTCGTCATGTCTGTCTGTCTGTCTGTCCGTCCGTTCGAATGGCACAGCCACTTTTTTCCTAAACTATAATAACTATACTATTGAAACTTGGTAAATAAATGTATTTTGTTAACCGCATTACGATTTTTACACAAATATAGAAAAAAAAATTGGGGGTCGCTATACTTAGAACTGAAACTCTACATTTTTTTTTCATTTAACCCACGTGTGCGGTATCTATGGATAGGTCTTAAAAAATGATGTTGAGTCTTCCAATTTTTTTTTCTTAACTTAAAACTGCGCAAAAAACGCTCCCAAAGTACTAAAATGTGTCGCTCTAACTTCTTTAATAAAATAATTATAAAACTAAAAAAATATATAATATACATTACCATAAAAAGTAACAACGAAAATTGTTTTGATCTAGATCTAGTAAGTAGTGTTTAATAAACCTGTTTCATATATCTTTCTTTAGCCGTGTGGTCCCCGGCAGAGTAGAATAGGCCACGCTCACTCTTACCAAGGTGTCGGAAAAGGCGACTAAGGTAAAGCTGCTGGCATGATCAGCAGCACCCAGAGAAGGAAAACTCTGCATTTATATCAAAACTCTCGCCAACCCGTCTGCTCTTGTGATTGAGGGAGGCCCGTGCCCCAGCAGTGGGGACTTAAATGGGCTGACGATGACGATGATGATATCTTTCTTGCTGCTACGGAACCCTTCATGGGCGAGTCCGACTCGCACTTGGCCGGTTTTTATTTTTTTCGTCTACCCTTTGCGAGGAAGGTATCTTATCAATTTTTACTATTATTATTTAAACAATGACAAGGATTAGGTAAACCGTTAGCAAAGATTATACGCCGTGTGGTACCGAGAAAATAATTTTATCTCAGATAACTTTGATGCGTAATTGTAGTATTATTACAGCTTAACCTAAGTTGTTACTTCTCTTACACTTGAACGTCCATACGTGCTAGCTATGATGTGGAGAAACGTCCGACCGAACGCATCGAAGACGCATAGAAATGTTGGTTATTTCTTTCTCAATAAAAGTATTTATTACAAGGAAAGTATGAGGCAAAAATAAAATAATACCTTTATAGGTGAGACTATGGAGAAATAATGCAATTTTTTTTATTGTGATAGGTGGCAGACGAGCAGACGGATCACCCGATGGTAAGTGATTGCCGCCGCCCATGGACATCCGAGACACCAGTGGAGTCACAAGTGCGCTGCCAAACTTTAAACCCTCCATTTTCCCCCTGATTGGGCTTCCGGTACCCTCACTCACGCAGCGAAGCACAGCACAGTGCTCTTTCACGCAGGTTTTCTATTTGTTCATAATGTGATGTTAATGTTTTGGTCTTATTTAATGCTTGATTTACCTAATAGTTTGTTTGTATGTATTATATAAATAACTCTTCCCATAAACTCTTTCACTGTGTAATAGCATTTAGTAACTAAGCGATGGTGTAGCATCTATTACAGGATGTTCCCTCCATTCACTTTGTCTGTTTACTCATTGTTCTAAGCTCCTAAGCCACAACACACGGCTGAGGTCACCCCTAATGGGCAAGAGGAAGTTTGTGAGGGATTATGATATATAGGACTGTACCACGTTTGAGTGTGAAGGTGCGCTACAGGTAGTGATGTACAAGGCTCAAGGTTTCCAATTTCTTTCGCCGAGATTTGCTCAGATTCGTTTACAGGGCTCGCCTCGTTTGTGTGAAGCTCGACGACTGGTTAGCCTTTTTTAGAGTTCGAGTCTTTTTTGGAGCTCGCCTCGTTTGTATGAAGATTGAGGCCTTTCGCAGAGCTCGAGCTTTTTTGAGAGCTTGAGCCTTTTAGCAAGCTCTCTGTCATTGGTCAGTCAGGACTTTGAATTTTATATGCATAGATAATGTAGCTTTATATATAACTTAGTTACGTCATTAAGTCTTTCGTTCATTTTAAGACTCGAACTCTTGTGAGGGCATTTTCAGAGACCTTACAGCTCGGCTAAGCTCGGGGCACGGAGCCTACTGAGCTCACTGGTCCTTGCCATTCCGCCTCGAGGCTTCAAAAATAGGACTCGAAGCCTCGAGTCTTGTACATCACTAGCTACAGGTATTAAATAGTGTTTGATAAAACTTCGTTTCAACATCCGCAAATCAATGCGATTATGATGATAGAGAAGTCAATTGTGATGTTTATCCTTCTTTCTTGCATCATAGAGACGTCACTTCCTACGACGCTGCACGGGAGTCTTCTAAGAGGAGTTGTTTGGTTGTTTTGGTTGAGGAGTGGTTTCTAAACCACGATTGCGTTAAGATCAATAATAAAACATAAACACCATCTTTTTATTGAGTGACTGTGGCTTTGAGTAACTTCGACAGTTGACTACCCATTTATTTGACGGCCTCGGTGGAGCAGTGGTTAGTGGGTCGCACTTTAAAACTCTCTGGTCGTGTCACAGTAGTGTCCCATCGGAATATGAGGGTAAGGGAATAGAGAGTGCACTTGTGTTTGCGCACACACTTGAGCACTATAATATATCCTGCGTACGTGGCTGATCGTTGAGATTGGCCGCCGTAGCCGTAATCGGTTGGAGGATTACCCATTTATTTTCAATTTTGCAAGCCATCTTCGGGTGGAGCCGTATTAGGAAAATTGTTATAGTTGTTATATTTTAGCGAGACACCTAAGATTAACTTTTGTGCAGTAAAAAGTATATCCATCTGTCTAACTTCAATACTACAACACAAAGCGAGTGGACGATAAATCAACTGGAGCGTCCACACAGTTGTTACAGTACTTAATGCTTGTAAAAGTATTATTTAGTATCCAGTTGCTTTTAAATGCAATTTAGTGCGGGCTTCTGTTTTAACGAGCACTTTGGACAGCTGTAACGCTTTCTTTATGGCTATCAGAAGGCTGGGTGGGTGAAATAGTGTTACGAAGGTCCATAAAAATCATAAGCCTTGGTAATTAGATTTAATTTTTTTCAATGTGTTATCTAATAGCCGGTCAAACGGATCACCTAATGGTAAGCAATAGCTTCCGCCCATAGACATCCGAAACACTAATGTAGTCACAAATACGCTGCCAAAATTGTCCCCTTTTCTCCGAATTGGGCATCCGTAAGGCCAAGAACGCACTAGCGGTAGGCCGCTTGCCGTTGCGGCAGGCCGCACATCAATTTTTAAATGATACCGCCTGATAACAACGCACTGATTTGCGGCCAGCCGTCAATCGCTCCGGTTGTTCTGGGGCTGATGTGCGGCACGCCGCATCGCGGCCTACCGCTAGTGCGTTTTAAGCCTTACCCTCACTCACTCGGCTAAATACAGAATAAGCGCTCCTTCACCGGTTTTCTGTGAGGGTGTGGTATCACTCTGGTCGAGTCGGTTCATTCATGCCGAAGCGTGACTGGAGCATCTGGTAGACAAATTGTTCCGATAGCATTTGGTAGTTCTTAAATAACACAAAAAAAATCTGTGCTCTTGCTTTCCCTGTTTTAGAATTCCGTGGCCAAATGGTATAAAACAAAACCCTTAAGAATTTATATAATTGATTGCATAGTATTACTTCGACGATTATCCTAATGATAGTATTGTATGTGATACTTTCACTGTAATCTTAATAATATTATTATTGTATAACATTGTTCATTTTGGGGATTGTGCTGTTCTACATAATTTGATCCCCCCAGCCCATTCCATCACCGGACGACAAGGCGCGATGAGGGCTTTCATCCTTATGTGGTAGAACTACCCCTAATCCGCACGAAGCGATTCGCTTCCACATTTATAATGTGGATGGCTAAGGAATGGAACTCCCTGCCGAGGTCTGTTTTCCTGACCACTATAAACTGGATGTCTTTAAGGCAAGAGTGATCAGGCATATTTTTGTTACTGGTTTGTTGGGTAGAAATTGACATTCCGAATCAGCGGCATTGAGGTAATTGATCAGCGGTAGGTTACATAGGTAATTCATAAGTGTTCTGTATGGACTTAAACTGAATAAAGAATCTTTTATTTCATGGCATGTCTGTCTGTCTGTCCGTCTGCCACAGCCACTTTGTTCCGAAACTATAGGACCTATTACTGTAGAAACTTAGTAGATGTTTGCTGTAAACCATAGAAAGATTTTCTCACAAAAATAGATTATTTTTCTTCATTTTCAGCCCTTACGTTTGAGATTCGGTAATTCTGATACCAAGCGGCCTAGACAAGAAAATTCTCAGACAGCAAAGATATTTTGGGAAAAATACTCATATTTTAGCCGTGTGGTCCCCGGCAGAGTAGAATAGGCCACCCTCACTCTTACCGAGGTGTCGTAAAAGGCGACTAAGGTAAAGCTGCTGTCATGATCATTAGCACCCAGAGAAGGAAAACTCTGCATTTATATCAAAACCCTCGCCAACCCGTCTGCCAAGCGTGGTGAGTATGGCAATTACCCCTCCTTGATTGAGGGAGGCCCGTGCCCCAGCAGTGGGGACTTAAATGGGCTGATGATGATGACTCATATTTGAGATCGTGGCATGAAATTGATAGAGTCGTGTGTATTTACTTTTATATTGTCGTTACTTGGAAACTCAGGCGATATTTAATGGAATATGACATAATTTCCTATATTATTCTATGATTTCTATATTTATTGTATTTTCAATATCATCTCCATCATTTCAGCCAACAGACGTCCACTGCTGGAAATAGGCTTCCCCCAATATTCTCCACACAGATCGGTCCTGTGCCGCTCGCATCCAATGGATTCCCGCGACCTTCACCAGATCGTTGGTCTACTTTGCCTGCCACAGCTGCGACCTCCTGTGCGTGGCCTTCGCTCAAAGACCTTTTCGCCAAAGGTCCCGCCCGTCTGTTCGCCTCGCTATGTGCCCTGGCCTTTGCCACTTGAGGCATGCAATCCATCAACATGGAATGATAAATGAAAGTTTGTTGTTGATTCTCATTTGGGATTGATTTCTAAAGGTACTACAACTTCACTTACACGAAATTTATAGAGCGTAGATTTTAAATGTCGAGTCTCTTACTTCAAAAACATAGAAATTTCATAGAAATTTGCAACCTCCAAAATGGTGAAATTTCATAAAATCCGTTATTAGTGGATATCTATGACTTGTAAAATTGCCATAAGTATTATAATTTTTGTAAATTCATGATTTTTTTTATGTGATAGGTGGCAGATGAGCAGACGGATCGTCTCATGGTAAGCAATTGCCGTCGCTCATGGACACACGCGACACCAGTGGAATCACAAGTGCGCTTACAACCTTTATACCCCAATTCCCCTACGGTTCCCTCACTCACACAGCGAAATACAACTGCAATACTGCTTTACGTCGGTTTTCTTTGTGATTTATGACAGGGAGTTTTTTTTATTATTATTTGAATGAAATGGGGTGAGCATTGCATCTCATGTTACAATTCTGTACCTATAATGTATACACAGCACCACGCGGAGTTACCCTTGTTGGACTTTGGACCGTTCTTGTGTCTGAGACGCAAGTGCTATTTTTGCAATGCGGAGGGGTATTTTTTTTTATTTGTTAGAAATGGAGTAGCCCCGCGTCTCATAGCCACTGCGACTAGTAGATGATCTATTGTGGCAGCCCCAAAACTTATTACAGCACCTCATGTAGCCCCAGCTCCAGGATAAACCCGAGGATGGAGCTGATGGGGGAGCTCTTGATCTCGTCTGCCGAGATAATGTGTGCTCCCAGGTGCCGGCTTCTGCAGTGGTGCAGCGCTATGCCTTCGCCGAGGACGTGGATAATCGTTTCCTCGTCCTCGCAACAGAGCCTGCAGATTTTGGTATCTGAAAGGCCCATGTTGTGCAGGTGCTTGTTTTATTTTCAGTGTCCCGTGAGGATCCCAGTGAGCCCTAATGTCCTCTGCTCAGTTTTATTATTTCTACAGCTCGTTTCTGGTTGACGCCTGTATTAACGCCTTGGACTGTTCTAGTCGAGGTAGTCTTTTCCAAAATTCAGTGCTTTGCTTATGCTCCCATTCTTTTAACTCGAACCTGACCATGCAGGCTGGAACGCCACTTATTGGTTCCGGTCCGAGTAGTGGGCTCTTTGCCCCAGCCTTTGCTAGCACGTCAGCGACTTCATTGCCTCTGATATTGCAGTGTCCTTGTTCCCAAACCAGCTCTACACTGTTGATGACAGGGAGTATTTAATTTTATTACAAAAAAAACTAAAGCTTTGCTTTTTGAAACACACATGTTTAAATTTTTTTCTTAAACCAACCTTTACCAGTTTCATCACGAAATGTATCTTCATCGAATTTTAACTAGCTTGCTTCAGCTCACTTAACTAACAACTAAGCTAAAACTAGCGAAGTTCTGCGTTTCTATTACAAACACTAAACAGCCTACGTTCCTGTATTCAGAGGCGGCGAACACTGTTCCGTGTCACCGATGACGTCATCAAACTGCAAAATGTACTGCACCTGGCGGAAAAAAAAGTTTTAAATAAACAAACCGGGATCCACAGAAACTAGCTGTTGCGGAGTTACATTGGGGCTATGACAGCTTGTTTGAATATGGAGCGATTAGCGATTTAGAAGAGAAGCAATTGCGCACTCCACAGGCCTCACAGAAAACCGGCGTGGAGTAGTGTTGCTTATCGATAGTCTATCGATAGACTATCTATGGTAAAATTAATCAATAGTATCGATAGTATATTGATAGTATTGCTAGAGGATCCCTTTAATTAGCATAATGTGTTTTGTCCTAAAATGGATTGGCATAATGAAATTGGCATAATTTATTTAGCATAATATTATTTTGGCCGAATTTGGTTTTAGCATAATATGTACTGTGGCATAATTATTATTTAGCATAATGCATTTATGCATAATTGGTTTGGCACATTTTTTTAGGCATTAATGGTTGTTTGAATCTGAAAAATAAAAAGAGTAAGTAAGTTACCAGTATTTCCTATATCATATAGAGTAAAAATAGGATTATGTGCGTCGAGGAAGCCGCTTTTTAATGACTTATGGTTAATTATTTTATGCTTAATCATGTTTATGCTTATTGCATTTATGCTAAAACTGTTGTGCTTATTAGTATTATGCGAAATTATCATTAGTAGTAATTACATTATGCTTACTTATATTACGCTTAAAATGTTTATGCTTCTTGACAGTGAACCTATTGCTAGTTGTCAACAGTATCGATACAATCGATAGTAAAATTAGATCATTACTATTGATAACGTTAATACTATCTATATTATCGATTGTATCCATAGTATCGGATACATTTAATCAGGCAGCATTACTATCGAAACATCGATAGTACAAAACTATCGAAAGTCTGAAAGATTTTTGAGGTCAACTAACGATAGGGTAGTTATCGATAGTTCCAGAAGCCAGAAGCAGTGTTTCTGAGGCCCAATCCTAAAACGTGGGCTTTGGCTGGTAGCGTACTGACTCCATTGATGTTGCGGGTGTCCATGGCGGCGGCATTCACTTACTAATGTGATGCATGTCTGCCAACTATTACAAAAAAAAAGCTGGGCCTCATGAAAGCTTTTCCCGGACATCATCTTTACTTGACAACAGGTGTGATTCAAGTCAAATTCTTGTATGTAGTTATATAGAAAAAAACTTAAGTAAAAATAAATGTAAAAGTATCAGCCTATATACTGTCCCACTGGAGGGCGAAAATCAAGTCATCGCTACTATGATGGGATTAGGCTTAATCACCACGCTTACCTAATGCGGATTGGTGATCACAATCCCGAGCTTTGTTTGAAAAATTCGAAACATACCTTTGCTTGACCCGGGTATCAATCAAACCCAGGACCTCGAGATCACGGCCTGGTACTGAAACCACTAGATCAACGTGGCAATCTATATTATTTATAAAGAGGTTAATTCTGAAGACCACGACAACGCTTATAGGTAAATTGAAAAAGCGAAACGCTTGGGCGATGTAATCGACGCCCAGTGCCATCTATTGATATGATTTGAAACGAATGTCCTGAAACGAAGTGAGAGCGGGGCACTAGAATAGTTAATTACGAGATTTCTACCATGTACCTTATTTTTGAGTGTCAGGACATATCGGCAACTCAAAAATAAGGTACATGGTAGAAATCTCGTAAATAACTATTCTAATGTTAGTGACCATGAAAGTTGAAAACAATATAGCGGGGCACTGATTAAATATATACAAAAAAATATAAATAAAAAAGCTGTCAATCCAATTCTTATCATCATCCATATTTTCGTGGCCACGCATGGCAAGCGGCCTAATAAAGTGGGTCGAGCAAACATTCCCAGCTAGAACTACGCTTTTTAACTAGTATTTTTAGTTGCTTTTATATAGGCGCTGTCTCGTCTAGCCCCGGTAGCTCTTGCGTACTTTTTACCTGTTTTTTTGTCTACTTTTTAGAGTTCCACCGTCGATTCTGTCGGGGTTACATTGTTTTAGCTAATGGTAGAATTGTGAAGCCAGTTTTTTGTAAGACTATAAAAAACTTTGCATTATTTTACGAGTGAGAGTACCGGGGGCCCAATACAGAGTAAGGATCATCTGCTTTTTGTCTTTTCAAAAAGAAGAATGCATGTGACTTATGAAAATAATTGTATTTATTTTTAATGCTAGAGGCGACAAATGGTAAGTAATCATCGTTGCCCATGAAAATCCGCGAAATGAGAGAGGTTGCTAATGTGTTGCCGGCTTTTTAAAAAAGGAAAACACTCTTCTCTTGAACATCCCTTAGTCGTAGTCGTCGGGAAATACTCTCTCAGGCATACCTTTCCACAGAACTGAGGTACGTGGTAGAAAGTTCCACGAAAAACAAAAAAAAAATGAAAAAGAATTGGGTGAAACTGAATCAATCAAAGTCAAAATCAATCATTATTTTAATTAGCATCTCGCGGGCCAGCATGACAGTCCCAACGGAGGTGATACCTTGACATCGGGTCCATTGTGATTGCAACGTGGGCTCTTCTCTTGCTGAGCAGTGCCAGTATATTGTGTCAGTATAAAAATAATTGAAATTGGCAACATTGCTCTAATTACAGATAAGATACTAAAAGAAAACCGCCCAAGTGCGAGTCGAACTCGCCCATGAAGGGTTCCGTAGCAGCAAGTAAAATTTAAGGAAGGTAAATTGCGGTTTACGGTTTATAACGTATTATAAAAAAAAAACTACTCACTATATCCAGTTCAAACCAATTTTCGTTGTTAGTTTTCATAATTATCTACATCATATATTTTTTTTAGTTTTATAATTCATTTATTATAGAAGTTAGAGGGGGGGGAGACACACAATTTAACACTTTGGGAGCGTCTCTTGCGCAAAGTATTGTGTTTAAAAAAAATTATGTTAAAAACCTCAACATAATTTTAAAGACCTATCTATAGATACCATAGATATCCCACACGTATAGGTTTGATGAACATTTTTTTTTGAGTTTCAGTTTCAAGTATTCCAATGTTTATGTAAAATCGTAATGCGGTTAACAAAATACATTTATTTACCAACTTTCAATAGTATAGTTCTTATAGTTTCGGAGAAAAGTGGCTATGACATACGGACACACAGATGGACAGACGGACAGACGTGACGAATCTATAAGGGGGGAGGGGCTTGCCATTTGACTACGAAACCCTAAAAAAGAGAATATTTTGAAAAAAAAAGGAGTGTTAAGAATAAGAGAACTGTTCATTTTATTACGGAATCACATTTATAAAAATTCTTGCCTTAACAAAATTTAAGGATTTTAAGTATTTCAATTGGAGTATAATATACGAAACTCTTCTAATATGCACACTACACTCTTAACCTGTGTTATTTTCTTTTTTTTCTCTTGCCAAGTGTAAACTCCGGATTCAGAATCATTGCAACCTTTGTAAAAAGTGTTTATTTTTAGTGCCCGATTTAAGAGTTTTATGTGTAAATAGGAATGCCATTAAAACATACTTGTAAAACTAACGAACTCTCGCAACTCATTTCTCCCATTATAATGTTGTGAGAGCCAAATGTGTAAATTAATAGATTTATCAATCTACTTCAATTGTGTTTACAATGTATGACACAAGTAGCTGCCACAATAGATCATCTACTGGTCGCAGTGGCTATGAGACGCAGGGCTCACCCCATTTCTATCGAATAATAATGACACAAGTATTTATTTAATGATTTTGTTTTTGACAACTTTTATAGGCGAATCTCGCAACTCACTTCGAGTTGCGAGATTTGGTTTATTTAATAGTATTTTTTTTGGATCAACGAATGTATCATGACAATATTTACATTTTTGTTATTACCTATTTAGTCTGCGCGAGCTCAATACGTAATATGTTTCGTACTTTTTAGAGCGTGTTTTTTGGTAGTCGGGTTCAGTTCATAAACTTTATTTTTATTAATTTTTATTTAAAGAGCTTGGTCTTAATAGACTATGTCGCTCTATGAACGATTACAAAGAATACAAAACTACAAAGCTCTCCACCATTGTTTTTTTTTTGTGGCAGCCACGCAAAAAAACGCATCGCTGGCAGGATGTACTGAACGCGGACCTGCAAGATATGGAAGCAGGAGATTGGCGTGAAACTGCACAAGATCGAGACAAATGGCAGCATCTCGTATCGGAGGTCAAGACTCATTTTGGGTCGCTGAACCATCGGAGTAAGTAAGTAAGTATGGCGGACAAACGAACAGACGGCTCACCTGATGGTAAGTGATTACCGCCCATGGACATCTGCAACTAAATTAACTAATCTGGAATTATTTAAAATATACCAAGTATCCCCAATTGTAAGCAACTATCCGAGGGGTGCAGGTTTCCTCACGATGTTTACCCTCACCACCGAGCTAATGGTAGAATTATACACATAGATTTCAAAAATCCAGAAGTGCGTGCTCGGATTTGAACCACGACTCTCCGATCCCTGAAGGTACGCTAGCTTCCACTATCTAAATCAGTCTTCAGGATCAAACATGCGACCATTTCTTTTAACTTAGGAACTTCGAACACCTATTACAAGCGCACTTTATTTCCGTGCCGACATTTTCCAAGCCCATCGTATCGTCATAACAGCCAAAAGTCGAATCGCAACATAGCCGGACGTTAACAACAATAAAATAAATTACGTTAAGGGCAAAACTTTGCGGAGAAGCGACGAAACACATTTTTGCGGTTGATCTCTCGAACAGAGAGCCCGCTAGAGATGGGAAAAAAATTGTCGATAATTCGAATCAACTCCTCGTTTTCATCTCACATAAATTAAAAAATAAAACGATCTTTATCAACTCTTTGTGCAACTTTTCTTGTCTAGGTTTTTAAAGACCAACAGCTGTCTTAATACGGTAGCAATAACTTAATGGCAAATCAAAATTATAGTTTGATGTGCAATTAGTATTTTTGGTGTGTAAATAGGTTTTTTTTTATTACATCGGTGGCAAGCAAGCGTGCGGCTCACCTGATGGTAAACAACACAGCCTATGAACGTCTGCAACTCCAGAGGAATACTCGCTGCCGAACCCTTAAAAACCTTAACACTCGTTTTTTTAAGAACCTAATGCTGTATTCCCACGGGAAAACCTCTGATGGCAGCTCATTCCACAGCCGGAGCGTTACTGGTTAATTTTTAGAGGGTTTATTATCATCATTTCAGCCAATAGACGTCTACTGCTGGACATAGGCCTCCCCCAATGTTCTCCATACAGATCGGTCCTGTGCCGCCCGCATCCAATGGATTTCCGCGATCTTCACCAGATCGTCGGTCCACCTTGGGGGGCTGACACGGCTGCAACTTCATGTACGTGGCCTTCACTCGAGGACCGTTTCCGCCCCAAAGGCCGTCTGTTCTCCTTGCTATGTGCCTTGCCCATTGCCACTTGAGGCATGCAATCCTTTGGGCTATGTCTGTGACCTTAGTTCTCCTGCGGATATCATCATTTCTGATACGATCACCCAGGGAGACTCCGAGCATAGCCCTCTCCATTGCTCTCTGGGTGACTTTGAGCCTCCTTAATCGGCACATTGTAAGCGGCCACGTTTCGGTTCCGTATGTCATCACTGGCAACACACACGCATTGAAGACTTTCGTCTTGAGACACTGCGATAGATGGGCCGAAAATATGCTGCGTAGCTTCCCGAACGCTGCCCAGCCGAGTTGGATTTAGAGGGTTGGTTTAATATTATTCCCAATAAAAAATCTTTTCTATCACAACTAGACAGTCACATCCCTAGGCCTCGCTACCTTTTGTCCTGTGGCTTGTGGAATCGCATTCATAGTTTTATCACTCGTGGAAGTGGGATTTTGTTCCGTGTTGGGTCGGACCTTTTTGTTTCTGAATTTCTGCGTCCATCGTATTTGTTTACTTTTGTAGCATGTACCTAGCATTGTTGTGCAGTCAATAAGAAGGTTGTACGTTTGAACGCATATATCACTTTTAATTCAAAATTCAATGTACTCGTATGTCCTCATCTTTGCGTGTAATTTCCGTTTGCATCCAAAGCTGTCGCTTTGGAGGCCGGGGTACGCTTAGACCATGATGCAGGATTTGGAGACTCTTGTTTACACTTTAGCTTGTTGAGCCGATTATGTCCTTGATCTTGGTTTTCTGCTGGATCAACTGGTTTCAGATTAGGTGGTCACTTACTTTAATGGTAACTCGTTTGCTTTTGTGTCTCCCTTTTTCATAAATAAACTAGCTAGGTATATTCGCACTGATTTTCCTTTAAGTCCTTTGAGCATTTGAAATCGTTCGGTTTTGCTCAAATATCTCTCTCCTGCAAACTCCCGAGTCAATATTTCCCCCTGCACCAATATCAGCTCGAGGCTAGTCAACACGAAACGGACTACGGTCAATAGAATAAAACGAAATATGTATGTGCGAGTATGTCTATTTTTCGTATGCAGCTAATAAGTTGTAGTAAAAACCTAGAACGATGGGAAGGTCAGTAGATAAGAACACACCTTCCAAATGGGGGAGGGGTCGTGGTTCGAATACAAACATACTAATCAAGACTCGTTAAGCCGATCGCTCCTCCGGTCGTGTCATACTGGTGTCCCATCAGAATATGAGGGCAAGGGAATAAAGAGTGCACTTGTGTTTGCGCACACACTTGAGCACTATAATATATCCTGCGTAAATAAATAAATAATAAAAAAAATGAAATACGTTTATTGCTTTCTCGTACAACAAAACAGGTACATAGGTATTTCCGTAACACTCATAATTTATTTATATAAACTAGAACTTAACCACCTTACATACTAAGTTTTAAAAATATTAACAATAATCTAAGGAAAGCTGTAAACGAAACACGTTTTTCCAAGCAACTATTTTAATTTGACATAAGAAGAATAGAAAAATACAAATTTTAAAAAACTATAAATAATAAAAGGAGGTTAGTTGCTGGTCGCCAACATGGCCCCCCACGGTGTGAGCACCAGTAAACTTAGGGAGGCGACCAACAACTATAGGTTCCTAAGCAGGTGACGCAGGACACCCCCTTTCGCAGCCGCATCCACCGCTTAAATTAAATTCATTCTAACGAAAAATGCTTCATTCCTCTTCAGATCTTGGGGCCCCGTCCATATCGCAGCAAACGTCGCTCAGCACAGCATCAGCAGAATTGGGTGGCTTGTATCAAAAGTCGACGATTCGCTAGTTGACGACAGCGCTAGTAATTATATTCTTGTATTTTTTGTTTTTTTTTTCTGACACAATTGACATGAGATGTCGATGACATGGGAACGACAGATGAAATGACACTATTTACTTTAGGTTAGTTGCTGGTCGCCAACAAAAGAAAAAGGCAGTGGCTCAGCTAATGCTGACAGGTCAGCTCTGATTTTCAGCCGCTCCTTCCCCTCTAAGGTCGAGGGCGAGGGTACGGATGCGAGGGCTTAGAACAAAAATAACAAAAACAATAAAATTCTCTCCTAAATGGCTGATCGTTGATATTGGCCGCCTTAGCCGAAATTGGTTGGAGGATATTATTTTAATCATCAAGATTTTTCAAATTGAGGAGGTGAGGGAAAACATCGTAAGGAAACCTGTGCGTTTTGGATAGTTTCTAAAACGTATAACCATGATTCAGTCAATCTGTTTCCCCTGTTGAAGGATTACAAAGGAGCAGTCACTTTATTGTAATTACCAGACTCCACAAATCCTGAATCATGGTCCATGCGTACCTCAAGCTCCAGAGCGACATCTTTGGACGCAACGGGAATTACTCGCTAAGATGATAGATGATGAGAGAGAGTTGTAGTAGAAAACTTGCCAAGAAATAGATTTTTTTTTATTTCTAGCCACTAGAAGAGTCGCTTAAATAAGTCACTTGAAAAGTAGGCCCATAGTAGGGATAAGAAAAATAAACGAATTTAATCTTGCCGATGGTCTATTATCTCAACCAAGACCTTATTCTCTATGTCTATATCTTTTTCTATTGTACCACGGCCATCTACTACTACCATGCCATGCCACTACCACCGGGTCCCGGCTGGAGGGGTAGATCTACAAAGGTGTGGCTTGATGTCGTAAGGGATGACATGCGTGCCAATAAATTGACCACATTGGATGAACAAGATCATGCGAAGTGGATGAGGAGAAGCAGGAAAGCTGAACCCTGGCCTCCGGAGCGACAGCTTAGGACGCAACCCGGACAAAATGCTAAGTTGATGATGTTTTTTGATATACAAGAAAATATATCTATTTTTTAAATATATTTAGTGACGAGTCAAAGCTAGCTTACGTATCAAACAATTTTACGAATAATAAAAATCTTACTCAAAAAACCTTTATTACGTACTAATCTGGTACTTTTTGCTAGAGGCGCCGTCATTTATACTATTTATAAAGAGATAAAAAATCCTATATATAACCCGACTACTACCACTACTGTCATCTCCGCACTTGGTGCGGTTCGGGTTTCGGGGTAAACCCTTTACCCGGGTTGCATCTCGCGCCATGTCTTGGCGCGGTGTTTTCGCTCCTCTGGGAGAGGAGGCCTCCCGACACTGCACTGTTAGGGCGGTTTTCGACCTCTAAAAAAGGGGCCTGCCGGCCCCTTTTTTATATAATATATAACACGAAACACCTAGCTCCATCTGTTGGTATGTAGTGGAACTAATGTCCCGAAGCGAAGTGAGGGCGGGCCACTAGTATATATATATTAAGGTGACGGGTAGGGCACACTAGCGACGGACGGATCTATTTTAAACAATTTCGAGGTACAACCACTCGGCAAACACTTATACTATTTATTAAATAACACAAATAGATGCACAAATGCGGACCCAACATTTGTACGCGAAAAATTGATTCACGCTAAAAGTGGCCGCTATCGGCGGTAATCAATTTTTCGCGTACAAAAACGGACCCAACATTTGTGCATGGTTAATTAATAAATAATATAAGTGTTTGCCGAGAGGTTGTAACCCCAAAATGGTTTAAAATAGATTCGGTTTAGTAGCTAACAATTAAAAACGAATGGAGTCGCTAGTCGCTACCCGTCGCCTTAAAATCATTAAAATACGGCTTTCGACAATAGAAACACGCAATAATTGCAGACAGGTGAAGTATGTCAAACTCCCAAGACGCGGTCCTGATTCGAAAACTTTCTCTTATAAGATGTTCGACCGCAATTTTTCGTATCATTGACTTTGCGATAAGAACTTTGGTTGAATCGGTGTTCTTTGTATCTTGGATACATATGGTGAGAGTTGTATAGGAGTTTAGTTTAAGAGTCGTTGTGTAAGTGTTGAATATACTCGTAAGTCACACAAAAGATAATGGAGAAAATATCGCGTTATTTCACGAAAAAAGAGTGTTAACATATTATTACACCAGTTAACTGGTGGTCAAATATTTGTAATAATATTTCCACTGGATATTGTAAATATACCTACAATATTGATGAGACTATCGACAGCTCATGTCGAATCAAGCACTTACAAATTTCGTCGACTTAGTAACGCGTTCAGTGGTATAATTGGTAGTACATTCACCCGGATTGTGGAATGTGTGGGTTCGAGTCCCGCCTGAACACGAGATGAAATTTTTAAGTGTGTTATTTACTTAAGAATAAATCGCATAAGATTGCTATAAAATATCAACTATTGATTAAGCAGTCTCATCTTAACTGGTGGTCAAATATTTGTTATAATATTTCCACTGGATATTGTAAATATACCTACAATATTGATGAGACTATCGACAGCTCATGTCGAATCAAGCACTTACAAATTTCGTCGACTTAGTAACGCGTTCAGTGGTATAATTGGTAGTACATTCACCCGGATTGTGGAAGGTGTGGGTTCGAGTCCCGCCTGAACACGAGATGAAATTTTTAAGTGTGTTATTTACTTAAGAATTACACCAGTTTTTTTTTATTGTGGAGTTTTCAAAATCTTCTCTGACACTTCTCCCCATCCTTTCATCTAAGAGTTAGACAATCAGAGTTTGAAGAGCTTTAGACGCAACCAGGAATGATATTCCCGATAGCGCCCAAAGTTCTTTATACGCAGCCCAACTTCTATATTGCACCTACGTAAGAAGTCATCTTGAATACGCCTCCCAGATCTGGAACCCGCAGTACGCTGTTTACAAAATGCGTATCGAAGGTGTTCAGAAAAGATTCTTACGTTATCTCGACTTTAGGGCACACCAGAAAACCAACGGTTACGATCACCGCTGCAAAAGATACCACTTCCTTCCACTCGAGAAGCGGCGCGATATCAGCGATCTGTGCTTCCTAATGAGTATAGCCAATGGATCCATTGACAGTTGCGAGCTCTTATCCAAAAATGGATTAAGACACAGCCACTCAGGTCTGCGTAATAGAGTAAAGCTTTACGTTCCTCCGGCGGTCACTAACTATCGCAAGAACGCGTTCTTTCAGCGTGCTAGCTCAGCATTCAATCTCCTTCCATCTGATTTTGATTTATTCTGCACCAGTACCACATCGCTCAGACGGCAACTTGCAAAAAATTATTTCAAGAATTAACTTTAACACTGGATCAGAGTGCATGTCTTTAGTTACGCTGAGGACATGCATTCTGATTAGGTGTAACATGGCGGCACTCTCTCCATTCATAATTGATAATTAGTAATAATTTCCCACTTGTTTACTGTTTCCTGGAACACCAGAATGTTTAAATCATATTTAGTTTCCCGAAGCTATTGTTACAACCATAGGCGGAGACTTATTATTAGCACTGATTTTTCTTATTGATATAAGTTTACTGTATTATTTAGCTGTTAGTCTTCCAAATAATAAATAAAAATTAACAAACAAGGAACGCTTAGAAAACGATCCAGTATTTGGAGAATCTTGTAATTACAATAAAGTGACTGCCGTCTGACCTACGGAAACCAGACCAAATTAAGGTTCAGAAACCACTGGTTATCCCTCTCTTCTGAGCTA
Organism: Marasmia exigua; assembly: GCA_019059595.1. Lineage (NCBI taxonomy): Eukaryota > Metazoa > Arthropoda > Insecta > Lepidoptera > Crambidae > Marasmia > Marasmia exigua. The sequence continues at coordinate 22,864,576 of CM032464.1, read as the reverse complement.
AGGGTAGAAATACGGACATAAATTGGAAAAAATCCAAATTCGAATCTACAACCATCCCGCATAAAAGGCGCTTTCTTATCCACCGAGCCACAATCGCTCCAAAGGAGAGCCTCAGGGGGTTTAGTGGGTAAAGTAGCTTACGCAACCTACGTAACCCGACCTCTTCCTTTGACAACATTGTTTGTTGAAAAGAATAAGCGCCTTAGAAAATGCTTAATACATAATTCCACGTAACACCTTAAAAACTCCTTGTAACACCAAGCACATGTATGAAAAACCGATTTATCTCTCGCGCGACGTCTTACCAGACTGCATTAGCGCGTGATCGTTTGTCTTCGTCAAATCCCAAGACGCTTGTTCTAGAGAAATATCTAGGTTTTTTTGTAGGTAGACTGCTTTTTGTTTTGTCACTTTCTGAGGACTTTGAGCTTTTAGCCTAGTGACTTTGGGAAGGACTAATGACACTTATTGATAGACGAACGCCGGGTGCTTAAGGAGTTGCCACGCTGGCGGATTGCGAGTATTTTCAAAGCGGAGCAACGACGCAGCAACTACGTTGCGGCTGCGCAGCGTTAACGCCGCAGTACAATGTATTACAGCCTCTTGGCAAACACCTATACTATTTATTAAATAACCATGCACAAATGTTGGGTCCGTTTTTGTACGCGAAAAATTGATTCACGCCAAATGCGGCCACTTTTAGCGTGAATCCATTTTTCGCATTTGTGCACGGACCCAACATTTGTGCATGGTTATTTTATAAATAGTGTAAGTGTTTGCCAAGAGGTTGTAACCTCGAAATTTTTTAAAATAGAATTGGTTGAGTAGCTAAAAATTAAAATCGATTGGCGTCGCTAGGCTTGCCCTACCCGTCACCTTAAGAGCTGGCGCATTCGCATGATTATAGGTTTCCATTGGTCAAGTACACTTCGTCCCCTCGCTGATTGGTCTAAAGAGAAAAAATACTTATTCGAATACCGATCAGCGTTTCAATCAAGCGTTGAGACAAAGTGAGACCGCGGCCTTGGAATAACGTTGTAGACTTATTGGGATGGATCTATAAGATCGTGGGTAACTTGCACTGATTTGAAAATTATATCAAATTTGAAAAACTAAATGTTACACTTTGGTCGGCTTGATGGGAATGATGGTTTTACAGAAAACGGGCGTGGAGCAGCGCCTTGAGCTGTGAGCGGTGAATGTGAAAATTAAATTGAAAATTTAAAAAACCCCCGACGGCGGCCATCTTGGATTTGAAATTTGTCACAATAAATATAATTTGCTACTCAAGCCCTTTTATATGATACCCATATTTTGGGAGTTGTGTTAAAACATACAATCCATATTTTTGTGACGGCGGCCATCTTGGATCTATTTTTATCCAACATGGCTAAGAACACTCCTCCCTTATTCATCTTTCATACAAAAATAATAAATTACAGTCGGTTCATTTGTTCGGGAGCTACGATGCAATAGACAGGCACACAGACACACACACATACAGACACGTCAAGCTTATAACACCCTGTCGTTTTTGCGTCGGGCCGTCGGGGGTTAAAAAGGCTGGTAGCACACTTGTGACTCTGGTATTGCGGGTATCAATGGGTGATACCCGCTAACTATTAAGTTGTGATTTATAGCAGACGAGCAGACCTCTGCCATGTATCATAAAAGAAATCGTTCGTATTGTAATGATGAATTATGATGATGTAATGGTGCAAGGGTTGCGGGTTCGATCCCCGCACTGTACAAATATTTGTGTGCATGAACATGTCTGTTTGTATTGGTCTGGGTGTTTTCTATGTATTGTAATATGTATGTATTTACAAAAGAAAAGTATTATATGTATATGTCGTGGCCATATCGTAGATTTGATCACTGAAATGGTTACATTTCATGATGTGACCAAATCGTTAAATCGTCAACGTATAACGATTTGGTCATCCACGTTTGGCCATATCGTTAAAATAGGGTGACTATAAGATATGTAATAAAAATCCAGAATATGTTATTAAATTGTTGTATTATCATTTGACCCTAAACATGATGTCACACTGACAAATTTATTAAAAAAATAAAAATTAAGAAATAAACATAACTTTTTTTTAAAAAAAAAACATATTTTTTTTCTAATTTTAAACTTCTCATATATGTTTAAAAATAATTAGGCTAATACTTTGGTAAATAGTTAGACCTGTTTTTCAGATGATTGCACAAAAGATAAATTAAAATTAAAAAATACTTCTTACAATCTAACAATTTCAAGCGCACTCAAAGGACATCACTCAATCACATTTGACAGTTCACCCATATTTCAACTGCCGAATCATCGCTCTATGGGCGTAAAGTGAACTTTAGACTGCAGTACTAACCGTCGAAATACGATCCAAACTCCACGGCTTTTTAATATTTTGTTCAGTTTTTACGTGATTCGAATAGTAATCGCGCACCTTGTTGTCGTAAACACTTCTTTGTTCACATTCCTCTTTATTTAATAATAAAGAACCAACTTTTTCATTGCGAGAAACAATAATAGCTTCACCGGTCGCCATCTTGACGTAAGCAAAACCTCCTCTCCCGGTAATTAGCGTAACTATTTTACGATATGATCAAATCATCTTGGCCATTTCATGAAGTAGACGCGCGTTTACTTGGCCTATGTCGAGAAACCACTTATTATCATTGATCTGGCCAAAGCACATCATGATATGGCCAATAATCAGTGGTTGAGCATTTCATGAAATGTTCAAATCTACGATAGGGCCGTGACATATATATTTGTAATCACACTATTGATTCTGATACCCGTAACACAGGTGCTTGAGCGACCTATCTCGGAGTCAGATCAATGTATGTGATGTTGTCAAATATTCATATATATTAATGTATCCTTCGATATAATTCAAAAGATTTCCAATTTATAATAAATGTTACTGCAGTATAAATTATTTTTTACAAGACGAATTTTAGCGAATATAATTTATCGAATGTTTATTGTAACATAATATAATTTTATGTAAATATTGTAATTTGTAATTAATTTTAAACTTATAGAATTTATGCAAATAGTTTGAAGGATTTCTGGAATGATATTTTATTAATTATTCTTTTTCATTGTTATTTTATCCACGATCTCATTGTTTTCTTGATACGTTAATTTCATTTATTATTTTCTAACAATGACCGACCTTACGGTTTTATTTTAATTCCATTAAATTCATTTATTTCCTTTTATCTTTTACTAACTATATTTTGTACACTGTCATTACAGTGTACCATACCACCATTACCATCGTCGTACCATTCCACCGGTCGTTCCATTGTACGACATGTTGAAACTATGTTACAATTCTGTACCTATAATGTATACACGGCACCGCGTGGAGTTACCCTTGTTGGACTTTGGACTGTTCTTGTGTCTGAGACACAAGTGCTATTTTTGCAATGCGGAAGGGTAACTCGACCTGATGCCGTCTGAACACATTCGAACCAATAGAATATCTTCGAATTTCTTGCAGCAGAAAATCTCCTAACTCAATATTATCTCTCCGCGACAATACTACGAGTAGTGTTTGGCGAGTCAATATGCGACAGACAGCGGCCACAGACAGCGAGTATCTAGACTAAACCAGCTGACCTATTGGGATAGACAGATGTAAGATCATGTGTAACTTGCATTGCTTTGAAAATGAAAAACAAAATATCTGACTTTGATTTTGAAACTCTGACCGTGGAAGAGCTAACAAGTGATCGGCTTCACCAGAGTGATAACACGGCCTCACGGAAAACCGGTATGAAGCAGTGCCTGCGGACTGGAGAGAAAATTGAGTAAGAAGATTCGTTGCTACAAAAAAAATCGTAGGATTCAATAAGATTCCGGGCAAAGATCTATGCTCTATCAAGATTTTTTAAGTTGCGGAAAATCAGACGGATCACCTGAAGGCCAGTGATTGTCTCTGCTAATGGACATCGCCACGTTATGGAGTGTGTCTATAAGAACAATCGCACAAATAAATGTTTTTTTTCTATGTCGCTGTATAGGATTTGTACCTTTTATGTGCAATAAATAAAAAATAATAAATGAGTTTGAAGAAAAAATTGAATTTATATACGAACCCAGTCATTTTACATAGGGATTGCGATTGCACAATCAAAAAAAAACTCCAAACCAAAGTTGTTTTAAATAATTAATAGACAAAAAAAATCTTTCGTCACTTTGATTTTTACACTACGTTGTACTTTTAATGTCCAAACTCATAAAATTGAAGTTTTATAATTATGTATACAGGATGTATCTGTGAACATTTACATCCCTTTAACCACTTGTTCTATCAACCATTATAAACATTTGTTCTATGACTTTTGTAAATTTGCATAAAAAATATTCAACTTTTCATACAAAGTCGGTCACGTGACTTGGTCATTTTGTATGGGGAGTCGAAATTTTTTTCGACGAATTTCAAAAAGTCGTAGAACACGTGGTTAAAGGGATGTAAATGTCCACAGATACATCCTGTATAAAAATGCATCGTAAATGTCCCAGTTTAATTTCCCATCAAACATTGTTAAAAGTCCATTACCTTAATTTCAAAACAAAATCAATCAAGTTAGATACCCCGACTCTCGTCTACTCAGAGACTCCCAAGTTTTTTACATGCGATTTTTAGAAAACGAGTTTCCTTGTCCCTCGCATTATCTCCGAGATATCTTTACAAGAGATTGGATGGTAATGGCGCAATTAGAGTGACGTGGTGCAAAAGTTTTGACAGTTTTACGGAGGTAAGGGAATTAATATGGCACGCTACGGACGTTTCCGTAGTGCTGCTTGAAATTGGCTGTGGTATTGTTAGTCTTGCAATCTTTGTCTTGAAAATGAAATTTGAAGTCTTCATCTTGAATTTTTGATATTTCAGTCTTGCCTTGGAGACTCACGGTCCTGCATTATTGACTTAAAGATTTTTATTTTTGAAATTACAATACCTATTCGTGTTGAATGGTTTTGTTTTTTTTTGTCCCTCGCATTATCTCCGAGATATCTTTACAAGAGATTGGATGGTAATGACGCATTAGAGTGATGTGGTGCGAAAGTTTTGATAGTTTTACGGAGGTAAGGCATTTAATATGGCACGCTACGGACGTTTCCGTAGAGCCGCTTGAATTTTTATTTTTTCCAAATAATTCTTTATTTGCATAGGCTTGTACACAGCACTTACAAATCGTCATACATTTGAATGACTTAAACTAACATAAGTACTTACGTACGACATAAGTACTTATGTATAATTTACATGTTAATACATACATATGTTGATACATAAAATATACTAAAGAAATAAATAAACATAATGCGATTCTACCACCGGCTCGGAAAGTTGTTTCTGGTCGAGAAGATCCGGCAAGAAACTCGCCAGTTACTCTTTTTAATTGCCAAACTTTCATACAATGTTGTGTCGTCATCATACCAAGTCATACAGTTTAATTGTTACACAAAATAAAATAAAGGAAATAATAATAAATATTATGAGGTAAACCGAAGCAAACCAATCCCCAAAGGTGGCACCTGTTCACAAGTATGACGTATGTGTCAGCCATCATTTCACTCAACCATATTAGAGGGAATGTAAAGACCCGCCACATAGCGCCACCACCTCAGAGACATTTAGCGAGCATGACTACTTAGGTTCCCCTCATAGGTCACAAAGAGTAGTAGTTACTTAATCCAATACTAATAAACTGCAGGACGAGGTGTACAATAGTAGGTGGTTAGCATCTTGTCAATTGGCCGACTACAGCCAATTCCAAGCGGCACCAGATACCAATTTTTGTTTTTTTTTTGAGGAACTAACGTAAATCCCGTGAAGTATGGGATGATGCCGCATTTTTATGTCTCGGTAGTGGCGCCACTGTGTCGCACTTGTACATCACACCCAGAAATTTTATTGTGTTTGTTGTTTTCTTTTTGTTGTATGCATTGTATTGTACCTGTTGTGTCTCGGTCTAGAATGTTGACTTTCTGTATTAATATTTATTTATGTATTTCAATATATATCTGCCACATTGTACACTTCTTTTATTATGTAATATAAGTGTCTAATATGTCTATTCCCACCTGCATTAAATATTGAATTCCTTCTTTTAGATCTTACCTAACTCACTCGCAACCAGGTCCCACCAGAATACCAGCGCTGCTGCGGCATCGCAGATAATGCCGTAGCAGCAAATGCTGAGGCTGGGACCTGATTGGCCACTCCCTACACTTATTCCTTACAAAATGTAATATCCACCATCCAATGTTTCCGCTGTTGTATGTCATTCTGTATTATTGTATATTGTTTGTGGTCAATAAATGTATTTTCTTTCTTTTCTTTAAATTTTTAGTCTGGGAATTTTATTTAAGAATGGGTCTTGAAATTTTGGTCGTAAAGTTTTACTGACCGCTTGATTATGCTCTCACTATCTTGCAGTATTGAGACTTCCAAATGTTATGGTAGTGTAATTAACGCAGTAGAAAATGGCATTGATTTATTAAACATAAGATTTAAAAATCTTAGACTTATTGTAAAACAAACACCAAGACTCACAGTCTAGTACTCAATTTTGGATCAAGATCAGATAAAATAATATTTTTACAAGGCTGCATAAATCCAACTGTACTCAAACATCACTACGTTTCTGGGTTCCTTAGGCGCCATGTTGTGAAGGAAAACTTATACGTTGACTAGATGTTGATAAGAACTTTGGATCTTTCATTGAATAGACCTTTGTTGAAAGGGTGATTTGAAGTAAAGATACCTTCACTTAAGGCCTTTTTTAATGATAAGATTGTGACTCATTTGGCAACGACCTTGCCTCATACACGTTGTGGGTCTCACAGAAAACCAGCTTGAAGCAGCAGCACTGATGTGTCTTGTAGCGTGAGTGAGGATACCCTAGGCCCAATACGGGACGCCCTGCGGCTAGGGGTGTTTAAGAATGCTGCCAAGTTTTCCTGGCCTGTCGTAAGAGGCGACTCAACGGGCTTTCGGAGTACGTGAGCGTATCCACTACTGGAGAGCGGCTTGCTTAGCATACGACTCCGCGGGGGACGACATTACTAGGTGTCCTGGGAGGTCGTACAGCGTTGAAGGGCTGTATTGCGCCAGATAGGAGTGAAGCGGCGAGCGCGATTAGCGGTACGGATGGAGACCTCAGGGGTTTTAGTTAGAGTTTGAGTCCCACACACCACCTTGTTCCCTACATGTAGCAAGGTGACGGCCATGATGGTTTCCCCTTGGGAAAAAAAGGCCCAATACGGGGGAAAAAGGTTGGTTGTGATTCCACTTGCGGGTGTTGTGGGTGTCCATGGGCAGTGGAGATCATTTACCATCAGATGATCAGTCTGCTTTTCTGCCACCTATTACATAAAAAGAAATTTTCGTACCAGTGTATTTTTTTGTATCACCTGATGTTAAGCAAATGCCGCCGCAAATGGACACCCGCGACGCCAGTGGAGTATAATTGTGCTGCCAACCTTTGAACCCCCTTTCCTCCGGATTGGGACTCCGGTATCATGCATGCAGCGAAACCCAGCACAGTGATGTTTCACGCCAATTTTCTGTGAAGTCGTGGTATCACTCCGGTCGAGCCGGCTCATTCATGCCGAAGAGTGGTGCTCCCACGGCATCTTATCATTACAGCGTGTCATTTACCATTAGAGTCACAATGGCTGTTAACCTTTGAACTCCCCTTTCCCGGGATGGACTCCTTCACTCACTCACTCAGTGAAATACAGCACAGAGACTAACTATTTCACGTATTCTGTGAGGCTGCGATATCAATTCATGCCGAAGCGAAACCTTCTTCTCCCTTAGTCCATTACGGAACCTTTTCCATAACTTCAGATTCGCCTTACCCGGATTTAAGATTCCGTAGTCCATTTAGCGTAGTCCCAGGACTAATTGATTCGTATTATTTTGTCTTGTTTCAAGGATCTTCTCATTAGGACTAGCATATTTATTAGATAGTCTTGTTTCTTTTCTTCTTAAAACTCTTCCAGCAATTGGGTTAGGGACTAAAAGCGACAAAATGGTGAACGTTTGCGCTAGTACTTTTTGTTTGAAACTCATTAGGAATGGCTTTTTTATTTTAGACAGGGTGCTCTGACAACTAGACTTTTATAGTTTCTGAGTGAGATTTTATGTCCAAGGTGGCAGATGAGCAGATGGATCAACTGATGGTAAACGCGATTGCCGCCGCCCATCGACACCCGCAACACTGTACGCTGTCAACCTTCCCCCGGATTGGGCCTCCAGTACCCTCACTCACATAGCAGAGACGCTGCTTTACGCCGGTTTTCCGTGAGGCCGTGGTATCATTTCGGTCGAGCCGGCCCATTTATGCCCAAGCGCGGCTCTCCCACGGAAATGTACTTAGGCTTAGTGACTGTCGCATCTCATAGTCAACATACCATCAAGACCGGGGAGTCAGAAATGCGCTTCCAATATTGCCGCTTAAATAAAAATATAATAAAAATAGAAATTGTTTATTTCTCACCATACAGTATTTTGATCCATAGATTGTTAGTAACAATCATAGTAGTGTCATAGTCCACAAGACAGGGAACCACATATGAAATTACCAAGTTATTGGTTCAGATCTTCTCACCACAATTTTTGCTCCAAGAAAAGCCATGGAACATTTTTTTTATTTTTTTTAATGTGATAGGTGGCAGACGAGGAGACAAATCACATGATGCTAAGCGATTGCCGCCGTGCATAGAAACACCAGCGACACCAGTGGAGTCACAAAAGCGCTGCCAACCTTTGAACTCCCCTTTCTCCTGAATTTGGCCTCCAGTACCCTCACTCACGCAGCGAAACACAGCACAGTTCTGCTTCATGCCGTTTGAAGGGTTCCGTAGCCAATTAGCAAAAAACGAAACCCTTATAGATTCCTCATGTCTGTCTGTCTATCCGTCCGTCCGTGTGTCACAGCTACTTTAAGAACTATACTATTGAAACTGGGTAAAAGATGTATTTTTTAACCACATTACAAAAACAGGAAAAATATTTTTTTTGGGGGTCCACATCCTAAGAACTGAAATTCTAAAGGTTTTTTTTCATCAAACCCATATTTTTGGATAGGTCTTTAAAATGATGTTGAGGTTTCTAATATACTTATTGTGTTTTTCTAAACTTAATACTTTGCGCAAGAGACGCTCCCCAAGTGGTAAAATGTACATATAACTCCTCCTCTAACTTCTTTAAAAAATATATAATAATATGTTACTTATATCTGTACTTTTTCAATACGCTTACAACTGAAAGTTTACTAAAGAAATTTTTTCATCTAACCCTATTAAGTAGGTTTAGTTGGATACGTTTATAAACAATGGTTACCTTTCTTAAATATAATTATCAATGTTTCAAACTTAATTTCTCTTTGCGCAAGAGACCTCACCAATGGTAAGCAGGGTCACTAAAAATTGCGCCAATCCGTCCGTCATGTGATATACAATACCATGAAAACTAAAAAAAAAAATATGGTTTGAACTAGATATAGTAAGTAGGTTTTTTTTAACACTTTATAAACCGTAAACCGCAATTTACCTTCCATTTAGTCAACTCAATTGTTGTACAATTAAGTAATATCTTACTTGCTGCTACGGAAGTCTTCATGCGCAAGTGCGACTCGCACTTGGCCGGTTTTTCTGTGAGTGTGTATGTGTTGAAACACATACACACTCACAGAAAAACCGGCTAAGTGCGAGGTTTTCTGCTAGGGACAACAAGTGGTAAATAATCACCTCAACTCATGAACATAATGCGCGATCAGAAGTCTTTGATGCGTTGCCGGCCTTTTAGAAACGGTCTTCTCTTAGGTCTCTAAGTTATAGCCATCGGGAAATACTGCTTCAGTTAAATCGTTTCACAAAACTGAGGTAAGTGGTAGAAAGTTCCACGAAAAATGCACACGATTCCGCCCACCCCTCAAAATGATGAGGATGGAATGACATTAGTTCCACCTAATATTTTTTTGCAACTTATTTTAGGTCTACTTTTCATAATGTAAAAAGTTAAAGTACAGCGGTCACCCAGCCGTCGCTTTCCTTGCATTCATCATCATCATCATCAGCCTATCGCAGTCCACTGCTAGACGTAGGCCTCTCCAATTGTTCGCCACTGTGATCTATCCATGGCTTCTCGCATCCAGCTCTTGCCAGCCATCCTGCGCAGATCGTCCCCTCCACCTAGCCAGAGGGCGCCCTACATCCTACATCCTTGCAATAGAAAGAGACAAAAATACCTTTTGTTCCAAAATCACGTCAGTCCGTCGCTCCATTTTGCCATGGAAGACGGACACACAGATAGACACACACACTTTCACATCTTTCTATATAATTTATAGAAAAATAAATCTTATAGACAGCGTCAACGCTTATAGGTAATCGGGAAAAACGAAATGCTCGCGCGATGTTATTGACACCTAGCGCCATCTTTATATATTTATTGGAACTAATGTCCCGAAATAAAGTGACGGTGGGCCACTATATAATATTAGCATGAATGGGGTACTTTTTAAATATACCAGATTAGTTATTTCCAATTTTTCTCCCGAACAAAACTGAATCGCACTGTATGTGCGGTCACTGCCTTCTCAAGTGTCGCCTAAGTATAATAAATAAACATTGTGTCTTCAGATACAATCGGTAATGCGAAAACATATTTAGCTATAGCACAGGCTTGAGAGCATCTCAAACATTCAGCTCTGGGCAACTGTTTGCTTTATCTCAGAGCAAATGCAGCATCCATTTTAACCGTGAGAGAACCACAGTTTGGCATGTTTGGACCAGTTAGAATGATTGGGCCGGCTCGATCAGAGTGATACCACGGCGTCACCAAAAACCGCCGTAAATCACTGCCTGATGCTGTGTTACCAAGATTGATTGAGGGCACCAGAGACCAATTCTGGGGGTAGAGATGTTTTAAGGTCGTTACTAGTTTTGCGAATGTTCATAAGCGTCGGAATCAGATTATCCGTCTGCTCGTTTGCCAGGTGGCGTCAATCAAAAATATATTTTTTGCTAGCCGACCAAAAATGCTATTTGCTGTCACTGACTTCTCAAGTGTCCCCTAAGAATAAAACATTAACATTTTTTCTTCAGATACAATCGGTAATGCGAAAACATATTTAGCTACAGCTCAAGCTTGAGAGCATCTCAAACAATCAGCTCTGTGTAACTGTTTGTTTTATCCCAGAGCAAATGCATCCAATCGGTTTTATGTTTAATGGGTGGAGAAAATGCGAATTGATGGATGGAGAGAGATATTTGTTGGAGAAACACGCTTAAGCATGAATGGTCAGCTGAGTTTTGGTCACTAAAATAACATTGACAGAGGGTGCGAGGGCGTTGACCTTTTGATTCGTGACCGTGGAAAAGAAACGCTTCGACATGGATAGGCTGGCTCGACCGGAGTGATACCACGGCCTCACAAAATTCAAGCGAGAAAAGCGGTGTGCTTTGCTGCGTGAGTGAGGTTATTGTTCAGAATTGGTTCCGATTTTGCCGTGTATCAAATAGCCGTGGTGGAACTGTAATAATAGAAAATTTGTTGTTTATTAGACTCTCACGCATAAAGTGCGACTACGATCATAAGGCACTTCTGTTCTGTTCACATTCAGAATGAAAGTGAAGTCTGCAAAGCATCATATAAGGAGAATATTAGGTGATAGGCACTTAACATTTGCGGAATTAGCGCCGTTGTTCGCCCAAGTAGAAGCAATCCTGAACTCCCGTCCCATATGCCCCATGTCTTCAAATCCCGATGATCTGTGTCCTTTGACCCCTGGTCATTTCCTTATTGGCAAACCTCTGATGTCATTACCGAGACACAGATTTGTCCGAGTTGAAGACAAGTAGATAAGATAGATATAATCAGTTAGAACAAATGCGTCAACACTTTTGGACGCGCTGGCATCACGAATATATCACTGAACTACAACACCGTACTAAATGGCGCCAAAACTCCACCACTAAGAAGGCGAGTGGGAAGAATTCACTGTTTGTATCCTGGATCTGATGGTATATGTCAAATTGCAGATGTAAACACTGGAAATAGAACTATTCGTAGAGCGCTGCATCGCCTATGCCCTCTACTGCAGCCTGAAGAAGAGTTGAAGAAGGACTCTCCAACGGGGGGAGGATGTTCACGCGCATGAATCATGCGGTGGAGGCGAGGGGTGCGGGCGCGGGGAACGGATAGGTTCTCTAGCCGACATTCTCTGACGGACAGCGCGGACGCCGGTACTTAGCTCATAGAAATCATTGTAATTGGAAAATAGAAGATTAAGAAGAATATCCTCTTTTGTTTCTTGTCATATACAATTTCAGTCACATTAAAAATAGGCGTTGTACAACATTTTTTCTATAGAAAAATTTCAAAATTGCATTAGTTCTGACTTTTAGATAGACGTCGACTATAGATACTACGTCGATGCTGTCACGTCATGTAATAAATATAACACGAGCAAGATTCAAAAATAACAATGCTTGGCAAGTGTTTTACTGGTTTTTGAGAGTTTATGGACAGTCTCAAAACTCTCATTTACTACTTTATCTACACTGATGTTTTTATCTTCAAAGTAAGAAGTGCGCTGCATATTGTCGAATGCCCAACCGGGGGTTAATAGGCCGCTACCAACCCTTGTGACTTCCAATCTGACTAGACAAATATGTCCGCTTAGCTCGCGATTCTGAACCCGCATGACAGAAAACCACTTTTAAAAAACGACGAAAATAGTGTATTGCTCCGTGACCTATTTTTTTGTTCAATAGCCTATCACCTTGATGGAGCCCTAATGGAGCTTTGAGCCATATTCCAGATTAGCCTCAAACTGTTTGACATGACAAACTATCGAGTCGATAACTTGGCAGACTCATCCACCTGAGCGCCCGCGAATTTTTCGCGCGACGTATTTTGTGACGGTTTTCGTTAAAGCGCGTATCTCTAGAGAGAATCGAGGCCAGACTTTACGCAAACAGAAATGACAGGGCGTGGGACACAGTAGTAAATAGACAAAGTAGCAATTGTTTACTGTACGTATGTGTTGCCCGTTATCCTACAAGTCGATTCTGATTATAGTTATCGGGTAGTTTTATATTTTCTTTATTCAAACAGCTACATAACACTACTTAAACACTCTTAAAGGTTTACTGAGTTCACAGCACTGTAACGAGCTGGAGCCAGCCATTGGTTACAACTTTATAAGGTACTAGTGGCCTGACCTCACTTCGTTTCAGGGCATTAGTTCCATTTTTACCAATAGATGGCGCTAGGTGTCGATTATATCGCGCAACTGTTTCTTGTTTTCGGATTACCTATAAGCGTTGCCGTGTCTGTAGGATTTACCTCTTTACATTTAGAATAGATTAGCGGCCCGCCCTTACTTCGTTTCGGGACATTAGTTCCACTTTATACCAATAGATGGCGCCAGGGGTCGATTACAACGCGCAAGAGTTTTATTTTATCGATACTACTCGTTTAAGCCTTTTCGTTAACATTAGAATTTACCTCTTTATAAATAGTTTAGACAAGTTCGTCCCCATCATCATATCGAGTAGGTACTAATCCCATTTCTGGGCTGGAGCAACTTGATATTAACTTCTTCCTTTTGATCCCATACAACGTAGGGCTGCTCCAGTGGCGCCGCCATTTATTTTTTATTAATTATAATAATAATACTTCTCACAAAATCTCATACATTGACCTGATTCCGTACTAAGTAGCTTAGGCACTTGTGTTACAGATATCAGACAACAGAGGAACACAAATATATACTTAAATATATATATATATATGACACCCAGACACTGAACAAACACAAGTGATTCATCGCACGATTGTCCAGGGTGGGGATCGAACCCACAACCTTGGGCGTAAGAGGCAGGGTCACTAGCAATTGCGCCATCCGGTTCAATTGCATTGAAATATCATATTAAAATCCATTGGCCACTAAGCCGTAAAGCTTCCTTAAAAAATTAACCGACTTCAAGAAAAAAGGAATTCTCAATTCGACATTTGTTCGCCGATTACTTTGCCATTTATATCTTGTTGAATAATTTAATGTTGTATTAAATTTCAAGATACTATTGGGCGCCAACTCCGGTTAAACCTTTTCTCGAATGTACTGTTATAAAATGTTATTTGAAGCGTATAAAGTGTTGATAATATTATTTTACAATTTTTAGTTCGTGGTTTTTGAAGGCGGTCTTTTTTTGTTATACCAAAACGATGCTCGTCATACTAAAGGTTCTGTACTGTGGAAACCAGCGATAAAGCGGGTAATGTAGATTTATATGGGATTTTACCTCACCACAGAAGATTATTGTGTAACACGTGCGAATTTAACACCGCGGGTTCTGTACGCCCATATTTTTTTATTTGCGTAGGTTCTATAATAAAGCAACTGGGATAATGATACTTTTACCAACTTTTTTAATGTGATAGGTAGTTCACTGGCATACGAGCCAGATGACTACCTTTTTTTTTTTAATATGAGAGGTGGCAGACGAGCAGACGGATAACCTGATGGTAAGCAATTCCGCCGCCCGTGGACACCCGCAACACCAGTGGAGTCACAAGTGCGCTGCCAACCTTTTCCCCTTCACCCCATTGGGCCTCCGGTAACCTCACTCACATGGCGAAACACAGCGCAGGCGCTGCTTCACGCCGGTCTTCTGTGAGGCAGTGGTATCACTCCGGTCGAGCCAGCCCATTCATGCCTAAGCGTGGCTCTCCCACCTATCACTTAGTGGTTCGGAGCGCGCCTTCCATAGGTGTGGTAGTGGTTTGAATTCAAGTATGCACCACTGGATTTTTAAAAATCTATGTGCATATTTCTACCATTAGCTCGGTGGTGAGCTAATGAAAACCGCGGATAGTTTCTGAAACTGAAGTTTTTTGTAAGGCCGTGGTGTTTATTACTCTAGTCTTACCGGGCCATTCATGCCGGAGCATAGCTCTCACCTCCATCCTATATACCGTTGGCCTAATTCGAGGGGAAGGGGATATGGTTGACAGCACATTTGTGACTCAAATTAGGAGGAGTCCATGGGCGATGACAATCGCTTAGATCAGCTGATCCTTCAACTCTTCCACCATTTACCCAAAAGATAGAATAATAAAAATATCCTCCAATCGATTTCGGCTACGGCGGTTAATCTTAACGATCAGCCACTTACGCAGGATATAATATTATAGTGCTCAAGTGTGTGCGCAAACACAAGTGCACTCTCTATTCCCTTGCCCTCATAGTCCAATGGGACACCAGTGTGACACGACTGGAGAAGGCTCGGTGGCAGGACCCATGGCTTAACGTGCTTTTCGAGGCACGGGGTACATGACCGGCGACTTCCAGACTCCGGGCTGATACTAAGAATTTCTTACTGAAAACTTAAGTACAAATTTTTGAACCGACCCGGGGATCGAACCTGGGACCTCTTGCGCAGCCGTCACTTTAAAGTACGACCCACTAATCACTGCGCTACCGAGGCAGTCATCACTTATTTAGTGGCAAACTGCAGTTTAGCTGCTTTTGGAGCTGCTTTTCTATCATCATCATCATCAGCCCATTTAAGTCCCTACTGCTGAGGCACGGGCCTCCCTCAATCACATGAGGGGTAATTGCCATACTCACCACGCTTGGCAGACGGGTTGGCGAGGGTTTTGATATAAATGCAGAGTTTTCCTTCTCGGGTGCTGATGATCATGCCAGCAGCTTTACCTTAGTCGCCTTTTACGACACTATACTCTATTCTCGCACACTATTTGCGTCTATACTCGCACCCCACGAGTGCGAGTATAGACGCAAATAGTGTGCGAGCGAGAAGTGAATAGATGCGCCGCCATTTCTGATCCCATTCTTTATCCGCACAGGTTGTACAAATACTTACTATTTTAGTTCTTAACTTTACAACAAAGAAAATGCTCTTCCAATTTCTGCCCACTTCCCAGTTCCATTGAATCAACGATCCTCAAAGTATTAAACGTAATCGATCACTAACAGGGTCCTCAACGGAACTGTCAAAGAAATCTTTTCTTTGTTATGTCTGCTCTATCGAACTAAACGTTATAGGTACCACAGTTCAAACAAAGCCAGCGAAGATAGCTGTACTCTAGCTTATCTTCTAGAATTACAAAAAAAATAGTGTGCTGTGTGTTGCTCCCTCCTTATTTACTATAATAAATAATGTATTAAACGTAAATTACTTGCGTGCCATGCTATTGTATTGTAATTTATTGTTAATGTTGCATGGGTTTTGTAACTCTGTGTAGAGGAGTGTTGTTTGTTTTAGTTTGTGTCTGTCAGTTTATTGCAGTTTTCATTATTTTTGTAATATTAATTATAAATACCTAATATACCATCGCTGTGCCACTACCTAATTTGTTTTAGTTTAATGTATAAAATTTGTTCTTTATGGTGACTACTGATAATCAGCGTCGAGGTTGCCTGCTCCGGTAACCACGACATTATGCTGAGTGGGAACCTTTTTAGCACATTTAAGTTGTACTTATAAGTCTATTTTTAAGCATTTTGTTATATTCTTTGTGTGCTAAATAAACAATTTCTATTCTATTCTATTCTATACTCTCGAGGGTCAACTACAGATGACTTTAGTTAGACTTTTTTTTTGCTATGGCATCTATCGAATTTCGATTTAACTTTGCCAATGTCGAGTGATTAAAGAGACACATGTTCGAAGACGAAATTGTCCGGTGTTTAGAGTTGGATCTATTTAATTAATTGAGTTTTAATCATATATTAAAAAAATCAAAATATACTGGATACGGACACCATCTATTATAGAACAAACAAAACGTACATGTCACGTAGACAACACAGTATTAGTTGGAAGATTCTGAGTATCGGAAAGTAATATTATAATTAAACTATAATAATATTATCCGATACTCATATATTATACTTATAAATATGAATATACCAACATAAATATTTTATATAAAATGAGAAAGAAAGAAAGACAGAGGAGATAGGGGAAGTTAATAGGACGGGGAATTTTTGAGGGAAGGACATCATACAATTGGCTGGGGTACTTCTGACAGTTTAAAAATATATGTTCTGGGGTACCCTCTTCTAGTCCAGTCCGTGTAGATTGGATTAAAAAAATCGGAACCCTATGATCCGTCTGTCTAGTCGGATTTTTAATAAGACGAAGTAAACTGACAGATGTCAATGAGTCTTTCCCATACATTTTCAAAATGCAAATTGGATTCGGCGGTAAGGGCTAAAACAAGCCGCATGGGCTGATGCAATTCAAAGGTTTTAAATTAGTGTCTAGTAGTTTTTAGTGTTCAAATTTGGTGTTTATTTGTGCAGTGAAGTGCCGCAAAGTGATCCTAATAATAAGAATCGTTGGATTGTATCGTTTTTAACACTGCTATTGTGTGCCGAGTGAGTTGTCTCGTGACAACTTGCTTGGACCGAAATAAATAGAGTCTTAAAACCTGCTATTGCTTTTAGAGTGATATCCGCTGAATACGTAGGTCGATAAAACGTAAAACACCGGCGATTTATTGAGTGACTGTGACTTTGACTGACTTCGATTGATGACTACCTATTTATTCTCAACATTGGCGAATTATCTACGGGTCGAGGCATAATAAAAAAAAATGCAAATTGTCAAAATGTGTAGGGTCTTGTCATTTGCATCTGTCAGTTTACTTCGTCTAATTAAAAATACGATTATATGGGGTCAACACTGAATTTGAGGCGGGATGACATTATTTTTTTTGTACAGTAGCACAGATAATAATACGCGCAGTTTAGTTAAGCCAATAATTAATGGCGCTACTGTAGCTAACCATAAAAATTGTTTTTGCACCCGCGAATGCCATCTTTTGGTGTATTATTTTGGTTTTTATTTTTATTATATCATTTTACAGTTTTATAATTAGTAACTTGTATGTTACGTATCCCCTATTACCTACATGTTACCTATATGTCGAACCTATATGACGAAATCCTGGTCGTCCAGTGTCACGATGGGTCGATGACATCACCAAAATCGTGGGGACTACATGAATCCGAGCGGTTCAAGTTACATTGGCGTAAAGGAAAGGAGGTATACTCAGCAGTGGTTACTACCGGGCTGATGATGATGATGATGATGTTACGAATGTGTTGATTTTTCATTTTGTTTTACTTCTTTTGTGCATACCTATAATATATTGCATGTCAATCTATACTATATTTCATAGAATGCATAGGCGTAACCCAAGGTCCAGCATGAAAAGCAGTGCTGCAGCAGCTGTTTGTGGCAGTTGCAGCATATGCTGAGGCTGAGCCTTGTTAGCCGCAACTTTTTGTCTCTGTACCTTGTTTTCTCTGTTTTGTTCTATGTATAATGTGTTGTGGTGAATAAATTATTTGTCATCTTATATTATTTTATCTTTCTCATTTCGCGCTTGCAGATTAATCTTAGTGAAAATGATCTATAGTTAAAACGGATACTTTTCAGACGAGCATACAGATCATCTGATGGTAGGTGATTGCCGTCGTCCATGGACACCAGATATAAGGGCATTACCGACCTTTTATGTTTTTTGTGTTTTGCTAAACTTTCATGGTTATTAGAACCTCACATCTGCCACACATCAAAGTAACTAAACTGCCATTTTTAGGGTTCCGTAGCCAAAATGGCAAAAACGGAACCCTTATAGTTTCGTCATGTCCGTCTGTCCGTCTGTCCGTCTGTCACAGCCGATTTACTCGGAAACTATAAGTACTACAGTGATGAAATTTGATGGGAATATGTGTTGTATGAACCGCTACAAAAATATGACACTAAATAGTAAAAAAAAGAATTGGGGGTGGGGCCCCCCATACATGTAACTGAGGGATGAAATTTTTTTTTTCGATGTACATACCCATGTGGGGTATCAATGGAAAGGTCTTTTAAAATGATATAAAGTTTTCTAAAAAACATTTTTCTTAAAGTGAACGGTTTTTGAGATATCAGCTCTCAAAGTCGTAAAAAGTATGTCCCCCCCCCTCTATTTTTATAACTACGGGGTATAAAATTCTAAAAAAAATAGAGGTGATGCATGCTAATTAACTCTTTCAACGATTTTTGGTTTGATCAAAGTATCTCTTATAGTTTTTGAGATAGGTTGATTTAACTGTAATTTTGGACTTTGCTGCTACGGAACCCTTTGTGCGCGAGCCCGACTCGCACTTGGCCGGTTTTTTTATTTGATTCTTACATTAATGTCAAACACGTTTGGTTCAATGTCAATTGAGGATTTTTGACAGATTGTAGTAATAACCTGATGTGTGACTGCCTGTACATATTAGAAATCTCGTCACAAACTATTCTAGAGTATACTTTTTTCTTGAAGGTTCGAACTTCGCATCGATCTTATGATACCGCTGGGAGCAGTTTATTCCAAAGTTTGTAGTAAGATGCAAAAATTGTTCGAGAAACAAATAAAAAATATTGCTCTTGATACTGGTTTTGTTTATATTATGGTTATTCTGACGTTGAAAGTAACACATGAACAAAAAACTGCCTTTGATGTTTTAAAGATACGGTATCATTAGTCCCTACTTCGTCTTTGGTCAATGGACAATTGATATACCGTCTCGTTTATAGAAAAATAAGCTCAAGAAGTTACAGGACTGATGTGTTAAAACACGAGTATAAAGTACAGCAACAGCAATAGTTGATGCACACTTTTCGCGACTGGTGACTCTTATGCTCGTCGGAATAAGAACTACAAACTGCGTAATATGTACAGCTACTTCTGCTGTTGACTGTAATTCTAAGGTTTTACTCCAGGCCGTACTCCAGGGGTAAAAATTGGATATCTCAGGGTGTAGGTACGCCAAACCTGCGTGGATGCACATATACATACACATACTTATTTATTAGTTTATAATACTGTATTTTATTAATGTATTAGGGTTATAAGTTATATTTTAACATTTACAGTTTCTTTTTTTTTTCCTTATTGAATATTGTACCCACTACCCCTTCTGTACTATCAAGTGTCCTTTACCCGTAGGTTGTCTGGTAGAAATCGCTTTCAGCGATAAGATCGCCGAAATTGTACACAAAATTTCTGTAACGCCTAGTACTTAAGTTGTGTATTTTGTGCAATAAAGTATATCTATCTATCTATCTATCTATCTATACGTGTCTGCATCGAATAGAACCTTAATCGATAAACATTTTCATCATTTTAATCACTTATTGTACCAACAATTTTGAACAACAATTTTTCTATGACGTTTGGTTGGTTAAAGGGATGAATGTTTACTGTTACACCGTGAAATGGGCTGACATACGTACAGTGGCGGACACATCAAGCTATACAAAACTGTCAAATTTCTTCATTCGATTATAAACCTTACATGGTTACACATTGAGTTCGAAATCGATTGAGGAAAATTGACAGTTTTGTATAGCTTGAACTGTCCGCCACTGTACATGTGGGGAAAGAGCATCAAAAAGTGAGGAAAAAGGATTAGCCAAGTAATGAAATCATTGTTTTCTAATAATATCTTGTTTACTTTCTCATAAATTCATATTCCATTCGCAATACCCAACACAGGTTCCTTAGAGAAACTATACAACAACACACTATACAATAGGGAATTCTCCTATTTTTTCAAATATTTTTTGTAATGCTCATATATATCAGATAATCAAGCATTATTTTTATTTCTGCAAAATATGCCTGCTAAATGTTATAAAAAAAATATCAAAAATTTGACGTATAATATACGCGCTAAAACACCGACCGCCATGATGGTGACGGCGCATGACGTCACTATAACTAAATCAAAGGGCATTAAAATTAAGGCACTAAAATTAAGAAATGTCAAAATTTCGATGAAAGTTGTAGGTAAGTAAACATAGATGTCAAAAAGATGTTTTAGTATAATGACGTCACATCATGGCGGTCGGCGTTTGAAATCACGTGACATATGTATGACACACGTGGTTGTTCACACGTGACATACGTATGAACAACCTCCTTTGTCCATAACTTATAATTACAAATGAAATCAGAACGACGACTTGGCATGGAATAGAACCTTTAACATATCTTAACTCTTATGTCTGAACCAAACTAGAACAAACTTAAAAGTTTCTTTTTCTTGCAACAAAATCTGTAGCCATCCATTCCCTGATGAGATCGACTTCAACTCCAAGCAAGTAATTACTATCCGTTCAGAATCAAACTTTGTATTAAAAATATAGGAAGTAATTTGTTGTCTGGACAGGAGCTGTTAACTGGTCCATAGAGTAAGGAAGCTTGTGAGATTTGGAAAATATTTTTTTCACATAATTATTCTTTCGATCAACATTTTTTTTCTCCAAATTGGACGCTACTCCTCTGGTAATACTATAGTTTGCCAAAGCCAGATATATTTCTAGATGAAAGTGAGTAGTTACCAGTGAAAGTTAGGCAAGTTCAAATAACACGAGTTGCGAGTTTTAAGTCCAAATATGACACCAATTGCCATGAGTCTTTTAGCTCGAGTATAACAATTATTCTAATTAAATTAACTGTTCATATTGTTCATTACTAATCAATGAAATACTCTACCTTCTGCCACGAATCATTACGTTGAGTAAAATTTGAAACATTTGAATTGCATCATACGAAACGTTAGGTTTGAGACTTACACACATAATCTCGATAAACAATAATGAAACAGATAACATGTCACATTTCTTAAAGTTATACCTCAAAATGGCATTTAAAAGCAATTTGTCGCTGTCTTTAATATGCCAAAATAGCGAGACAGATAGGTACTTAACCACAGCTTGGTAGATAAGAATGTACGCCGCAATCGTGTTTTTTTATGTGATAGGTTGCAAATGAGCAGACGGACCAGCTAATAGTTAGCGATTGCCCATGGCCACTTGTGACACCAGTGAATTTACGAGTGCGCTACCAATTTTTACGAATATGGCCTCACTCACTCACCCAGCAAAACACAGCACGGGCGCTGATTCACGCCGCTATTTTGTGAAGCCGTGATCACTGCGATCGAGCAGGTTGATGGCAAAGCATGGCTCTTGTAACTGTTACATGGGTATGTCTCCCAATTCCTAATTCTACTCAGTATAACAAGGAGCTAGGAGCACCGGACAGGCCAGTAATTGATCGATGAGTCGAGCTGTTGCATGGAGCAGGGAACCGATAATGTCTGGTACACCTATTATTTTTGTGCACAACAATGCGTTGTCTGCCTGCTTGTAAAAAATGGAGTGGTGATGATGGGTTTAGTTTTCAAGGTTTAACTTTGATACTTCTAAAATATTGCAGACCCAAGAGAATTTTGCACCAATACAGCAAAGTTTGGAGCGATGGTAGCTCAGTGTATAAGAAAGTGCTTTCCATGCAGGAGGTCGTAGGTTCAATTCCATGAATGCAACTCTAGATTTTTAAATTAAATGTGCATAATTATTTCTGGAAAAATATCGTAAGAAAATCCGCACGTTTCGGATTGTTTCTGAAACGAGTAAGATGTTGGTCCAGTGCGAAGGACACAGTCGCTTCATTATAATTACCAGACTTCCCAAATCCTTGATCATGGTTTTAGCGCACCCTGGGCTCCGTAGCAACGGCTTTGGGCGCAGCTGGGAATGACACGCCAAGATAATGATAGAGAGGAGTCTAGTAAGAATCACAATTTTAACTATAGGACCATCATCATCATCATCAGCTCATTAAAGTCCCCACTGCTGGGGCACGGGCCTCCCTCAAACACATGAGGGGTAATTGCCATACTCACCACGCTTCGCAGACGGGTTGGCAAGGGTTTTGATATAAATGCAGAGTTTTCCTTCTCTGGGCGCTGATGATCCTGCCAGCAGCTTTACCTTAGTCGCCTTTTACGACACCTCGGTAAGAGTGAGGGTGGCCTATTTTACTCTGCCGGGGATCACACGGCGACACTATAGGACCATCTTCCTGTAATTACTGAAAGAAATGATGTATATAACTCATTATATACAATAACTTTATAAAACGAAACTTTAGTTTTATAATAAAATATGTTTCCCTCTCACAACTTTTACTACACTACATTTCTTCACAAAACATTTCTTTCCCGAAAAATCGCAAAACCTTTTATAAACAAAGAGAACCCTTCTTAAGGGTAAGCTGAATAAACACCTAATTACAATTCTATGTGCAACTTTCCCAATCTATCTTCGACCTCACTATACTTTGTCATAAAACGCAAACATATCCCTCGGACCCGAATAACTCAAAAGTGGGCATTGTTGCTCCCTCCCGTTGACATAAATAAGAATTTTAGCGGGTAATGCAGGGCCCGTTACACTATCACATAAGGACGGATTTATCGTCCTCTTGATCACGATTTACTTACAGATCTAAGTCTTAGGAAGTAGCGGGCATTGGTATCTTCGACTTTGAGCATAAATTATTTTCCTACGAAAAACGTAAGTAATATCCTCCCACTTATTCAACTGACGCCGTGTGGTCCCCGGCAGAGTAGAATAGGCCACCCTCTTACCGAGGTGTCGTAAAAGGCGACTAAGGTAAAGCTGCTGGCATGATCATCAGCACACAGAGAAGGAAAACTCTGCATTTATATCAAAACCCTCGCCAACCCGTCTGCCAAGCGTGGCGAGTATGGCAATTACCCCTCATGTGATTGAGGGAGGCCCGTGCCCCAGCAGTGGGGACTTAATTGGGCTGACGATGACGATGATGACTTATTCAACTACGATTGATGTCAAAAAGCAGACGCGGGATAGCATATTATAGTCCACAAGTGTGTGCCCACGAATGAATCCAACTCGGCTGGGCAGCGTTCGGGAAGCTACGCAGCATATTTTCGGCCCATCTACCGCAGTGTCTCAAGACGAAAGTCTTCAATGCGTGTGTGTTGCCAGTGATGACATGGACACCCGCGGCAGCTAATTAAATGAAGCCCTTGAAAATACTATCGACTCAAAGCCATGACTATTCTATCAAACTGGTGACAGCTCTAAACCACTTAGATACCAAGTTTGTAAATTACTACTATTTTCATTAGGGCTTGCTTTTGCAATGAGTCGATGAAGGGTTGGTTGGGTGGCTTTTATTTGTGTTATTTAATAATTATAGTTCATCAAGACGTGTCTCCGTTACAATCTACACTATTTATAAAGAAGTCTCCTTCAGACAGTGGCAATATGTAATCCGAACGTTTGCGTATTGTAATCGACCCGTGGGAGGGCCACGCTTCAGCATGAATGGGCCGGCTTGACCGGAGTGATACCGCGGCCTCACAGAAAACTGGCGTGAAGCAGCACTGTGCTGTGTTTCGCTGCCTGAGTAATAATTGTAATAATTCTCACAACATCTCATACGTTAACCTGATTCCGTACTAAGTAGCTTAAGCACTTGTGTTACAGATATCAGACAACAGAGGAACACAAATATATACTTAAATACATATATTACACCCAGACACCGAAAAAACACAAGTGTTCATCGCACGAATGTTTGTCCAGGGTGGGGATCGAACCCATGACGTTTGGCGTAAGAGCCAGGGTCACTACCAATTGCGCCTTCCGGTCAGTCGGTGAGGGTATCGGAGGCCCATTCTGGGGAAAAGGGTGGTTTAAGGGTTGGCAGCGCACTTGTGACTCCACTGGTGTCGCGGGTGTTCATGGGCGGCGGCAATCGCTTACCATCAGGTGATCCGTCTGCTCGTCTATCACCTATTACATAAAAAAACACCTAGCATCTTCTATTGGTATAAAGTGGTCAGGGGTGCTTTACCCTATAGTGTAGGGGGTGCGGTGCACCCTGGCGCCGGAAGTTAGAGGGCGCCGAGAGTACGTCGCTACACAAAGAGCCTCCACTGTAACGCTCCGCAAGGAGCGGGCGCGAGTACAGATCGTTCTCTTCATCTTAGCGTGTGATTTCCAGTTGCGTCCAATGCTGTCGCTTCGAAGCCCGGGGTACGCTTGGACCATGATCATGGTTGACCATGATTCGTAATGTCTGATAATTACAATGAAGCGACTGTCCATGGGTAGTTGAACATGTTGTAAGTATTCCATTTTGTTGGTGCATTTTGAAACAAGAGGGCGTCAAGTTATTGATTGCGCCCAGGCCCTTCCTGGGCTAGAGCCCGCCCTTGAATGTGGTAGGTACTAGGTCCGACAGTTAATGAGAGCGGCCATTATGAATTCAGATTATCTATTTACATACGATCTCCTTCCAATAATAATAATAATAATTCTTCACCACTCTCATACATTGACCTGATTCCGTACTAAGTAGCTTAAGCACTTGTGTTACAGATATCAGACAACAGAGGAACACAAATATATACTTAAATACATATATTACACCCAGACACTGAACAAACACAAGTGTTCATCGCACGAATGTTTGTCCAGGGTGGGGGATCGAACCCTGACTTTGGCGTAAGAGCAGGTGCACTAACCAATTGCGCCTTCCGGTCAGTCGGTGAGGGTATCGGAGGCCCATTCTGGGGAAAAGGGTGGTTTTAAGGGTTGGCAGCGCACTTGTGACTCCACTGGTGTCGCGGGTGTTCATGGGCGGCGGCAATCGCTTACCATCAGGTGATCCGTCTGCTCGTCTATCACCTATTACATAAAAAAACACCTAGCATCTTCTATTGGTATAAAGTGGTCAGGGGTGCTTTACCCTATAGTGTAGGGGGTGCGGTGCACCCTGGCGCCGGAAGTTAGAGGGCGCCGAGAGTACGTCGCTACACAAAGAGCCTCCACTGTAACGCTCCGCAAGGAGCGGGCGCGAGTACAGATCGTTCTCTTCATCTTAGCGTGTGATTTCCAGTTGCGTCCAATGCTGTCGCTTCGAAGCCCGGGGTACGCTTGGACCATGATATAGGATTCGGAATGTCTGATAATTACAATGAAGCGACTGTCCATGGGTAGTTGAACATGTTGTAAGTATTCCATTTTGTTGGTGCATTTTGAAACAAGAGGGCGTCAAGTTATTGATTGCGCCCAGGCCCTTCCTGGGCTAGAGCCGCCCTTGAATGTGGTAGGTACTAATGTTCCGAAAGTTAATGAGAGCGGCCATTATGAATTCAGATTATCTATTTACATACGATCTCCTTCCAATAATAATAATAATAATTCTCACAACATCTCATACATTGACCTGATTCCGTACTAAGTAGCCTAAGCACTTGTGTTACAGATATCAGACAACAGAGGAACACAAATATATACTTAAATTCATATTTATTTTACACCCAGACACTGAACAAACACAAGTGTTCATCGCACGAATGTTTGTCCAGGGTGAGGATTGAACACACGACCTTTGGCGTAAGAGGCAGGGTCACTACCAAATTGCGCCATCCGATTAGTCAATGTTTGTCCAGGGTGGGGATCGAACCCACGACCTATAAAGGCCAATGAGTAGCCAAAGAATCGTGTAATTATGTACGTAAACGCTCATGACTTCTACCATACCTCGCAACAAAGCCTGATAAGGGAACGAATAAAAATGTTTTTTGTGCGATTCGCGCGACGCGGTTTAGTTGGCAATAGAAAAACCTATGTTGTTTATCTCTCAATTTCGCGAGTGTTAGATTCGCTGGTTTGGTTTTCCGTTTGGTCGAACACTGCGTTTGGGTGGATGTGTGTTTGAGATACTTTTAGATAAAGGCTTCAGGTAAATTCTTTTGTTCCAATATCCTTATTGTTAAGAAGGAAACTGATAACGCTTCTAATCAATAGTTAATGAACCTTTTAAGTGAAGTTATTTGAAAGCCTAATGATTGAAAAGATAATATACAAAATACATGAATACAATGCTTACATAGATTCTGGCAAGCTGACACCTGAACTAGGACAGATCCTGTGTCTCAGGTACTAAACCCTCCACCCCTTATACACTTAAAAAAAAACAGGAAAACAAACTGTTGGCAAAAATAAATAACACTAACCAATACGTTAAGGTAAAAGATATAACTTAGGTACTAATATAAATATAATAAGTAACCAAATATAAACAGGTAAGGGAAGGGAGCTAATATAGGTAAGTGTTACAGCGTTAATTATTCGGGATTAACAAAGTACACAGGATTTCTTCTTTAAGCTAACTGTAAAACACATGGTTTTGATATCCTACCTAAATAAAATATATATAAAGATGCTTTAATGATTAGTTTGTTCCGTATTTGGAAAATTTTCATTACACTTAATATTTTAAATTAAATTTTTAAAAAGAATTTACAAAAAATCTAAATAGAAATGTCTTTTCTATATGACGATTGCATGCAGCCGTCTCTGTTTCTATGACTGTCTTTTAAAAATATTGATAAATTTTTAAAAATATTGATTTATTTTTGTTAATTCTGATACCCTTATGGATGTTAGCAGACCAATCCATTCATCAATGTACAAAAGCATCGATCAACATCGATTGACTGGTCTTTTTTTCTTTTTTTTATTAGCTGTCCTCAGCCTGATGGTAAGCAACAGGAGAGCACACGTTGCAATCAAAACGCACGCGATATCAAAGCATCGCCTCCGTTGGCACCGCCATACTGGCCCGCTTCGTTTGAAAAAAAACCATATTGTAGAAAGGAGGATATACACGAGCCAGCAACGAGTTTCATTTCTCTATGGTCTGGTAGCTTTAATTGATCGATGGATACTGTTTGACCAATTAATCGATTGATTGCATCGGTCGACGTCGATCGATAAGTCTAGTAGCTATTAAGGAGACGGGTAGCCCTAACTAGTGACACCATTCGATTTGAATTGATAGCTACTAAACCGGATCTATTTTAAACAACTATACAATTTTTTTAATAATTGTGCACTACTTTGGATCTATTTTTGCACTAGAAATTTGGATAAACGCCGTAAGTGCCCTTTTTTGCGGTAATTCAAATTTCGAGTAAGCAGATCCAAAAGTTAAGTATAAGTTTTAAATAAATAGTTATTATACGTGTATTCCGAGATGCTGCAGCTTTGAAATTGTTAAAAAAGTATCCGGTTTAGTTGCTAACAATTTAAATCAATTGGCGTCGCTAGAGTGCCCTACCCGTCACCTCAAAGGATTAATTAGTCTGGCAGAATCTATCGATTGACGTCGACTAATCCATTTTACCATTGATTGATGTCATCGATCGACCTTCGATCGATCGACAACCTAAGACAAATTCTTCTCTGCCTCTGTGGCGTAGTGGTTAGTGGGTAGCACTTTTAAGCGACGGCTGCGCAAGAGGTCCTAGCTTCGATCCCTGGGTCGAGTCAAAATGTGTACCTAAGTTTTCGGTAAGAAATTCTTAGTGGCAGCCTGGAGTCTCGAAGTTGGCGTCTAATACCCCCGTGCCTCGGAAAGCACGTTGGTCTCCGGTTGTGTCAGTGTCCCATCGGAATATGAAGGTAAGGAAATAGAGAGTGCATTTGTGTTTGCGCACACACTAGAGCACTATACGTGGCTGATCTTTAAGATTGGCCGCCGTACCCGTAATCGGTTGGAAGATTATGTATCTACAAATTCTTAAGCTGTTTATTATGAGTAGTATTATATAAGATCTATAGTCCAAATTAGTCAAAACAATCAAGAAAATCAACAGTCTAATCCACTTCAATCTAGTTCCATAGTTGAATTTTGAAAACCGTTTTGTTAAATCAACATTAACTTTACACAATAGTATCTTTGTGATGTAGCCATTCATGACATGAATTGATTTAGTGAAATTGACCCTAAGTAAATATTAGTCTACATGTTACGTAATCAAAATGTTTAAGTCTTTGGCTCAAAATACGTAACCTTTACGGCGGAGAATCTAAACGTTGATTGGTACGCCTGATTAATTGAAACGGGGTGTTGATAATAGCGGTGAGGTGGATGATGACGTGAATAAAATATCGTTTTTTTAGTCATGCCAAAAAATTGGGATCTTTATCCTATCCCTCTTTATTGCATCTTTACTGCATTCAATAATTTAAATAAATGAGCTAGCATGGGCGTCTGTAGCCATGGACTCAGGGTAGAGCCGTAATTTTATTTATTTATTTAGCACATCAACAATTTAAACACAAAGCCTCTTATTACATAAAACTACTCTAATACTGGCTTTAATAATGATTTAGCAAGTTCACGATTATTACGGAATAATGTTAGTAGTTAATTTTTTAATACAAATCCTCGACTAACCTTAGCCCAATTAGTACCGCAGGATAGTGTCAAAATTGATCGAATCATTCAATCATTCGTTTGATGAAGTTTCGTTTTACATAACTTTTTTTTGTTGTCAGAGGCATCAAAAAATTATAATCCACCCTTACTCTGTGAAAGTTCCACCAGCTCGTACTAAGCATTTCGCTTCTTCTTTCTTGGTACGAACTGCTAAAGAATGGAACAACTTGCCGACTTCTGTATTCCCAGAGAGCTACAATAGACAACATTTCATATTTTTAACATGTCCATATTGTTTTTTTATATGAAAATAGATATAAAATGAACGGACCCATATTTTTTCTTTATTCAAAATTTGTCCATTTTCATGCATAAAATAATTATTGAAATTCTTTTTATTCTAAATAGACGTAAGCGCCAAATGACGTCATCGGACGGCTGAATACAGCGGTATTCCTTTGCTTATCATTGTTTTAATAAAAAAAAGGTACTACTGTCAAAGGTAAATAATACTAGTGTCAACATTGTCAATGTCATTCATTCATTCAACGTTGACAAGTTGTCTTTTTTTTGACAGTTGCATGTCATGGGTTTGGCATTTCGTAAATTTAAAACTATAATGTGCTAAGCAAAGAAATATTTTACATTCTGCCGTCCGATGACGTCATCTTACGTTTTTTAGTTTTTAATTTTTTTCTCAGTAAATAAGCAAAATAAAAAATTGAATAAATATATATTCGAGCATCGGAAAAGTAAACAAAGAATTGGTATTTTTTGTTTCAGAGTTTAGCAATTTTGAAATGTTGTCCATTTGGGTGTCTTTAAGTCGAGAGTGAATAGGCTTCTTCTGGGTAAGCACGCTACATCTTAGACCTTATTGTCACTTTCCATAAGGTGCAATGAGGTCAAGTGCAAACCTATTAAATATATTTAAAAAAATATTGTATTAAGTAAGGTGTCTAAGTAATATGATTAGAAATTGCTTCTATTTTTGGGATTAAATCCAATAAAAATAAATTGACTTCTTCTCAAAAATAACTTACCGTAAAACGGAATGAACGGTCCGAGAATGCCTGGAAGAGCTACTGGTCTCTTAAATACCTAATGAAAGGCGATGTTCCGATTTCACTGAAAAGGAAAGTCATGAATATGTGCATCCTTCCCGTCATCACAAATGGTGCTCAAACTTGGTCTGACTGATCAGCAGAGGTCCAATGTCGAAGTCTGTCAACGTGCGATGGAGCGTAGTCTGCTCGGAGTGAAGTTAACAAAAAAGAGAATGCCCGAAAATAAGAAGAGACCACGCGGCATTCCGAGAAAACGGTGGAGGGACGATCTCGATACCCACCTAAAGGATTGGACGACTGCGGCTCGTGACCGAAAACGTTGGAAAGAGGGCCTTTGCCCTGCAGTGGGAGAGTACAGGCTAACAAAAATAATAAAAATGTTAAGTAACTTATTGAGAATAAGTAGGTAGACAACAGTCGAAGTCAGCCAAAGTCACAGTCACTCAATCAAACGCCGGTGTTTTACGTTTTATCGACCTACAAATTCAGCGGATATCACTCTAATAGCAATCGCGGGTTTTAAGACTCTATTAGGTCCGAGTAAGTTGTCACGAGACAACGCACTTGACACACAATAGCAGTGTTAAAAAAGATACAATCTAACGGTTCTTATTTTTAGGATCAACTTGCGGTACTTCACTGCACACACAAACACCAAATTTGTACACTACACACCACTAGACACTAATTTAAAACCTTTGATTTGCATCAGCCCACGCGGCTTGTTTTGGCCCTACCCGCCGAATCCTAACTAATCTTTATCCGTGGATAAGTCAATGGTAGAACGTCAGATTTGTATAGAATGACAGCTATGGTATAGATTTAGTAACGGATTAAGATTGGTCGGATCGTCCCTTAATCGCACATTCGTTTAAGGTGACGGGTAGGGCACATTAGCGACGCCAATCGATTTTTATTTTTAGCTACTAAGCGGGATCTTTTTTAAACAATTTCGGGATAAAACCTCTTGGCTTATACTATTTATTAAATATGCACAAATGTTGGGTTCGTTTTTGTCCGTTGTTGTCCTATGTGAAAAATTGATTCACGCCTAAAGTGACTGTTTTTGGCGTGAATCAATTTTTCGCGTACGCGTTGAACCCAACATTTGTGCATGGTTATTTAATAAATAGTATAAGTGTTATCCAAGAGGTTGTATTCCCAAAATTGTTTAAAATAGATCCGGTTTAGTAGCACCAAATTAAAATCAATTGGCGTCGCTAGTGTTCCCTACCCGTCACCTTAAGCACTTGTATTACAGATATCAGACAATAGAGAGTATATTCAATTACCTTAACCCACCGCTCTCTCCCCAACCCTCCCCTTAAACCAAATTTTAATTTAGACCTAATTTGCGATTACTGCCACAGATTATATTAAGTTTTTAATTACTAAGCAGCAAACTTTTGTAATAAGGGTCAACCGTTTTGTCTAAGGAATTAAGAATGTTCAAAGTCTAGTAGTGGCTAATCCAGATAATTAAAGACATTCAATTTTACCATAATGATTAGTAATATAAGCATTGACAAACAAATATTTTATTGGTTATGTCAAAGCGACAAGTGATTTCTGAGAGTGGTTATAATTTCTTCTGAGGTGGTATGCTTGGTTGTGAGTAAAATTATTTTCTAATTTGCAAAACGTAATTGTATGTTGAATGTTTTTTTTGTATTTTTCCAGAAATCGGCAGATATTTTTGATTTTTTTAAATACTTTAACCATTTGCTAGCACAGTTACTGGACATATTTTGAATAGTTCAATGTTGTATTAAATTACAAGATAGTAGGTATTGGGCGCCGATTTCGGTAACACCTTTTCTTGAGTGTACTGTTCATCGTCAGCCCATTTAAGTCCCCACTGCTGGGGCACAGGCCTCCCTCAATCACATGAGGGGTAATTGCCATACTCACCACGCTTGGCAGACGGGTTGGCGAGGGTTTTGATATAAATGCAGAGTTTTCCTTCTCTGGGTGCTGATGATCATGCCAGCAGCTTTACCTTAGTCACCTTTACGATACCTCGGTAAGACTGAGGGTGGCCTATTCTACTCTGCCGGGGACCACACGGCACGAGTGTACTGTTATAATATGTTATTTGAAGTGTACAAAGTGATAAAAATATTATTTTACACTTTTTAGTTCGTGGTTTTTGAAGGCGGTTTTTTTTCACAGATTTTTTTTTGTGCTCAATTAACAGCGTAGATACTGTCACTCTAATCCTCTAGCGTAGTCGACACCTTGCATAAAAAAAAAACCGGCCAAGTGCGAGTCTGACTCGCCCATGAAGTGGGACGGTGGGAGAACCACGCACGCGGTATGAATGGGCCGGCTCGATCGGAGTGATACCACGGCCTCATAGAAAACCAGTGCGCAACAGCATTTCGCTGCGTGAGTGAGGGTAACGGGGGCCCAATCCGGGGGAAAGGAAGTTCTAAAGATTTAAGGCAGCGCACTTGTGATTCCACTGGTGTCGTGGGAGTCCATGGGCGGCGGCAATCGCTTACCATCAGGTGATGTCTGATCTTTTGCCACCTATCTTACAAAAAAAAAATAAGCTAACTTGGAACTGCTTCTCAAATATAACAACACAATTTGAAGTTTTTATACTTCTTTTTTGTCAAGTTTCAAGTTTCTTAAATCTTTCATGAAAACAAACACCAATAAAGTGCTTCTTCGAAATAAACTTTCAAATTACAAGTGAAACTTAGTTTTGAAAGAAGCCAAAGTAAGGCAAGTTTAAGTAAATACTTATTGCAATGTTTTTTTGTCTTTCTTCTTAATATTTTTTAAACAAAAAATAATTTTTAAGAGTTAATTTCCTTTATTACAAGTACATAGAGCAAACAGATACCATTCACTTTTTGACGGGGTGACGTAGATTTGAATCCGAGCATATACGTAATCTATCTTCTAACATTCGCTTACCGGTGGACCATGGTCCAAAGCCAGATGCCCAGATTCTGGACCATGGTCCAAGCGTACCCCAGGCTCTACAGCAACAGCTTTTGACGCAACTAAAAATTTCCGTCTTAGATGAGGTTTCATTCTAAATGTTGACCATGGGAGAGCCACGCTTTGGCATGAATGGGCCTCGGCATTCGGCATGAATCTCGAATGTGAAATCTAAGTATTGTAGTTAGTACCTAGATAGTTAGTTTAAGGGCCAATTAATACCCGTAAGACTAATTGCCGTGCGAGAGTCACGATTCGGCAGGAATGGGCCGGCTCGACCGGAGTGATACCACGGCCTCACAGAAAACCGGCACTGTGCTGTATTTCGCTGCGTCAGTGAGGGTACGGGAGGACCAATCCGGCCCTAGTTTAATAGCCGGGTCTAGGTTAATGGTTGAAAGCGCACTTGTGACTCCACTGGTGTTGCGGGTATCCATGGGCAACGGTAATCGCTTACCTTCAGGTGATTTGTTTGCTCGTCTGCCACCTATATCTTAATAAAATGTGTTATCGTGGTCCCAGAGGTCTGATTTCCCTGTCTAATGGTTTCCAAGATCAAAATACCTCACTTAATATTTATTCTTAAAAAATCAAAATCATTTCAGCATGCCCAGGCCAGGGCCAAACCTAGAGTACGCTACAATATTTTATCGTTAAAGTCTCTTTTAAATCATGCTGATAACTGTAAAATGTTCAGAGATCATTGTCATAAATATCACGACAATTTAAATAATTTAAATGAAAACAAAGAGCGGAATGTATTAATACAATTAATAAAACATTTACATTTAATTATGAATTGAAAGGATTCCAACCAAAATCTGTAACTCACGACTTTATCCCTTAAAATAAAGCGTTCGAATATAATATTCAGTTTTAAATTTCAATAGGTGGAACAGAACCGGAATGAACGGAAGCGACAGAAAAAAATCAAATTAGAGTTGAATTCGTGCACCGAGGGTTCTTTACCACTGTAAAAAACTCTACGGTGCGCGAATTTCTGACTAGAAAGATTAGTATTTTTATTACATAAAATAGGTTAAGAAGGTAGGTTAAGAAGATGCATTGTAAACATCGCAATCTGAAACTTTCCCTGCGCATCAGAATGCTCCGTTGCTATGTCTGGCCTGTAGGAAGGCCTAGGAAGATATCAGAAAGATTATCGAGACATTCAAAATGTGGGCTTATCGACGGATGCTTGTCTTTAGCTGGACTCAAAAAGTAACAAATGTTGAAGTTATCCTTTTGTTGAACTCTTATTGATGGTCGATAGCAGAGGAATGTTGCCTACTTAGGACATGTGTTATGACACGATAGATACAAGTTGCTGCAACTTATTATGATGGGGAAAGTAGCTGGTAAGAGGCGTGTGGGTCGGAGGAAAAAATCAAGGCTGCCTAACATCCGGGAGTGGACGGAGATCGCGAGCGCCGCCGAGCTGTTTTGCCTCGCTAGAGACTGAGAAGAATATGCTAGATTGACGGCCAACCTCCGCTAGTCGGAGAGGCACTTTAAGAAGAATGTAAGCATCGATATTATGATCGAGGATCGTAAAACTTATTAGGTAGGTTCTAAACTGCCATCAACCGGCCGTGTATTAGGTTACCCATTTTCTCATTTGCCTTCTTATCTCATAAAACAACCTTAAAGTATTAGATGGCTAGGTAACTGACCGAATATACTGATATGTGAAGACGCGTTTCAGTAGCGTTTATATCAGACCAAAACCACTATAAAAGATTTAACAGACAACTCGACTCTCAAAATAAACGTAGAGACCGACCAAGATCAGAAAGCACTTCAGTGACATTGGCATGGGGGCGCTGTACAATATATTTTCTATAGGAAATGTCAAAAGCACTGACACTCTTGTACCTAAAGGAAACAGCGTTAGTTCCGACTTTTGCCACGCGTCAAATAAATGTGATCGGATTTTAACACGGTTTAATTGAACCACTCGACACAATTAAGCATTGTCACTTTCAACATCGGCCAATCAGAGAGCAGTCTTCTATCATTTATCGAATCTTTTAGAATCTTACTAATGGATATCCGTTAGTTTATAAATTTACCACGTGAAGTTGCAAATTGATAAACTAACGAAAATTCGGCATCTCTCGTTTAGAAACCTCCGAAAGTTGATTTTCCAAGGAAAATAAAACGGTTTTTGCTATTTTCCGGGGACATATACAAATCTTTCAAACGTGAATCTAAATATAAGTCAAACATCTAATAAATATCACAATAAATAGAAAGGGACTGAAGACGGAACCCTGGCGTACGCCGATAGTATTGGGGAAGGGTTTGGTGTCGCCGACCGCAGTCCTAACTACAGTTCTGGAACTGCGGTATATGTTTAGAATGATGTCGATATATACCTCAGGAACTCGTTTGGACCTTCGATCCCACCAGATAATCACTTGCGGAAAAAATAAATGCCTTCTACAGGTCAAGAAATAGGAAGTGCAGAGGCGTATTCTTCAACCTATTCTTTTCCATGATGATCCTTAGGGCAAAAATAGAGTCCTTGGTCCCTTAACCGCGTCAAAATTCGTACTGACGCTCCTTGACGGTACACTCCTGTCTGATCTTGAAGTATTTCCCATGTACTATAGCAAATATAAAAAAACGAAAGCACTTTATGCTAGACTTAACAGAAATATATGTTTTTTCAACAAACTTTTGTGTTGGTGAGGGAAACCACTAGGTACACCAAACGGGTCCCTGGTATAAAAGCGATAAGTTGAAAAACTTATAAGATATGTGGATCCCAGTTTCCTAAAAAATTAAAAAAAACCCCCGACACAACTAAAAAAAACAAAATCAAAATCGGTTCATTTGTTCGGGAACTACGATGCCATAGACAGACACACAGACACACACACACACACACACACACACACACACACACACACACACACACACACACACACACACACACACACACACACCCACACACACACACACACACACACACACACACACACACACACACACACACACACACACACACACACACACACACACACACACACACACACACACACACACACACACACACACACACACACACAAACACACACACACACAAACACACACACACACACACACACACACACACACACACACACACACACACACACACACACCGTCGTTTTTGCGTCGGGGGTGAAAAAGGATCTTGACAGACAGACGGAGAGAGGTTTTTAAGGTTTTTTCTTTCAACTTACTGAACCCTACCAAGTGAAAAGTGCAGTTTGAAAAATTCAAAACTATTTCGAAACGGGAAACGCGGGATTGAAGTTATTGAAGTATAAACACAAAAGAATGAAGTACTGATACAATGACAAGTTTGCCGAGTCGAATTGACGCGGCGGGGATTCGGGGAGCGTTGGGTTTTCTTATTTTGATGTTACGTGTGGCTGGGTGCATTTGTTGAGGCGTCAGTACTTGAGATGCTCCAGTGAGATAATACGGCAAAATGATTGGGATACTGCCACAAGAAGAGAACTTTAACACTGCTGAATTTTCGTTTCTAAATCTCAACTTATATTCTATGTACTTATAGAGACACGTAAAAAGAACAGAAACTATCCGTTCTTGTGATAATAGTGCGTCGTAAAAGTACTTATATCTAGCAGTATCCGACATCAGCTTATTGAAAATTCAAAATAAAAATAATATTATTCTATTTAATTTAAGTCCATAGAGAACATTTATGAATGTCACATTAATCCTACCGGGGATTCGGAATGTCAATTTCTACCGGGAAGAAACAACATTTTGTTTCTGAGTAGTTATTCTTTTCAAATAATATGGTAATTACAACTTTTATTTTTAATATAATGCAATATTCTTTCATGAAAATTACCTACAGTAATTTAGGAGATGCAGTCGAAATTTGATTTTGGGATCATTCAGAATCCCCGATAGATTTATAATATTATTATCAACATTTTCGATGCAAGGTCATAAATAGCTGTACCTAATACCTCTGGTTATTAGGGACTCGTATTTTTGGGTTTTCATTAAAAAAGCTTTGTTTATTTTGAAATTTTTATGTTATTTTAAAATGTCCAAATGCAGCACTTTTCATTGTCAGCACAATCGGTTGCATCCGTGTATACCAAATTCCGTCCGCAGACTGTGCTTTTTGGGACGCATTCACCGGCATGGCTTTTACACCTCTTATCCCGTTCTGATACTGAAATCAAACAATTATACCTTTTTAGTTTGTAAGTGAGCAACGGGTGGCTCACTTATATTGGAGGTGGGCAGGACACGTCGCCCACTATGAAGCATCTTGGTGCAAGCATCTTCTTGAGTGGAAGCCATGGGGGAAATAAACGCCCTCAAGGAAGACGCCAGACGACGTGAAGAGAGTTGCTGGCTCAAACTGGATACAAAAATCTCAATGCCGGAAAGTATGCAAAATACTGAAAGAGGCCTACACTCAAATAGTTGAAACAGGCTAAAAAGGAAGATAAAAATAGCGTAGCCTCGCTTCGGTGTGAATGTACCAGCTCGACCACAGCCTCGTAAAAAACCGGAGTGAAGCAGCGTCTGTGCTGTATTTTACTGCGTGAGTACCGGAAAGGTTTTTTTTTGTTCCAATTTAATCCACGATCAGTCTTTGAACTGTGAATGGATGCTTTGATTGTAATAGGCTTGCTGAGTGTATCCTCCAGTAAGGACACTCCTCCTGGTCTAGTCACCATATACTCTTGTAACCAGAGTATATTGTGCCTATTTAGGCGATCAGGGTAGTTTTGGGTTTTTAATGTCGCAGAGGGCCTATTTTTAAGCACGACCGAATCGGAGTTTCCCTCTCTTTCAAACGCGCTGTGTGTTTCCTTTGTTTGGATGCGACAGGTATTCTGGTTCGTGACAGGACGGCTTCAAATTAAGCCACGAGGTCATTAGGGTGTAGCGGGTGTACATGGGTGGCCGCACCCGCTTTCCACCATGTGATCCTTCTACTCGTCTACGACCTATCATATAAAAAATAGCACTAACTTGCCGGTGACAGAAAACTTCGTGAGGAAACTTGCATATTTTAGATTGTATTTGAATGGTTATGCCATGATTCAGATAATCCCTGTTAAAAGATTGCTAATATTCAATCAAATGAAAATAGAACATAGCTCGCTAGGTGACCTCCAACTAATTTGAAGCGTTTTTTGAAAAATCTTAGGCTGCCAACCTGTGATGAAGAAAATCCAGCCCGTAAATCAAAAAAGTACATCCGAAAATAGTTTGAGAATCTGTGCGCATGGAAGAAAAGTCGTATTTTTAATTACCTCCATAACAACATTCCACTCCTTGGCTTCGTTGGTTCGGACATAATCCACTCTCTTCGGTCAGCTGGGGACAGTCGGCGGCGAAAGTGCATATACCACCCACTCTGTTACAGGCTGCTTCTGGCACGAGAGCATCTAATCTTCTATCTAAAATTAAAAATAAAAATTATTTTATTTATCATCATCATTTTAACCAGTAGACCCAAAATCACTGCTAGACATGGCATTGCTTCTCCAATGTTCTCCACACAGGTCGGTACTGTGCCGCCCGCATCCAAGAGATTTCCTCGACCGATCGTTAGTCTACCTTATGTAAAAAAGTAAAGTGGCTTGTGGGTTAAGTTTGTTCATTAGTGAAAATTTATTCAATGTACAAATTCGTCAACAGCTAGTCAGGTGCAATTAATTTGATAAGAGCACCTGTATTCGAAATTAAGTAGGTTTTTATTGAAGTTGATGACGTCAAAATGAGTGTCAATAACATTTAAACATAAGATAGTGGAACGAGTATTGGGAATTATTTTGTTTTATTCTTTTCGTTGTTTTTGTTTAACGACCCGTTTGGAACAATGATAGTGAACGCTGCCTTAGGTCCAAGGGCGGGTTCGATCCCAGCACAGTACAAACATGTGTGTGCATGAACATATCTGCTTGTATTGGTCTGGATGTTTTCTATCTATTATAAGTATATATTTACTAAAGGAAAGTATTAAATGTATTTTTAATCCCACTGTTGATTCTGATATCCGTAACACAGTTGCTTGTGCTACCTATCTCGGATACAGATCAATGTAATATGTGATGTTGTAAAGTATGTACCTATTTATTTATTTATTCATTTCGTAAGCCCTACTTAGTTAATTTGAGGTACAGACAACGCGTTGAATTACCGTATTAAAATCAACTTTCTCACCAGAAACAAATGTATGCATATTCGTCCAGTGTTTAACCTAGGTCTCTCTTATGACAGACAACTGAGCTGCAAACCGACTGATTACGTATAACTCTAGCAGGCATTTCGAAAAAAATCTCCTTTTACATACAGCGTTGTCATATTAAAAACGCTTGGTATTATGTTTTACCGAAGCAAAATCTAAATTATTTTAATTCAAATTGTTTTACATTAATAAATAAAGTGGACGCGCCTTCCGGGGGCGTCGTGCCTCGAATCTTGGATGCACGTCTGAATTTTTTCAAAGCTATGTGCATATTTCTATCACTATCGGCGGCTAACCTACGCGTTTAAGATAGTTTTTCAATATCGTGGATACCTACAATATTTGATATATAATAATTCTCACAACATCTCATACATTGACCTGATTCCGTACTAAGTAGCTTAAGAACTTGGGTTACGGATATCAGACAACAGAGGAACATAAATTTATATTAAATACATATATTACATCCTGGCAGAGTAGAATAGGCCACCCTCGCTCTCACCGAGGTGTCGTAAAAGGCGACTAAGGTATAGCCGCTGGCATGATCATTAGCACCCAG
The DNA here is from genome assembly GCA_019059595.1 of Marasmia exigua. NCBI lineage: Eukaryota > Metazoa > Arthropoda > Insecta > Lepidoptera > Crambidae > Marasmia > Marasmia exigua. Next base: position 22,824,565 of record CM032464.1, on the reverse strand, counting down.
AGAAGGAAAACTCTGCATTAATATCAAAACCCTTGCCAGCCCGTCTGCCAAGCGTGGTGAGTATCAGTCATATTTGAAAATAATTCAGAACGTATAACCGTGATCTGTGGTCTGGTACCCCTGTCTAAGTGTTGCAAAGGTCTGACATCACTCGTTTCATTGTAATCACCAGACTTCCTGAATCCTGTATCATGGTCCAAGAGTACACCGGTCTCCAAAGCGACAGCTTTGAACGCAATTGAGAATACACGCTAAGAGGAGAAGGTGGCTCTTCTCCTAGTTAACTTTTCTAAACTGATGAAGCCGCGTGTTAGCAGCATATTTCTTCAATATGCGACATAACCATCTAAATATTGGCATAGCTACGTACTACGTAGAATCGATAGGCTTGTTTCGGGTAGCAGCGACACCGGCTTTAGAAGGCTACCTATGCTTTGTGAAATATGAATGTTAGTGAGCGAGGGATATGGGTACAAATAAGAAGAAAACAATAAAGATATAGAAATAAAATATATTTACGTACCGTTTGCACCAAACCAAATCAATGACAATATAAAAACGTCAAATTGAGAAACAAAATAACAACGAAAATAAAATAATTAACTTAAAGAGGTCGGTTTGCCACAAAGAGTACAGAGGGGCTAGTATAATTATTATTCAAGGAATTCATACCACGGCCACGCCATACTTTGTCACCTTTTAATTCCAAGTGAGGGAAAATATAGATTTGCTTACGTACGACAGAAAGAGCTCTTAAATCTTCATATAAATGCTTACGCTACGATCCTTTGATAAATTCGTGCTAGCCCTCAGGTTCTCCCGTGATTATCGTCATGCCTATTTAAATGTTTTGCTTCACAACTATTATAATTCATTTTAATGCTCTGAACGAAATTACTACGTCTTTCCTGTTTTTCCTTGTTTTATTTGCCCCAAATGGCTACAGTTTAATTAAATACAACATCGGATTATGAGGAAATATATTATTATTGTTGAATATAATATAATAGAACATTGTTTCTTGTATGTGGTTGTTAACATTCCATAAAATATTATACTATTGTATTTTTAATTGCAAGTTTTTTAGTCCCAAGGAAAAGATATCTTTATATAAATTGCTTACGATACGCATACGCTTCAATACTTCAATAAATTCGTGCTAGCCCTCAGGTTCTGGTTAGTTAACCTTGGCTACATTTTGTTATCTCAAGACCCTGAGATCCGTGATTATCGCCATGGCTATTTATTTGTTTCACTCACAACTATTATAATTCATTTTAATGCTCTGACCGAGATTACTACATGTTTTCCTGTTTTTCCTTGTTTTATTTGCAAATGCTACAGTTTAAATTACAACATCGGATTTATGAGGAAATATATTATTATTGTTGAATATAATATAATAGAACATTGTTTCTTGTATGTGATTGTTAACATTCCATAAAATATTATACTATTGTATTTTTAATTGCAAGTTTTTCCAGAACCATTGCAGGTCCGTTAAGTTGCTTGGCTTGAGTATTATAGGTAGGTATATTTCTGTAACGTTTACAAATAAAGCCTATATTTGTTCTGAGAACAATAACAACACGTTTTAACAACATCTCTCCGCTCACGTTCTTTAAAGAAAAATTAAATAGTTTCAAAAAATATGTCATTGCTTTATCTTTTATTAAAACAGATAATGAAATAGCGAGAATTATCAAAGAGGTCATCTATGTGTTTCTTTTATCTTAGCCGGCCAGCCATTGTTCCCGGTTGCTTCCCAAGTCATTGCCTTTTTTGTAGTGCTATTTATTTTTTCACAAAAAAAACATTGTTAGTGTTGTTACCTATATAAATATTTATACATTTTCTAACTACCAACATACTTATGTGCTTCATCATCAGCCCATTTAAGTCCCCACTGCTGGGGCATGGGCCTCCCTCAATCACATGAGGGGTAATTGCCATACTCACCACGCTTGGCAGACGGGTTGGCGAGGGTTTTGAAATGCAGAGTTTTCCTTCTCTGGGTGCTAATGATCATGCCAGCAGCTTTACCTCAGTCGCCTTTTACGACACCTCGGTAAGAGTGAGGGTGGCCTATTCTACTCTGCCGGGGACCACACGGCTACTTATGTGCTTATTTATACGTTTTTCTTATGCTACTTTTAATTTTTATTTGCTGGCAAAAGAATATTTTTAATGCTTATATTTAGGGCTGCAATCTATTCTGCTATGTCGTGTCTGCCTCACAATTCCTCGTCAGCACGAGGAGAGGGGTCCATTACCGCTTCTACACTATTGAAAATATTTGCAACACTGACACAAAAAAAGCACTTATCTACTTACAATACGCCGTAATATCCTGCCCGCACACTCCATACACTACTAAAACTACAAACAAATACTTCATAGTTGACCGATTACGTTACCGTTGTCTGTGGAGTGACGCGTGCGCCGGTTTCCGAGCGATTTTATTGCATGCCAAACTTGGTCACCTATGTTGATATGGGCTTGACTAATACGCCATTGTTGAGTGTGAGAAGGTAAAATGATGTTGTAAAATCTATCGTAATGATATTCGGATTGGTATTATTTACAGGGTGGATAAAAATATGAGCAATCTGGAGAGAAACTATGTAAAATCCTTAAGTTTGACTTTTCACTTAAGGTGACGGGTAGGGCACACTAAACCGGATCTATTTTTCAAAATTTCGGGTTTACAACCTCTCGGCAAACACTTATACTATTTATTAAATAACCATGCACAAATTTCGGGTCCGTTTTTCTAAGTGAAAAATTGATTCACGCCAAAAGTGGCCGCTCTTGGCGTGAATCAATTTTTCGCGTACGCGTTGGACCCAACCTATTTTGCTTTGTTATCTAATAAATAGTATAAGTGTTTGCCGAGAGGTTGTAACCCCGAAGTTTTTAAAAATAGATCCGGTTTAGTAGCTAAAAATTAAAATCGATTGGCGTCGCTAGTGTGCCCCATCCATAATCTTAAGGTAATGGTTACCACACTAGCAACACTAATTGATTTTATTTTTTAGCTAGTAATCCGGATCTATTTTTGTCAATTACGGACCATTTCGAAACTCAGCAATTTTTATAGTAGTTATTAAATAATTTGCACTACTTTTTGGTAAATTTGAGGCAGGGGATTGGCGTTAAGCTGCATAAGAGACATATGGCGACATCTCAACATCGGAATCCAAGACTCATTTTGGGTCGATAAGCTGTCGGAATAAGAAAGTAAGTACTTTTTGGTCTTTTTTTGGGTTCCGTAACCAAATAGCAAAAAACGGAACCCTTATAGATTCGTCATGTCTGTCCGTCTGTCCGTCTGTGTCCGTCCGTATGTCACAGCCACTTTTCTCCGAACTTTAATAACTGTTCTATTGAAACTTGGTAAATAGATGTATTTTGTTAACCGCATTACGATTTTCACACAAAAATTAAAAAAAAAATTGGATTTTTTTTTTTTTGTGTGGGGTTTCTTCCGGTATTCTATTTTATCGATATGTCTTTAAAAATGATGTTGAGATTTCAAACATCATTTTTTTCTGAACACAATACTTTGCGCAAGAGACGCTCCCAAAGTGATAAATTGTGTCCCCCCCCCCCCCCAACTTCTCTAATAAATGAATTATTAAACTAAAAATATATATATGATGTACATTATCATGAAAACTAACAACGAAAATTGGTTTGAAATAGATATAGTGAGTAGTTTTTTTTTAATACGTTATAAACTGTAAACCGCAATTTACCTTCCATATATCTTACTTGCTGCTACGGAACCCTTCATAGGCGAGTCCCACTCCCACTTGGCCGGTTTTTAAATTTTATTTATTTTCCACACTTACAACAATTTTTACAGGTCAGACCTAATATAATAGTGTAACTTATTAAAAGTACATATATCTATATTATTCTTATAGTAGCTACATATAACCTACATGCAACGCAGTTTTGGTGAATTCATACAAAGAACAGAAAAACAAATTTTGTACTCGAATCCTTAGTTAATGTAAAAACCGGCCACTTTTGGCGTAGATAAAGCTGAATCCGGGGCTTTTCTCAGCTCAGATTCCAGTACAAAAATAAATGAACTAAATTAAACTTACAATAATCTTCCAGATCATCATCACAATTTTCTCCACACAAAACTCCAGTTACAAAAACCTAAAAACAAAAGACACTTCATCGTCCCTCTTTGTCTATACAAGTGTCGTAAATGACAAAATGCCGGTTATTTTATATTTCTTTGACGCCGTGTTTACCAGCTAAAATAACATACTTAAGTAATTAAACACGGTTTAGTATAAAAATGACTGCTATCTTTGTTACCTATAAAATATTGTGTTTTTCTTTAGAGATTAGTGTTGTACAAAATCTGTCTTGGTTGTTTTTCAGACTGACCTGCAAGATAAAAGTAAGTAAATAATATGACGAAACATATGTATGTGAGTTACAGGAACTAAATGGACTAAATGATTTCAAATGATATTGTTTGTAAAATAAAAGAATATATTTAAAAAAATACAAATACTACTACCTAGAGGACATAGGTTGACAGATGAACAGAAAAGAAGAAAAAGTAACAATATAAAAATACTCTTAAATGGCTTCCTAGCCTGCCTGTAGTCGACATGGTATATTTGTAGCCAAAAAAAAATCGAAGCATAGAGCAATAAGAAAAAAAACCTAAAACTGTAATTGCTAATATGACCAGAACCAAAAAACAAATGGACACCAAAAGTCGACCCCAGCTGACATTGACATCAAAGATATGGTACAGTACGTGCGCATTTATGGGTGCGTAGCCAGTTTAGCACTCTATGTAGACGGCCGTCTTTTTACAAGTCAAGTCAGTGCAAGACCAATACCTATTAGGTTTATAGACGCAAAACTAAAATCCTTAGTCTTGCATGGTGTTGGATTTGGACAGCACTAGAATTTATTATTTGTCTTAAGAGTCACGCTTATCCACCTATTGTTAATTAGACAGTTGGTGATGGTAATATTTTATAAAACACCACCGAGGTTTTAAGATTCACTACAATACAATTTTCGGTAAATAGGATTCAAATCGAGAATTTACTGTATCAAAGACCATGTCAGATATACCGTTCATTTAATTTAGCCGTACAAGGCAAAAAGTTTCTTAATAAACGCACAGTTATCCCAAACGTAGAAAAGAAAAATCCTTTAAGCATAGAGTAATATATACTGAAATAGAGGCATGATTCAGCTAGCCAGGGCTAGCGCCATCTACAGGAAAACGACCTATGTAGAACGGCTACCTTTGGATCAGAATTCATTTATATCCTAAATAATAAAACTCCCGATACTTCATGGGCCTCTGGTTTAAATTTCCCGTACTTTTTTAAAATTACTAATGTAGGCCGGCGGCTTGAATTCATTATTTCGGAAAGATGCTTTACTAGCGCGATGTAAAAATACATAGTGACATCTACCGAAACAACGCCAAAGCACCTGCGTGATTGCTTTTTACAGCTCCATCTGCTTTTTACTAGCTCCATCTAACGAATGACGCTGGATTACTTTTCCCATACTAAGGAAAAAAGTACTAAGTGAAATGACCTAGCTTTCAATCGAGCAAATCTTAGCAATAACTACTCTTAATTCAAACAGAAATCTCATTTTAGCACAAAACGTTCATATAAAACACTTTGAAGACATCACTCTCCCAAATTGTGCTAGCTTATTTATTTGAACGCAGCGCAGCTATAAGAAATTCAAGCATATTGTTTCGTGGACCCGAAACCGACGGCTAGAACACAGTAAAAATAATGAGAGTGAAATGGTTAACTACATACCTAGTTACATTAGAGTTTCCTAAGTCAATTTTTTCCTAAGCCAGAGAAGCTAAGACAGTCGACGCAGAGGCTCATAAGTGGCCCACCAAACCTAAGGTTTCATAATTGGTAGTACATTCACCCGGATTGTGGAAGGTGTGGGTTCGAACCCCCACCCACCCCGGGACTCGAGTCCCGCCTGAACACGAGATGAAATTTTTAAGTGTGTTATTTACTTAAGAATAAATCGCAAAAGATTGCTATAAAATATCAACTATTGATTAAGCAGTCTCATCTTAAATGGTGGTCAAATATTTGTAATAATATTTCCACTGGATATTGTAAATATACCTACAATATTGATGAGACTATCGACAGCTCATGTCGAATCAAGCACTTACAAATTTCGTCGACTTAGTAACGCGTTCAGTGGTATAATTGGTAGTACATTCACCCGGATTGTGGAAGGTGTGGGTTCGAGTCCCGCCTGAACACGAGATGATAATTTTTAAGTGTGTTATTTACTTAAGAATAAATCGCAAAAGATTGTTATAAAATATCAACTAATGTATGAGATGTTGTGAGAATAATTATTGTAGATAGATAGATAGATATCCTTTATTGCACAAAAAATAACTTAAAAAAACTAAGCATTACAGAAACTTAAATTTACATTTTCAGCGGTATCATCGCTGGAAACGATTTTTACCAGACAACCTTCAGGCAAAGGACATTTGATAGTAGAGAGAAGATTAGAATCCATTTAAGAAATTTGAAAGACTTATCCTATGAGTGACTGTCCATACATTATTAAGACCAAATAAAGTAAACGTAGTCCGAATTATCCCCCGCCGGACTCGTGTCCACACCAAGTTTGTCACACTGGTGTGACTATGAGTAATTTCTAATATTCGTAGTCATACCGCTTCGCGCTTTAGCTTGGTTTATTATTACGACGATTCCTAGTCCCGTGTCAAAACACACTTCACCGTCCATCATCTTTATTGTGGCAGTCTCTTTTGAAAAGTATACGAATATTTCCTTTCCGCAGTAGACTTCTCGCTTGGATTATTGTTTCCTGGATCTAAGCTTAAGGTTGTTTCAGGGTTCCGTATGGTTACATTTGAATACTAGTTTTTATGTGTTTGATTTCCACTCTGGAAAAACATCCGTGAGATAGACGCATATTTGTTCAGTATTTGGGTGTAAATTACGAGTATGTAGATAGGTATTTCTATCTTCCCTCTTGTCTGATATCCATAAAACATCTTGTGTAAGTACTTTCTTATGCTAGATTCTCAGTATGGAAACAGATTCCGTGGAATTGCCCGTGGGAGAGCCACGCTTAGGCATGAATGGGCCGGCTCGACCGGAATCGATACCATGATCTCACAGAAAAGCGGTGTGAAGCAGTATTGTGATGTATTTCGCTGCGTGAATGAGGGTACCGAAGGCCCAATCCGGGGGAAACGGGTTTAAAGGTTGACAGCGCACTTGTAACTCCACTGTTGTCGCGGGTGTCCATGGGCGGTGGTGATCGCTTACCATTAGGTTAACCGTCTGCTCGTGTACCAATTATCACATAAAAAAAAATTATCAAAATGTCTGATATTATACATGAATTGTATGGTAATTTGTTTGCCACGAGCAGGATCAATCTGTATGCTAAGGCCCAACACACTGACCACCAACCGAGTTGAGTGACGTGTTATCATCATCAGCCCATTTTAAAATTAAGTCTCCACTGCTGGGGCACGGGCCTCCCTCAAATCACATGAGGGGTAATTGCCATACTCACCACGCTTGGCAGACGGGTTGGCGAGGGTTTTGATATAAATGCAGAGTTTTCCTTCTCTGGGTGCTGATGATCATTCCAGCAGCTTTACCTTAGTCGCCTTTTACGACATCTTGGTAAGAGTGAGGGTGGCCTATTCTACTCTGCCGGGACCACATGGAGTGACGTGTACGTAAGCTTACGTCCAGCAGTACGACATTTAATAGCCAATTACATCGATCAACTTTTTTGGGGTTTGTGACCAAAATATTACTTTGCCATTTATGAACCGATTTAGATGATTATTTTTAGTTCGAAAGTAGATAGTCCTGGATTGGTACCATGATAAGAATATCAGGATCTGATGATGGAATCCTGGAAAACTTGAGGGGAACCCCAAAATGTTAAAGGCACACGTAATATTTTTGTATCTTTTTTCAAAACTGCACCAGTACTTACGCCTGATTTTATTATTTCGTGGCTCTGCTGATGATGGAAGGTTAACTCCTCAACGGTAAGAAGTTAAAGGATAACTCAATACTGTACTCACAATTCGTTTGTTAGTTATTTGGCGGTTGACCTCATACATTAACCTATTCCGTACTAACTACTAATAGCTACTAATAGCTTGAGCACTTGTGTTACAGATATCAGACAACAGAGGAACACAAATATATACTCAAATGCATTTTCGTTCATCGCACGAATGTTTGTCCAGGGTGGGAATCGAACCCAAGACCTTTGGCGTAAGAGGCTGGGTCACTACCAATTGCGCCATCCGGTCAGTCAGACGTCCAATCATAGCCCGGCAGGTAGGCACGCTTGATAGGTATTTCATCACTAAATAGTCTCATATGTCAGTTTCCTGTCTCGATTTCCTGTCGTGGCGCAAACCGCCATCTTTACACAGGTTACTGGCCCTAAACTGATTTCCTAGTAACATTAGTTTAACTAACGTAAAAGTCTTCATGAATGACCCTTTACAGGAAACGAATTCTAATTACTGACACAAATATAAAGCAAAGATTATAAAACCCTTTGAGGAATGAAAATACCTGGAAAGGGAAGGGGCGTAAAATTTGAACATCTAATTTCCTTCATGTCCATCGGAATTAGGGTTTATGCGGTGTATTTGTAAAATACTTTGCAATGTTTCTTTCAGCAGGGATGGCTATCTTCTTGAGTTTAATATGATTAAAATTTCTGCATTATTATGAGGCCATAAGGCCTAAAGTCCTTTTTAAAGCCAAAAACAATTAATTTTTTATCGTGTCTGTTGTCTGAACTTTAAGAAGTTTAGATGTGACTACCTCGTTGATCGCAGATGCTTGTAAGTCGGAATCCGACGGCTTCGCTTAGGGTTTAATCTAAAAAAAAATGTGCCTCTGTTTTTCCGTTAACAAATTCTCGTGTTAGCTTGAAGTCTGGAAGTTGGAAGTCTAGTACTACCATGGCTCGGAAACAAATTTAGACGTTGGTCCGTGCGTCTGATCCTTATTATAATAAGATGTACAGCACTGGTGTTGCGACTGTCCATGGGCAGCGGCAATCGCTTACCATCTGGTGATTCGTCTGCTCGTCTGTCACCTATGTCATAAAAAAAATAATTTTGGAACTTTGGATGGCATAAACTTTAGTACGGTAATAACTAAAATCGCGAATTTGTAATAAGGTGATAGATATTATAGTCATAATGGTACAGTCACTCAGAAAACCGGCTTGAAGTAGCACTGCGTGGTTTGCCAGCCGAGTAAGAGAGTATAGGAAACCAAATCCAGGATGAAAAAAAGTGCAAAAGTTGGTAGTCCGTTTCTCACTCCACTGTTATTATTGTTGTACTTGGGCGACGGCAATTGAATGAGTTAAGAGAGTAAAGTATCAGCCTATAAACTGTCCCTACTGCAGGGCAAAGGCCTCCATCATAGAAATCAAGTTATCGCTACTATGATGGGATTAGGCTTAATCATCACGCTTGCCAAATGCGGATTGGTGATCACAAACCCGAGCTATGTTCGGAAAATTCGAAACATACTTTTCACTCGACCCGGGTAATCGAACCCAGGACCCCGAGATCACGATCCGGTACTTAAACTACTAGACCAAGATGGCGTTAATTGAATGAGTGAATGAATGATAATTTTATTTCTTACCACCAGGTGATCCATTTGCTGGCCGGTGGCCGCTGGCCGCCAATCACATAAAAAAATACATAGATAATGCCAGCCCTAAGTGAATGAGTTAGTACAGCCTCCTCTTATTATCTTTGCACAGAGATAATTAGGTACCAATTAGGCTGTAGCGATTTGTATCTATGTGAAGAGGGATTTTGGTCGTATCTAAAGGTCGTACCTATCTTGATTTTGTTTTGGTTGAGAGTTAATTTGGGCTAAAAACAATTTTAACTAAAGAAATATAATGCTTAGGAGGCGGACCTCCTTATCGGAATATATTGGCGGCTATTACGAATGAAAAACTCGCTAGATGGCGGTACGTAGTCATGAGTTCCATGATAAAAAAAATTGTTTACTTTCTAACGTGACATGTCAAAATGTCAATGTTACGCACATATGTATTTTTTGTAATGCTTGTGTATCTCTTTTTGGAAATAAACTTATATATATTATATTCAAGCCTATTTAGCACGCGCCATTCATGTCACAATAATTTTATTTGTCACAAGATTTTCTTTTTGGTAGCCACTTTTTTAATACAAATAAAAATAATTTTTTTAACTTATTAAAACCGAAACCTGAAACTTCTTCCAAAAGTCCGAAAATATTTCGAACCTAAGCATTTCCAACTATTTTACGTTACACCAACCAACAGTGAGTGAATTTTTCTCTGGACTTTACAGCTGTTGTGTACGGGCCCACTTAAGTTTCTGGTTTATGTTCACTTTTGCTGAGAAACTTGGCCCATTTTGCCCGCAGTGGTACAGATTAGTTTAAGATGCAGATGTTCAACAAGACTGGACATAAATATTTATGTAAGGCTCTCGGCTTTCATAGCTTTAGGAAGCTAGCAAATTGCTGAGAAGTGATATTTTGATAGTTATTATCATAATATTCAAATGCAATGCATCGACCTTACTGTAAAGGAATAATTTTAGCGTTAGTATTGTGAATATCAGAATCAATGAAAAAATGCTCTACTGATTTGATTCGACCAATCTTAGTGATCAGCCATTTACGCAGGATTTATTATAATATTAAACCATTTCGGGGTTACAACCTCTCGGTAAACACTTATACTTTTTACTAAATACCAATACACAAATGTTGGCTCCGTTTTTGTACGCGAAAAATTGGTTCAAGCCAAAAGTGGCCGCTTATGGCGTGAATAAATTTTTCGCGTAAGCGTTGGACCCATTTGTACATGGTTATTTAATTAATAGTATAAGTGATTGCCAAGAGGTTGTAACCCCGCAATTGTCTAAAATAGATCCGGTTTAGTAGCTAAAAAATCAAATCGATTGGCATCGCTAGTGTGCCCTACCCGTCACCTTAAATTCATAGATCGAATAGTCGACGACGAGAATCTCACTGATCGCTTGTGACGACTGTCTGGCCCTGCGGAGAGAAGTCGCATCTCTATGTGTCCTTTACCGCCTTTACCACGGTGAGTGTTCCGAGGAGTTGTTCGAGTTAATACCCGCTGCTGAATTTCACCACCGTACTAAATCTCGTAGTACGGTGCCATGTGGTCCCCGGCAGAGAAGAATAGGCCACCCTCACTCTTACCGAGGTATCGTAAAAGGCGACTAAGGTAAAGCTGCTGGCATGATCATCAGCACCCAGAGAAGGAAAACTCTGCATTTAGGTATATCAAAACCGTCGCCAACCCGTCTGCCAAGCGTGGTGAGTATGGCAATTACCCCTCATGTGATTGAGGGAGGCCCGTGCCCCAGCAGTTGGGACTTAAATGGGCTGACGATGACTACATCCCGTAAACCAGGATTCCACCCGTACCATCTGGATGAGTGGAGATCCACCACCGTGCGCTTTACACGTCATTGTTTGCCACGCAGGAGGTGCGTGGCAAACAATGCAAAGCACTGTGGAATCAACTTTCCGCAGCGGTATTACCGAACTGGTACTATATTGAGATCTTCAAAAAACGAGCCTATAACTTCCTAAAAGGCCGGCAACGCATCTCCATTCCTGGTTTGGTTGAAGTCCTTGGGCGGCCGTGATCACTTACCATCAGGTGAATCGCTTGTTCGTTTGGCTCCTTTCTTATAAATCAATCAATCTGAAAATTGATTCTGAAGAGAAGATACCACAAGGAACTCGCCGATTTTAAACTTACGCTATACTTTTTATACAATGTTTTACTGTCATATACTATTATTAACCACCCAGATTCTTAACAACTTCCAAATTCTTCACATATTTATTTGTTCTACAAATTATTTGTACTACAAACCTGTGACTGTATGAATGAATGGACAAAATTTATTACTGGCAGCAGTGTCTCTATGTGGGTATTGTGACAATATTAACTTACAAACTATGTTAAAACCAAGTTATTTTATCCCCGACTACGGCAAAGCAAAAAGGAGGGTTATGATTTTGACCTTTATGTATAGTATAGTTGTTCATCTGTTCCCTCATAACTTCTAAACTAGTGATCATATTTGAACAAATGAGATGTCGTTAGAAGCGTCTCTTATTATTATGGGACACTAGTGTGACACGACCGAAGAGGGATTAGGCGCAGGACCCACGGCTTAACGTGCTTTCCGAGGCACGAGGGTACCAGACCGCCATCTTCCAGCCTCCGGGCTAACACTGAGAATTTCTTAACAGAAAAACTCAGGTACAAAATTTGACGCGAGCCGGTAATCGAACCCCAGACGCAACCGTCGCTTTAAAGTGCGACCCACCATTGCGCCACTGAGGCCGGCAATTTACTAAAAACGTAACAAAAGGACGCGACTCCAAGATGGGGTACTAAATACGGTACTAAAATATTCTTTGTTCACACCATCTACAATGTTGCCCAAGGGGATGGAGTGCTTGTGATATTATTTCCATAATACATTGTCGAATGAGACATTGTGGGGACCCTAAATGTGGAAAGGTTTTGGAGATGCTTGAATTCGTTTGACGACCCGTTTGGAACAGTGGTAGTGAACGCTACCTCTGATACAAGGGTTGCGGGTTCGATCCCCGCACAGTACAAACATTTGTGTGCATGAACATGTTTGTTTGTATTATTCTGGGTGTTTGCTATGTATTATAAGTATGTATTTACAAAAGAAAAATATTATTTGTATATATTTGTAGTCCCACTGTTGATTCTGATATCCGTAACACAGGTGCTTGAGCTACCTATCTCGGAGTCAGATCAATGTATGTGATGTTATGAAATATTTATTTATTATTTAACCGTTTAGACATTAAACCGTTTTTATTTTAGTCTAGTATGCCTAAAAGCTATTCTGCCTAGTACTAAAATATTTCTGAACTAGAAGTTCAAAATACCTTTTTGTTATTATTATTTTCTAGTTTTCAGTGGACCTAATATAAAACTTAAAAGGTTTTTTACCAATTTTTTATTTTATGCTAGAGGTGACAAACGAGCAAGCAAGTCACCCGATGGAAAAGTATTTGGATTTCACAGCCGCTTACCATCAGGCGGAGTGAGGTCATCCTGATTGGCCATGAACATCCTCCAAATTAAAGAGATTGCTAATATGTTGCCGGCCTTTTGAAAAAGGAGTAAGTACGCTCTTCTCTTGAAGGTCCCTAAGTCTTAGCTGTCGGGAAATGCTCTCGCAGACAAACCGTTCCACAGAAGTGAGGTACGTGGAAGAAAGTTCCGAAAAAAACGCATAGTATTAGACCGCAATCCATCGAGATCATGATGTAGATACCAAAATAATCTTTAGGATTATTATGAAAGAAAGAAAGATGTTCTTATGGATAACAGTGATCACATCCATCAGGTGATCTGTTTGCTAGTACTTATGCTATATCATTAAAAAAAACTCCAATCCCAAATAAATATACGTACTTTAAGTTAAGTAAGGTAGCTATCCCTATTTTAAGTTGTGTTATTCATCTGATTTCGACTTTTTACCCCCTTTATAGGGTTCCGTAGCCAAATGGCAAAAAACGGAACCATTATAGATTCGTCATGTCTGTCTGGCTTTTCCGAAACTATAAGAACTATACTAGTGAAACGGGGTAAATAGATGTATTTTGTTAACCGCATTACGATTTTTACACAATAATAGGAAAAAAATTGTTGAGGGGTCCCCATACTTAGAACTGAAACTCTTCATCAAACCCATACGGGTGGGGTATCTATGGATAGGTCTTTTAAAATGATGATGAGGTTTTTAATATATTTTTTCTGAATTAAATACTTTGCGCAAGAGACGCACCCAAAGTGATAAAATGTGTGTGTGTGTGTATAATAAAAGAATTATAAAAAAGAATTATAAATGTATGATATACATTACCATGAAAACTAACAACGAAAATTGATTTGAACTAGATCCAGTAATTAGTTTTTTTTTAATACGTTATAAACCGTAAACCGCAATTAACCTTCCATTTAGTCAATCCGGGGGAAGGGAGGGCTTAAAGCTTGGCAGCCCACTCGTGACTCCACTGGTGTCGCGATTATCTACGAACGGCGGCAATCGCTTACCATCAGGTGATCCGTCTGTTCGTCTGCCTAGGTGGCATAAAAAAAACTAACTTGTTTTACAATTAAGAAATATCTTACTTGCTGTTACGGAACCCTTCATAGGCGAGTTCGAATCGCACTTGGCCGGTTTTTTTCTATTACTTACTTGACATTGGCAAATCACCCTTTTATAAAGAAGAGGGTCAAGGAAGGGCTTCAATGCCCAAATACTGCCCCGTAATAAATGCTAACAGTAATTTGATCTTGAGTTGCTAGTATTTGTTTCATAATAAGAATGTCACAACTTATTTGTTTGTCTCTTACTATCATCCAAACCTTAGTTTCGGAGCCCGGTGTGACGCTTAGCTTAGACCATGGTCTAGGATTTGGGGAGTCTGGCGATTCATCATCATCATCATTTCAGCCAATAGAAGTGACATAGGTCTCCCCCAATGTTCTCCACATATATCGGTCCCGTGTCACCCGCATCCAATGGATTCCCGCAACCTTCACCAGATCATCGGTCCACCTTGTGTGGGATCTACTTTGGCTACGACTTCCTGTCCGTGGCCTCCACTCGAGGACTTTTCCGCCCCAACGGCCGTCTGTTCTCCACGCTATGTGCCCTGTCCATTGCCACTTGAGACATGCAATGCCAAAGGCTATGTCTGTGACCTTAGTTCTCCTGCGTATCTCATCATTTTTGATACGATCACGCAAAGAGACTCCAAGCATAGCCCTCTCCATTGCTCTCAGGGCCACTTTTCGGATCCGCATGTCACTGGCAACACAGACTATGTCTGGTGATTATAATGAATTAACTGTCATCTATCTTTCGCAAGCCTTTAACAAGGAAATCAGAGCAATTGATTCAATGGTTAAACGTTTTAGGAGCTGTCCGAAACGTAAAGATTTCCTTACGATCTTTTACATATATATATTTGTTTTTCCTTTGTTTTGTTTTCTTTTTTTTTCTGTATCTATTTTTTTTTTGTTTGTTTGTTCTTTGGTAACTAATGTTGTACTCGTATGTAGTGTTGTGATGTCTAAAATAATAAATTTTTCTTTCTTTCTTTCATACGCATAGAAATATGCACAAAGATTTGAAAAATCCAGTGCAGCATACTTGGAATTGAAACACAATGTCACATAAAAGGCGTATTTTTATCCACTGAGTTTTTTTTACGTCATAGGTTGCTGACGACCAGACGGATCACCTGATGTGAGGATGCCACACCAGTGGCGTCACAAGTGCGCTGCCGATCTTAAAACCCCCTTTCCCCCGGACTAGGCCTTCGGTACCCTCACTCACGCGAAACACAGCACAATGCTGCTTCACGCCGGTCGAGTCGGCCCATTCATGCCGAAGCGTGGCTTTCCCACGGTCAAAAAAATTGTCAAGCTTTCATCGCTTCACAAATTTTTTGTTTGTTTCCTACATGAGATAAAGAAAAAAAATATTCGTTGATCCTCAATAAGATAGACTTTATCTATTCCTATTATTCATGCTGTCAGTTAAGTAAATTAGTTCAGATCTCATGAGGGCCATCGGCAAGTTACGGGGCATATTTATGGCGGCTCCAATAAAACCCTGTTATTGAGCGAGGTTCTTGATCTCATATAGAAACATCAATGTGCTGTCAGGCAGTTGTAATATGATCTCCATAATACTGGGAATGGAAATGAATATAGAGTTATATGGATATGGTATTTTTATCAACCAGGCAGATTAATGTAGGTAATAGGGAATTCTCCTATTTTTTCAAATATTTTTTATAATGCTCATATATATCAGATAATCAAGCATTATTTTTATTTCTGCAAAATATGCCTGCTAAATGTTATAAAAAAGTTATCAAAAATTTGACGTAAAATATACGCGCTAAAACACCGACCGCCATGATGGTGACGGCGCATGACGTCACTATAACTAAATCAAAGGGCATTGAACTAAAATTGAGAAATGTCAAAATGCTAAAGTTTGTCTTGTAGACACGCAGGATAGGTAAGTAGGTAAGTAAACAAAGATGTCAAAAAGATGTTTTAGTATAATGTCGTCATATCATGGCGGTCGGCGTTTGAAATCACGTGACATACAGATACTAAAACCTCAATTTTGATTTTTAAAAATAAAATTTATCTCAGGATTTTATGGGAAAATAACGTTATATTTGCACTTCCCGTGATGAAAACTATACAAGTAATATAATTTCATAATTTATTGTTGATAGATGAAAATGGCCTATTGTTAAACAGCGAAATACTTGTTAATAACGCCATCTGTCTTACGCCGCCATAATTAGGTGTTATAATATCTTAGCACACTAATATTTGTAATCGATACATCGCCATCTGTCTAAGATCTAAGTAAATTTATTCCTTTTTTCATATTATATTCTCCTGTGCGCATCACGAGATACTTAGATCGTCTTTTCAGGTGACGGGTAGGGCACACAAGCGACGCCAATCGGATATATTTTAAACAATTCCGGGGATACAACCTGTCGGCAAACACTTATAATATTTATTAAATAACCAGGCACAAAAGTTGGATCCGTTTTTTATAGGAAAAATTGATTCACGCCAAAAGCGGCCACTTTTGGCGGTAATCCAAAATTTTAGTGCAAAAGCAGACCAAACAGTTAATTATAAGTATTAGATAAATAGTATAGGTGTTTGCCGAGAGGTTGTAACCCCGATGTTGTTTAAAATAGTTCCGGTTAAGTAGCTAAAAATTTAAATCGATTGGCGACGCTAGTGTACCCTACTTGTTACCTTAATTATTAAAGTAAATTTGTAAATAGAAATTACTTATTATTTCTGCCTGAGCACCACGTCACCTATCCCATAGTAATTAGGTGTATAAAGTGGGCTACCAGTTTAGTAAAATAGTTCAGATCTCATGCTCTCATCGGCAACTTACGGGGCATATTTATGGCGGCTCCAATAAAACCCTGTTATTGAGTGAGGTTCTTGATTTCATATAGAAACAGCGATGTGCTGTCAGGCAGTTGTAATATAATAATTCTCACAATAATAATAATAATTATCACAACATCTCATACGTTGACCTGATTCCATACTAAGTAGCTTAAGCACTTGTGTTACAGATATCAGACAACAGAGGAACACAAATATATACTTAAATACATATATTACACCCAGACACTGAACAAACACAAGCGTTCATCGCACGAATGTTTATCCAGGGTGGGGATCGAACCCACGACCTTTTGGCGTAAGAGGCAGGTTCACTACCAATTGCGCCATCCGGTCAGTCATACAATTTTTAAATTTGAATATAAATCTCCATAACACAGGGAAATATAGTTATATGGATATAGTATTTTTATCAACCTGATAAGTCACTATACACAAGTAGGTATATTGTTTTAAATTTTCATAATCACTAACATAAGAATAGTTATTTACGGGATTTCTACCATGTTTTTGAGTTTCCGATATATCGGCACTGTTGCAAGCGCCATAGTCACGTTTTAAAAACCTGGTGTCTACATGGTTGACTGCAGTTGTGGTATATACATAGTAGAAATCCGATAAATAACTATTCCTTGAAGGTAATTTGGCGTATAGAGTTGGCAGCCATTTTTTTAAATTGAGCGGTCTGAAAAAAAAGATGAAAAGAGCGATGGTGGCTCAGTGGTTCAAAACGCGCCTTCCATACGGGCAGACCGGGCATGAACCTCTGTATTCTTCAACTGTATTTGCGTATTTCTACCTTTGCATATTTGGTGAGGGAAAACATCATGAGGAAACTATAAGCAGTATTTGAACTGCTCCTTTCGATGAATTTTAGGACCAGCGGTATATAAACAACATCTATTTGGAAATACTGCCATATCAACATTTACATTTTGCAATGTACAAATTTAGTTTATGCGGGCGGTTTCATTACTATACAGGATGCAATATGCAGCGCTCGACTTCGCGTTCTTTCTACTAGATAAATTTAATAGCTGTTAGGTAAGTTTGGGATAAGGTGTCATCATCATCATCAACTTCAGCCCTTCTGACTGTCTTAGTGGCGAAGGGTTTTTTTTATTGTTTAATTACCATACCACAGACTCTGGGAACGTGCCTTTGTTTGTTAGTTTTTTTTTTAATTTTTATACATTTATTTCATACATTTTATACATTTATATTAAGTAAATGGGTTTGGACTTGACCTCATCTCACCTGATGGAAAGTGACAAACAGATTTTGTTTGCTTGCTTATACTAGTTATGTTTCTCCGCGCACAAAAATTACTTTTCTTACATTAATACATTAACTTATCTGTTTTCTTGCTAACTTAACAATACCGTTCCTAGTCTAACGACCCCACTCAGATACGTCATTTAAGCTAATGTTCATTAACTTGAGTCTTTATGCGTATCAAAATAAGTGTCAATATTTTTTGTTAAGTAGCCAACTAAGTTAATCAACGACTCTTGAGTGTGGCAGTAAGCTAAATAATTAGTTATTGCTAGTTTTAATAAACAGGTACCCCGGCCCATTTATCTCTCTAGGAAGTGACGAAGTGGTAAGCAGTGGGTCGCACTTTAAAGCGAGGGCTGCTCAAGAGATTCCGGGTTTGATCGCTGGGTCGGGCCAAAAATTTGTAGCTAAGTTTCCGGTAAGAAATTCGTAGTGTCAGCCCGGAGTCTGGAAGTTGGCGGTCTTGTGCCCCCGTGCCTTGGAAAGCACGTTAAAAGTGGTTGGTCTTGCGCTCGATCCCTCTCCGGTCGTGTCACAGTAGTGTTCTATCGGAATATGAGGGTAAGGGAATAGAGAGTGCACTTGTGTTTGCGTAAACATTTGAGCTCTATAATATATCCTACGTACGAGGCTAATCGTTGAGATTGGCGGCCGTAGCCGTAATCGGTTAGAGGATATTATTATTAATCTTCAGCCATTTGT
The DNA here is from genome assembly GCA_019059595.1 of Marasmia exigua. Classification (NCBI taxonomy): domain Eukaryota; kingdom Metazoa; phylum Arthropoda; class Insecta; order Lepidoptera; family Crambidae; genus Marasmia; species Marasmia exigua. The sequence continues at coordinate 22,805,422 of CM032464.1, read as the reverse complement.
TGTTCATTCTTGAACATAAGAATTTTCTATCCCTCTGCGTGTAGCATGATCTTGTGTCTTTCTCATCCTGTTCTTCGCTTCGGCTGATGTCGTCGACCCATCTTATAGGTGGACGGGTTCCGTGGTTTTATTCATCTGAAGTCTGCACTCCAGTAGTCGTCTTGTAGACCTTTGTGCACACTATGCGACTTTTGCCATGTCAGCGCGTTTGATTCGCGATAGCCGTGAACCCAACGGATTATGCGAGGGAATTTCTTTAGTCTTTGTCCAGTCGCGTGTGCTAAAAGTACAGTGGCGGACAGGTCAAGCTATACAAAACTGTCAATTTTTCTCAATCGATTTCGAACTCAATGTGTAACAATATAAGGTTTATAATCGAATGAAGAAATTTGACAGTTTTGTATAGCTTGATGTGTCCGCCACTGTACACTAGTAGCTGCATTAGCGAACTTTTAATTAGTGGACGGCAGAATAACAAAGAAGCGACTGCTGTTTAACTTCGCCAACCTTTAACTGAATCCTGGCTACGCGTTTCAGAAACTATCCGAAACGTGCAGGTTTTATTAAGATGTTTTCCCACACCGTCCAGCTAATGGTAGAACCCTTGGCGATCTTAACGTTAGTAGCGATCTCTTCCATAAAACCTTCAAGAAAAAGTTAAAGGGTTATCTATTATTATATAGCCCTCTTCTATACTTAAGAGCGTCGTTGTCAGTGGAGTAGCTCCAATTCTTCCCTTGAATCTGTCAGGACTTATTGATTAATTGTAATAAGTACTTGTCCCTATTTTATCTTGAGTCACGTGGGCATAGGTCAAAGTGTCCCTCAGAATCAGAGGAGTCTACAAATCTAGGATCGCTTGATGATAAGCGAAATCTGCCGCCCATAGACACGCGCAATACCAGTCGAGTCACAAGTGTGCTACCAACCTTTGAACCCCCCCTTTTTTGGTCAAGAGGCTAACTTTGACCACAATCGCCCCTGATGGAAAGTGACGATGAGGTCTAAAATGATACGCGTTTGCCTAAAAGATACCTGTGCACTCTTGCCTTGAAGATGTCCAGATCATAGTGGTTAAGAAAAACAGACCTCCGCAGGATCCTTTCTCCCGTACCCTCACTCACGCAGCGCCCTTATGGGTGGTTCTTTTCTATATACATAGGTGAGAATACTTCACTCTTTTTCGCCCAGCAGACTGTGTCTGTAGAGCTTCTAATCGTATTATACACTAAAGCCCAAGAAACCCCACTCAAAGTTGCTAGACATAATTACATTACCAAACTTAGTCTAGTCTTTATTAAGATTATCAATCTGAACTTCCCCAATGTGACCTAAGCTATTGAACTCCAATCATTACCACCTAATCCCTTAAATCTTTCCATCTTCATTAGCACCCCTCATAACGACTAATGGGCAGGCGTACGTCATAAGGCATCGCCACACTATATAATCCCTTATCGAGTTGAGTGATGGCCCGCATAGGCCGTCTTGTATCACCTGGCCGGTTTGATTAATGACTGGCCTGTTGTCGTAGTTTGCCGATAGCTGCTGTTTTTGTTGGGGCAAGGGCATGGTGACGTCATGAGCGAGGAGCGGGTAACTGGTTTACACAGTGCAAGCTGCTGCCTAGAAGACAGTTACTCGGCAAAGGCAAATACTGCACCTATGTACGATTACAAGAGAGACAAAAGAGATTGTCATGTGTTATGGGGCAGAGCATTATGCACAAGAATATATAATAGAGTACCTAAATGTATTCGTGAGCTAAATTTTGACAAGTTCAAAAAGCAACTCGAAAAAATACTATCAGATAAATTTTGTTACTTGATCGGCGAATATTTTAAAGGATGTTATTTATTTAATTAATTTTTCTTGACATATTTTAATTTCAATATAATTCTGCGATTATGAATTTTGAATATTATTATTTTCTTCTTCAAAACTGATTCACATTTTTAATTTTAAAGCGATAACTTGATGTCTATGATGGAGGCCTTTGACCTACAGTGGGACACTTTATAAACTATAATTATTAATGTAATTTAATCATGAAAGGGCTAGGTTTACCGGCGAAATGATACCACGGCCTTACAAAAAAAACGTCGATCAAAAATGCCTGCGCTGTATTTCACCGTATGAGTGGAGATACTGGAGGCCCAATCCAGGGCAAACAGGAATTTAATAATTAACATCACACTTGTGACTCCAATGGTGTTACGGATGTCGATGGGCGGCGGCCTTCGCTTACCATCAGGTGAACTGCCTGCTCCCTGCCATCTCTCACATAAAAAACTGTTTATAAAGATTGGTTTCTCAAAGGGATCTTTGAGAGAAAAGTAGAAATAACATCACACTCCCTATTTTGATCAAGCGCCTCAAGTGGAACTGGATTGGCCACATTCTCTGGAGGGACTCTGATCATATCCTTAAAAAGGCTCTGGATTGGAATCTCCAAGGGAAACGCAAACGTGGCCGTCCCAAACAAACTTGGCGACGTACTGTAGCAGACGAGGTGATGAAAATCGGCGGACTTGGAGTGAAGTCTTACGTGAAGCTCAAGACCGAACGCGATGAAAGACTACTGTGGACGCCCTCTACCTTAGCTCGGGGACATAGGATAATAATGCCCTATTTTGATCTATTGCTTTGCCTTTTATTTACCCGCTCCGCTCTCCTTTACAAACCACCCCTTCATGCCTTAACCCCACAGCACTGTGGACAAAGATAAAATGAGCCAAGCTCGACGTTAGAATACACCTGTTACTTTAAATCTAATCTCTTAGCACAGACCAAATAGCCTCACTATCCACTCTGGTTTGATTGAAAGTCGTTCTTTGATGAATGGTGAGGCATGAATGGGCATAATTAATGGTCCAGGAACCTTGTAAATGGTGAAGATGTTGTGAATTATGAATAGAATGATTTGTGAAGATCGCTAATGATTCTGACTGTGTTAAACTTTTGGAGAGTGTTTACTATCGAGAAATTAAAAACAACGAGTACATCCATTTATTGGACGAATTTTGAAAATTAATACGTGAAACATAATTCAATTCCTTTGGAAAGAGCTGCGGTGAGACTCTGATCGACCAGCAGATCAAACGCCGTAAGTGGATCTGGATCGGCCACACGCTCCGAAGGGAACCGGACCACATACCGAGGCTAGCCCTAGACTTTCCTGAAACCCCCAAGGAAAACGGAAACGTGGTCGCTCTTAACAATCCTGGTGGCGAACTATCACTGCTGAAGCGAAGACCTCAGGACTAACTTGAGACGAAGTAAAGCACGAAGCTCGCTGTTCGAGATGGCGAAGCATTGTGGACGCTCTTTACCCCACTTACATTCCTCCTCCTAATCTAAGCGTGTAGTTTCCAGTTGAGTCCAAAGCTGTCGCTCTGGAGATTGGTGTACGCTATTACTATTATTATTGATTTGTCAACTAATTACAATCTCGTTTGTTTTTCTGCCGTCTGACATTTTTTTTTATAGTAAGGCCAAGCAGGATGACCTCACTCCGCCTGATGGTAAGCGGCCGTCAAATCCAAATATGAGGCTGACAGGCACAAAAGAACTAACAAAGTACCCATTGTGTCTGCCAGCCTCACCCTGATGGCCTGCTGAGATGCCGTTTCACGCCCCGCTTAAAAGACCCCGGTTTGTATGAAGGAGAAAACACATGAGCTGACTTTCGCAAATCATTAACATGAGAATAAGACACAAATCACTATATATGTAGCAAGCTAGAATCAGACCAACTGATGATTCAGTTCAGGTTTCACGTTTCAGAAACTATCCGAAACGTGAAAGATTCCCTCGCCGCCGTGCTAATGGTAGAAATACGCACATAGATTTGAAAAATCCAGAGGAGCATGTTCGGATTCAAACCCGGACCCCACGTATGGAAGGCGCGTTCTGAACAACTGCTTTTGGCTGTGTTAAACTTTTGGAGTGTGTTTTCTAACGAGACATTAACAACAACTAAAAATACGTATTTCGAAAAATAAAACGTACAGACTCATCATCATCATCAACAGCCTATCGCAGTCCACTGCTGGACGTAGGCCTCTCCAATTGTTCGCCACTGTGATCTATCCATGGCTTCTCGCATCCTGCTCTTACCAGCCACCCTTCGCAGTTCGTCCCCCCACCTAGCCAGAGGGCGCCCTACATACCGTTTGCCAAGACGCGGTCTCCACTCCAGAACTCGTTTACCCCATCGGTTGTCGGTTCTGCGGCTAATATGGCCAGTCCACTGCCACTTAAGCTTGCTAATCCGGTGAGCAATGTCGATAACTTTGGTTCTCTGCCGGATCACCTCATTTCGGATTCGATCTCGGAGAGAGACGCCGAGCATTGCTAGTTCTATAGCCCGCTGAGCGACCTTTAACTTGTGGACCAGCCGTACCGTAAGTGTCCACGTTTCGGCTCCGTATGTCATGACGGGTATGACGTACACGTACAGCCTAATCACATTATACTCCGTTTTCTTGGGCAGTCGTATACAGAGTAAATAAAACTAGGCATACATTTTGCAAAACCCGAGTTAATTAAATATATTTGTGCCTTAGAAAATAACGATTAATTTGCAATGCTAATACACTTGTTATTTAAATGGGTAACGCGATGTCATATTGTTTCAATATAAATTATATTTAAATTAAACCAAAAGAATCAAAAATTAAGTTAGAGTAGCATCAGTAAAAAACATCTACAGTTTATAAAAAAAAACTTTTTGACGTGACAGGTGGCAGACGAGCAGACGAATCGCCTGATGGTAAGCGATTGCCATCGCCCATCGACAGCCACGATATCAGTGGAGACACAAGTGCGATGCCAACCTTTAAACCCCCTTTTCGCCCTTGGGCTTTTGGTACCCGCACTCACGCAACAAAACACAGCACAGTGCACGTAAATTTAATCTAGAGTCTGAGACAAACCACTGCTGAATAAACTCCTTCATACAACACAGTTCCTTCACAGTCTATCCTAGGTTTAACCACAGGCTTAACTCATATAATAACTGCCAGAAATCTCCAAAGGTCAAAAGTCTCCCTGAATTATAGTCTACACTTAGACCATGATTCAGGATTTCAGGAGTCTGGTAATTAGAATGAATCGACTACCGTCTGACCTTCGCAACCCTATAAAAGGGGAACCAAACCAATTTAATCATGTATATACATTTCAGCCGTGTGGTCCCCGGCAGAGTAGAATAGGCCACCCTCACTCTTACCGAGGTGTCGTAAAAGGCGACTAAGGTAAAGCTGCTGTCATGATCATTAGCACCCAGAGAAGGAAAACTCTGCATTTATATCAAAACCCTCGCCAACCCGTCTGCCAAGCGTGGTGAGTATGGCAATTACCCCTCATGTGATTGAGGCAGGCCCGTGCCCCAGCAGTTGGGACTTAAATGGGCTGATGATGATGAAACATTTCAGAAACTGTCCGAAACATGCAAGACGCAAGTATCCTCACGATGTTCCCTCACGGCCGAACTCATGGTAGGAACACGCACAAAGTTTTGAAGAATTGAGGTGAATGTTCAGATTAGAACCACAATCCCCCGAATAGAAGGCGCGTTCTTATTTATTGAGATACCATCGCTAAAATAATCGGGAAAATAATGTTTTTTTTTCCCTTTTTTATGTGTAAAGTGGCAGACGAGCAGACGGATCGCTTGATGGTAAGCGATGGCCGCCGCCTAAAGACACCCGCCATACACAAGTGGAGTCACAAGTGCCAACAATTAAACCCCCTTTCAACCCGGATTGGGCCCCAGGTACCTTCACTCACGCAGCGAAACGCAGCACAGAGCAGCTTCATGCCGGTTTTCTGTGAGACCCATTCATGCCAAAGCATGGCTCTCCCACGGTGACTGCCTCCACCATGACAATAAATGAAAAGTTAATTTCTCGTTTCAAATGTTGTTGTCACACCAACCAGTCCAGAACTTCATTGCGATAAACACACGAAAATAGTTTTAATTGTCCTTTAATCTCACTTGACAGGAAATCCATAATCCCATTGGACCGCTTAATTAGAGCTATTCATCACTTCAATCCAGTTTAAATCTATCCCGTCACACAACACTTAAGTTCCATTCAACCGGATTGAAATCGTCACACGCACACACAACCATTATAGCTTGGCAATTACTTCCAACAACTAAAGTGTTAAGACCGCCAAACTAACTCTATTGAGTGGAGTATACTGTTAAATGCTACTATACAAAGTACTTGTAAGTATCCCTATAGCTTTACAATTCCCGGCCTTGCAAAACAGAGCCACAGAGGAATCTGTGCCATTTGAAAATGAGCCTCAAACTTCAGTGTCGAGGAACTTTGACGGTGTCGTTCCTGCTCTGTGACGTCTTTAGGGTTGTTAAGTGGGGGCTCTTGTAAACTGCTTAGTTATGGAATATTAAGTTCGTATCCACTTGAGACGCTGGAGCATAAGATACTATGCATAAGGAATGAAGTTCTCGCGTAATAAAAATGGCCGTCGACATCTGCTGTGTTCGTTCGGTTGATTACGTTTTATGTGGCGTGGTTTATGAATGCGCTTGAATAAATTAGAGCAGATGGTAGAAACTGGGGTTTTAAGGTTTTGTTATAACTGTTAGATACACACTTGAGCACTATAAAACATCTTGCGTACGTGGCTGATCGTTAAGATAGTCCACGATGACATTCAATGCATTTAAGAAAATCATTTTCAATATTTTAGTTCAAAATTCTTTTATAGCGTAAATGAATTTATACAATTTTGTCGAAATGGTTGTATCATGAGGTTGTATCATGAGGTTGTATATAGTGATTTAATTTTAAATGTTTGATTTGTGGGTATGTTATGATTTATTTTAATTGATTTCTACTGACAATTTAATATATTTCATAATATTTGACATTCCCTATTATTAATGTTATTGTTACTAGCACTTGACTTCACTGACATCTGAATTAAAGTTTTATTTATTTATTTATTCTTTATTGCATAAGAAAGTAAATTACAATTGGCGGACTTAATGCTATACAGCATTATCTACCAGTCAACCATTAGGCGATGCAGAAATATGTATGACGGCTAACTAAATTTATATCCATAAACATACATGTGAGTAATATATAATATGACTAAATATACATACATAACTATATAATACAATAAACCTACTTATACTACAATTAACTCATAAAAAAAAACAGAAACGACGAATACCGGCTAACCTACATTGTAAGCATTAAAGGGTTGAAACAGACACAATACATCTTGCCACAAAAAAGTTTTGACTATTATGTTTTCTAAGTTAAATTGATTATTGTCTCGATTTCGCTTTCAAATATATTATTATAATTACTTATAATTATGCATTACGACACTAAAATATTTGTATATCGATAGATCGATTAAACATGTATGAGCAATACTTAAGATAAGAACTATAAAATGTACCATGTTTACTGCTAATAAATGATATTCGAATTTGAATTTGACCAAAACAGAATCGGTTGTAAGGGGTTCCTTGAGTTATTGACTCTGTTTGATTTTGAGAGAGCCTTTTTTTAATGATCTTACTCGATCAGAGTAATAACCACAGTCTCATTAAAGACCAAGCGTAAACTACCGCCTGAACTACCGAGAGAGTGAGTTAGGGTACTGGAGGTTCCAAATCTGAGTACAGAAAATGGTCAATGGAAATTATTGAAGCCGTTAGTAGAACATGACTGCAGCACTGTGCTGTGTTTTGCTGCGTAAGTGAGGGTACCAGAGGCCCAATCTGGGGGAAAGGCTTAAAAGTTAGCAGCGCACTTGTGACTCCACTGGTGTCGCGGGTGTCTATGGGTGGCAGCAATCGCTTACCTTCAAGCGATCCGTCTGCTCGTCAGCCACCTATCACCTAAAAACAAAAATGGCGCATTGGACGGTAGACATAACAGCTCCTCAACAAACCGAGACCAGTTCCGACGTTGAACTAACGAGGGCGTTCATTATCAGGAACCCACCTCAAACTGTTGTCAACAGCGATTAATCTTAATTCAGTAGAGTGGGGAAGGCGAGACGATTAGGTGAAGAGTGCGCTCTAGTTAGAACCTAAGCCGCTAGGTGTCTATTGTGGCGTGTTACCTAAATAAGAAAATCAATCAACGCAGGGCCTAAACTATAAGTAAGAAACTTGAAATTTTTCACAGAAGATTTTTTTTATGAGAAATGGAGGTAAGTGATCACCACCTTTATGACATGTATTTTATAGCATAGAAAACTTAAATTATAAGGATTAGATAGATAAATAGATAAAACAGGCATGAATGGGCCGGCTTGACCGGAGTGATACCACGGCCTAACAGAAAACCAGCGTGAAGCAGTGCATGCGTTGCGTTTCGCTGCGTGAGTGAGGGTACCGGAGGCCCAATCCGGGTGAAAAAGGGTTTAAGGGTCGGTAGCGCACTTGTGGCTCCACTGGTGTCGCGGGTGTCCATGGGTGGGGGCAATCGCTTACCTATAAATAGAAATAGAGATAAACAAACATTTCATTTCGATTCGATCCCCGCACAGTACAAGTGTCCTTAATGTGCCGATTAAGGCGGCTCCAAGTCACCCAGAGAGCAATGGGGAGGGCTATGCTCGGAGTCTCCCTGCGTGACCGTATCAGAAATGATGAGATCCGCAGGAGAACTAAGGTCACAGACATAGTCCAAAGGATTGCATGCCTCAAGTGGCAATGGGCAGGGCACATAGCGAGAAGGACAGACGGCCGTTGGGGCGGAAAGGTCCTCGAGTGGAGGCCACGTACAGGAAGTCGAAGGCCCCTCCACAAGATGGACGATGATCTGGTGAAGATCGCAGGAATCCATTGGATGCGGGCGGCACAGGACCGTTCTGTGTGGAGAACATTGGGGGAGGACTATGTCCAGCAGTGAACGTCTATTGGCTGAAATGATGATGATGATGATGACAATACAAATATTTGTGTGCCTGAAAATTACTGTTTGCATTGGTCTGGGTGTTTTCTATGTATTATAAGTATGTATTTATAAAAAAAAACCCTGTCTTAAATTTCACTCCCTCTACTTGTTTTCGAAAGTCGATGATGCGATTTTTATTATATCGAACACGTTAAATTGATAATTTGATTGTGCGATGTTTTATTCCGCCGATGCTTTATTAGTACGATGTAATGTTTGTGTGAAAAATCTTGGTGCGAAAAACGTTACAGTGATTGTTCATTAGGTCGGTAATGTATTGCTTCTATGGTATGTCGGTTCGAAAAGCTTATTGACGACAGTAACACATTTTTATTAGATAGGTAAGTTTTTTTTCGTTCATGTAAAAAGCATAAAGTTTGATTTTTATTGTTGTTGTATATTTGACGACCCGATTGGAACAGTGGTAGTGAACACTGCCTTTGGTCCAAGAGTTGCGGGTTCGATCCCCGCACAGTACAAACATATGTGTGCATGAACATGTCTGTTTGTATTGGTCTGGGTGTTTTTTAAAGAAAAGTGTTATTGTGTATATATTTGTAATCCCACTGTTGATTCTAAAATCCGTAACAAAGTTGCTCGAGCTACCTATCTCGGAGTCAGATCAATGTATGTAATGTTGTGAAATATTTATTTATTTTTTCTAGAAAAAAAAACTTAAAATGTATTTGGTTATTATTAATTCGATAAGGAAAGGTTTAAAATAATGATGCACGATTTTTTTAGACACATATAGTCCACATAATTATGTTTAGCTTTCTACCTTGAAAGTAGCGAAATGCCCCATGCAAACTTTTTTTTTATGGTGTTATCCCGATACAAACTTCCACTACCTAATTTAGGGAAGTGGCGGGTTAGAAAAAGACATAGGGTACTTTTTGTCTCTTAATGTAAATACATGTAACCGTAAGAAAAAGTAATGTAAAAACCCGTAACCTGGCGTAAAAATGTTGAAATGAGAAGTGAAATCTTGAATAACTCATTACCATGACTCATGTATGCCTATTCACCCTGAGAGAATTTTAAATTAGGGCAACGTACATTGGAATGGATTACGTATGTTTTCTGCGTTAGAATATGGTTTTTATGGAATATGGCTTAGGTTTGACTGTCAGTACATCAACCATTTGTCGATGGTTAATTTTTTATTTTATTTATTTATTAGGTCTATCAACTATTCTTACAATGCCTCTTAAGTCTAGCGGACACATGTTTGTAGGAATCAAGTTATTGCACAATAGATTTACAGATAAACACAGCATGCACAGTAACAATTCGTCCAAATACAGATATTAAATATCTGGGTTTGATTCTATTAATGGGTTAATAAACTGACTAATGAGCAAATTATTAAAATAATAAAACAGTAGGTAGTACATATCTCACGATTCTAATTGTAATATATTCAATAAATTAATTTAAAAATTGTAACTTCCACATCCTAATTTAATTGTATTTTAATTTTTGACAATTGTGTAATGTAATTATGAAATTATTTATTAATATTATCTTATCCTCAATATGACCTATTGTTGAAATAAATGAATTCTATAAATGAATTCTATTCATAAAACGTAGAGTAGGTAACATATATACTGAGATAGAGGCATAAGTTGGCTCGTCAGTGCTAGTATCTTCTAGAGGAAAACAATAAATATTCAATGGCTATGTAGTACGGCTACCTTCTAGAATCAATTAGGGCAGACGAATAAAAAAAAATATCAGAAATAATTTTATTTGCAATATAACAAAATTTTCTATACGTTTTAGAGCACTGAATTATTTTCCATACTGACTTTTTTACTTAAGGTGACGGGTAGGGCTCACTAGCAACGCCAATTGATTTTATTATTTAGCTACTAAACCGGATCTATTTTAAACAGTTTCGGGATTACAATCTCTCGGCAAACACTTATACTATTTATTAAATAACCATGCACAAATTTTGGGTCCAACGCGTACGTGAAAAATTGATTCACGCCAAAAGCGGCCCCTTTTCGCGTACAAAAACAGACTCAATAAATAGTATAAGTGTTTGCCTAGAGATTGTAGCCTGAAATTCTTTAAATAAATCCGGTTTAGTAGCTAAAAATCAGTTTATTCCCGCTGTCCACCCTCTGCTTGTCCACCCAGGGTGGACAGTGAAACAATTGTTAAAAAAAATCCCGCTGTCCACCCCCTCTTTTAATCAGGAAGCGGTGGACAGCGGGATTTTTTTAAATAATTGTTTCACTGTCCACCCGGGGTAGACAAGCAGAGGGTGGACAGCGGGAATAAACCTAAAAATTAACATCGATTGGCGTCGCTAGTGTGCCCTACCCATCACCTTAAAGAGGGTCTTATTCATAAATGTTTGTTAGACCGTTGTTAACTAAAACAGAGTTATAAAGCAGTTTTCATTCTTGTTTCGAAATTTTGTTTTTTTTTTCTTTGGTTTCAAACGTCAAAACTGCGCTATAAGATTCTTTAAGTTAACAATTGGCGTTTATGAATAAAGCCTTAAAATACGTGGAATACATTCGTGGAATCAATTATTGATTTGGCGTTCGTTAGCGCCATGGCAAAGCGTCGATTCGTAGGAATGGCGTTTATTAGTGATACCTGAAAACTGACTGGCTCAGTTTTAACAATGCCTGTGCTTCATTAGGTTGATGTCTAGGTCATAGATTGTCAAAGTTTTATGCGGATCGCCTAAGTGGGATGTTTCTAGAGCTTATATTCTACCTACTCCCATTGACACCCGCAACACCAGCGGAGTCGCAAGTGCACTGCCTACTTTTTCCCTCAACTGGGCTTCTGGTAGGTACTCTCACTCGGCGAAATACTGCATCTAATAATAATGAATGATAATAATAATGGTGCATAATTATTTTCCTGTCTGCAGATGCACATTGATTTATTTTGTCAATTTTTATCACGTGAGTTGGAGGAAAAAAAACTATGGCACGCATTTACAACGATCTGGTGAAGATCGCGGGAATCCATTGGATGCGGGCGGCACAGGACCGATCTGTGTGGAGAACATTGGGGGAGGCCTATGTCCAGCAGTGGACGTCTTTTGGCTATGATGATGACGCATTACCAAAAAAATCAACTTTATATTTTTTGGGAGATATGCTTTTTTCTCATCAGATATTTTTTATTTAATAGATATCATCAAACAAGAACATTTCCTGTATTATTAGTACATACTTAAATCTATAAAAAAATCTGGCATCTATTAGCTCGTACAATTTTGGTGATACCGCTGATTATTTTTTTCAAAGCATTGTGTTGGTGTAAGCCATGGCATATGCCTACTTGCTCAAGACCAAAACATGCATAAGATAACTAAAGAAATATCAAAGTAGAAAACTCCATAAGAGCTATCAACATTTTGAGAAATAATGCCTTCAACGATATAGCTCTATCGAACAACCAGCATCGTTTGCGTTTTCTATTGGTAGAGCAATTAGCGGCCAGAGCTTTGGATTCACCAGGCTTTTTGGCTTATCAAAGATATCTATACAAGTACTGTAGGTATAGTTTAATTTAAAGTAAATGCTTTATTCAGAAACTTAACTCTTATGCGATAGTTTAAGTTGCTTATGTAGGGCGTTGGGGCGGAAAGGTCCTCGAGTGGAGGCCACGTACAGTCGCAGCCGTGGCAGACCCCCGACAAGGTGGACTGACGATCTGGTGAAGATCGCGGGAATCCATTGAATGCGGGTGGCACAGGACCGATCTGTGTGGAGGACATTGGGGAGGCCTATGTCCAGCAGTGGACGTCTATTGAATGAAATGATGATGAAGGTAAGGAAAATCTTGATTGCCTCGTTGGCGCAGTGGGTAGGACGTCGAACTTAAAAGCAACGGCCGCGCTTGGGGTCCCGGGTACGATCTACGGTTCCGGCCAAAATTTGTGCCTGAGTTTTTCTGTTGAGAAATTTTTAGTGTCAGCCCGGAGTCTGGAAGTTGGCGGTCTTGTACTCCCGTGCCTCGGGAAGAACGTTAAGCTAACTATCTATATATCTATCCCTTTTCGGTCGTATCACATTGGTGTCCAATTGAAATAAAATGGGCAAGGGAATAGAAAGTGCACTTGTGTTTGCGCACATACTTGAGCACAATAATATATCCTGAGTAAGTTGACCGTTGAGATCATTTCAGCCAATAGCCGAAATAAATTCCGAAATTGGAGGATATTATTATCATAAGGAAAACCGTAATGATGAACCCATCCGTCGACCCATTTGGATCAGTGGTAGTGAAAGCTGCCTCTGGTGCAAGGGTTGTGGGTTCAATCCCCGCACAGTACAAACATTTGTGTGCATGTATATTATAAGTTTTTACAAAAGAAAAGTATTATATGTATATATTTGTAATTCCGCTGTTGATTCTGATATCCATAACACAGGTGCTTGAACTACCTATCTTGGAGTCAGGTTAATGTATGTGATGTAGTTAAATATTTATTTATTAAAAAAACCTCATAGTCTCTACATTCTGTCTGTTTCTCTCTTTATCCGCAGTTTTTATCAAATATCACAAATCAATCAACCTTTGCCGTGCCCGAGAGGGTCCATAATTGTGCTCCGTACGTTACAAATGGTGGTAATACTATATTTTTTACAACTTTTTGTAACATATGGAGAGCAAAAAAGAATATGAATATGTGGGACTGGCTGGATGTCACATTTGGTAGTAAGTAAGTAAGAATTTTTTGACCACAAACACGAATATAAATTACAACAAGATGTTCAACAATAGGACAGAAAGGAACAAATAATAAATAGTAACCTTGCCTTAAACGTCAAATGTTGTAGGTTCGATCCCCATCCGAGTTATCGTGTGATGAACACATGTGTTTGTGGAATCAGGCGCTCAACAACTTTCAACGGACCAAAAATGATTTCATTTCTAATAAAACACTATGCAAGCTGCAAGCGATTTTTGCTCTTACCTACCTGTTCGTTTTCAATACGCCAATTTGTTCCTATCCCGAAATTTATCAAGGTTAAAAATTTTGCCTCTTCTGCTGCTTTCTATCTTCATAGTTTATCCTCGCACTAAAATCAAAACCTCTGGGATCCTCGTACGCAGCAAACTCGTGTAACGGAAGTAAACCATCGAGTGTTCTCTTAAGTAATAACCACGGTTCATAACTTTGAAGACCAATATCATAATTTTGGTGAAAAGATAGTGATGTAACAACGAGTATTTCATATCGCTAAATATTTGATTCGATAACTTTTTAAGCGATATGAAAACAAAACTACAACAGTAAAGTAAGAAAATCCGATCAACTCGTTTACATTGATCATTTGACTACCCGTTTGGAACAGTGTTAATGAACGGTGCCTTTGGTCCAAGGGTTGCGGGTTCGATCCCTGCAAAGTACAAACATTTGTATGCATGAACGTTGTCAGGTTATCCCTCTACTCGTCCGAAATATAAAGATAAGAAATTCAAACATGTAACAATTTAAAAACTTTCTTAAAATGCAACCCAAGACCGCCTTTTTTTGTTGGCGCAGGGGAAATGCCGCCAGCCCTATGTGCAATGGGCTGACTTCCTTATGCATACCCGTCCACCGGGAGGCAGATGGGTTATGTGGGGCTCTCCACCTGGCGAGAGCTTCATCGTCTGAGTGGGGCGGAGACAAGCACACCGGCTTAGACGCCTCTCTTCTTCCCACTTTCGCGGCAAGCGCGGCGCGCTGAACTGTCCAAGACTGGCACTCTAACCCAAGACCGCCAGCGCTAAAACCAATTAAAAGATTAACTTTATCGACTATGTTTTCACGTCTCTATAAAGAGGTACAAATTGGGTAGGCAGGACGCTATGGCCCGCGCCTCGTTAGATAAAGTGAGTTTCAATGTTCACTCTGCGGTAGGCCAGGGGACATCGTATGTAAGTTCCATATTGCGTGCTTATTAAATACGGCGTAGTTGATAAGCGGACGTTTTGTAAGGGCAATATTAAAAGTTTTGAGCAAGTTCAGAGGAGAATAATTTGCGCATAGAATTGATTATTTTATTATAGGTATACTAGTGGCCAGCCCTCACTATGTTTCAGGACATTAATTTCTAAAACTACCAATAGATGGCGCTGAGCGTCCTTTACACCGCGCAAGTATTTCGCTTTTTCGATTTACCTTAAGCGTTGTCGTTTTATTTTTTACGAATGGTGTAGATTAATGTCTTTAAAAAGATATTAAGTTCGCTATTTAATTAGAGATATTGCCGTGATTCTTTCTTCTTCTTCATCTAAGCGTGTAATTCACGGTTACATCCAAAGCTTTCGCTTTGGAGCTCAGGTTACGCTAAGACCATGATTCAGGATGGAGGGGGGGGGGGGTCTGGTAATTACAATGAAGCGACTGCCGTCTGACCTTCGCAACCCTTTAACAGGGGAACCAGAGCAACTGTATCATGGTCACACGTTTTATAAAAATTTCCTGAAACGTGCAGGTTTCCGCACACCGCTGAGCAGATGGTAATGGTAGAAATACGCACATAGATATCGCCGTGATTGTATGAACAAAAGACCTCGAGTCTTATTCATAAATGCTTTTTAAACATTTATTAACTAGAACGGCTCACCGTTATAACACCGTTGTAGCTCATAAAGGTTTATTGGACGTTTATGAATAAAGCCCAATAACACTAAAAGTTCTGTAACCTTTTTGTGCAATAAAGAGTATCTATATTTCTATAATAAATAAATAAATATTTCACAACATCACATACATTGATCTGACTCCGAGATAGTTAGCTCAAGCACCTGTGTTACAGATATCAGAATCAACAGTTGGATTACAAATATATACATATAATACTTTTCTTTTGTAAATACATACTTATAGTACACTAGCGGCCGCCCGCGACTTCGTCCGCGTGGAAAAGTAACTTTTTACCCCCCTTTCAACCCCTTACAACCCCCTTTTCGCAATAAAAAGTAGCCTATGTTCTTTCTCAGGGTCTAGATTATCTGTATACCAAATTTCATTTAAATCCGTTGAGTAGTTTTGGCGTGAAAGAGTAGCAGACAGACAGACAGACAGACAGACAGACAGACAGAGTTACTTTCGCATTTATAATATTAGTATGGATAGATAACACCCAGATCAATACAAACAGATATGTTCATGCACACAAATGTGCGGGGATCGAACTCGCAACCCTTGCACCAGAGGCAGCGTTCACTACCACTGTTCCAAACGGGTCGTCTATCTTCCATCCGCTTATAGCGACGGTGTGCTACGGGCGAAAAGGTGGTCGTAGAGTTGAGATCTAACCATGCACCGAATTCTCAAATCTATGCACATTTCTACCATTACCTCGGTAGTAAGAAAAATTATCGAGAGGAAACTTGCGCTTTCTAAATACGTTTCTAAAATGTTTAATCATAATCATTTGGCCTGGCTCAAGGTCAGGCGGTAGTCATTTCGAATCTATGCACATTTGTACCATTACCTCGATGGTGAGGAAAATTATTGAGAAAAAACTTGCGCTTTCTAAATACGTTTCTAAAATGTTTAATCATGAGCATTTGGCTTGGCTCAAGGTCTGGCGGGAGTCACTTCATTGTAATAACCAGATTCTGAAATATGATCCAAGTGCACCCTGGGCTCTAACCGTGGGAGAGCTACGCTTCGGCATGAATGGGCCATCTCAACCGGAGTGATACCACGGGGCTCACAGAAAACCGGCGTGAAACAGCACTGTCCTGTGTTTTGCTGCGTGAGTGAAAGTACCGGAGGGGAAATCAATACCAATCCGGGGGAAAGAGTGGTTTTGAAAGAAAAAAAGAAAGAAAATATTTATTATTATAGACATCATAACACAGAACTTATAGCAGTTGTAAACAGAACACAATTTGGCACAAACAGAAAACAAAACATAAAACAATTAAAAATACATAAAAATATAACAAAAGGAAAAAAAGAAAAACAAAACTAAATTCAATCATGTCCAGACAGTGCCAAATGAATAATATGATGTGTTATGACGTCTAGTATAAATGGCCCTCACTCAGCTTATGTCACAGCCCAGACAAAGCCCATGACGCTTTGGTTTAAAGGTTGGCAGCGCACTGGTGACTCCACTGGTGTCGTGGTTGTCCATGGGCGGCGGCAATCGCTTACTATCAGGTGATCCGTCTGCACGTCTGCCACCTATCAGATAAAAAAGACGGTAGTAATTTAATTGTAATAACCAAATTGTGTTGTCAGAAACTAAAATACAATTAAATAAGGATGTCAAATTAAAATTTTAATAAATTATTGAATTAGAATCGTGAGATCGGTAATGCGGTTAACAAAATACATCTATTTACCAAGTTCCAATACTATAGTTCTTACAGTTTCAGAGAAAAGTGGCTGTGACGGACTGACGGACAGACGGACAGACCGAGAGACTGTCAGACGGACAGACATGACGAATCTATAAGGGTTCCGTTTTTTGCCATTTGGTTACGGAACACTAAAAAGGGAAATGATATTCTTGCTTTTTTATGGTGACATATCCTCATATTTTGTTAAAAGATTATACGGGGGAAACCGAAGTGTTTGTCTTATAATAAATTTCAACAGCCATTACTCCCGCTTTCTCCTATACACTTACGGAAGTGTGAAGTCCCCTGTCTCAGTAAAAAGATTTTCTCTCTTCATACTAGGTTAACCATAAGGTGAAAATGGATACCAAGAGCCTTCTAATAAAATTGGATGGTAAATATTTGAATAAGGCTAGGTAGTTTTCGCTCTTTGAGATATTTTCTCGGTAAAGAAGGGAGTTTTTTTATGAATTATTAATAAGTTACCTTGACTTGTGAGAGCGAATACTCATATGTTAAAGTGTCATATAATAGGATTTTAAAGCCAATTTTAAAAGTGAAGGTTTTATGATGACAATTACTTGACACATGTTTTCTCATTGTATGAGTTACGACAGTAATATCCCCCAACAAATTATCCATACGGCGACCAATCACAACGATCAGCCACGTACGCAGGATATATTATAGTGCTCAAGTGTGTGCGCAAACACAAGTGCATTATTTGTTCTCTACCCTTATATTCCGATGAGACATCAGCGTGACACAACTGGAGAGGAATCGGGCGCAGGACCAATAGCTTAACGTGTTTTCCAAGGCACGGGAGTACAAGACCGTCAACTTCCAGACTCCAGGCTGACACTAAGAATTTTTAAAACGGAATACTTAGGTACACATTTTTGGCTCGACCTCGGGATCGAGCCTGGGACCTCTCGCACAGCAGTCGCTTTAGAGCCGATTTCACCGTTGAAATTGAACGCGATCAATTCACTTGAACTCGGTTTACGCGGTAAACCACTACGCCTCCAAGGCAGTCAAGTTACCATAGTCCCTAATTTAAATAAATGAGTGGTTTACATCATAACATCTAGCGTAGATGACGACCCGTTTGGAACAGTGGTAGTGAACGCTGCCTTTGGTCCAAGGGTTGCGGGATCGATACCCGCACAGTACAAACATTTGTATGCATGAACATGTTTGTTTGTATTAGTCTGGATGTTTTCTATGTATTATAAGTATGTATTTACAAAAGAAAATTATTATACGTATATATTTGTAATCCCACTGTTGATTCTGATATCCGTAACACAGGTGCTTGATCTACCTATCTCGGGGCCAAATCAATGTATGTGATGTTGTGAAAAAAAATATATCTAGGTAATGATTATATAGAGTACAAAAAATATTTGAGAGTACTTTTCACGATGCAAAAATAGTAATATTAATAATTTATTTCTTTCAGGCAACTAGGTCTGATTTTTCAAAAAATCGTCCAGGAGGATAAAAAAATCGGCCCTTAGTCTATTTGTGTTAGTAACAAATTCTTAACCTATGTTAGTAATTTATAATTAACTCCTAAAAACAATGTGCATATGCCACGAAACTATAATAAGACAGACGTCCAAGCGTGGTGAGTATGGCAATTTACCCCCTCATGTGATTGAGAAAGGCCCGTGCCCCACCCAGGGACTTAAATGGGCTGATGATGATGATGATGATGATGATGATGATGATTGCTTGCTCACTTTGACTTTCAGGATACTTACTATTGGTGCTATTCCAGACTCTGTGGAATAGTGAAGCCACCTTAATAATAATATCAATGATCTGTAATCACGCCTTCCAAAAGAACCGATCTTGTGCCTTGACTTCCCGCAGAAGAGATACATAAAAAAACTAAATTAAAAAGTATTAGAAAATCTGCGTGATTCGATGCCTTAACTCTTTATAAACGTACTATTTTATATACGAAATATATTATTATTAAGCTTTTATTGCAGATAAATAAATCCATACAAATTCGTTAGTAACATTTTGGTGCTTAAAAAGTATGTTAGTACATCCAATTATTATTATTGGGGACAGGAGTGTGTAAGGATCTCCAGTGTCCCCAAAATGGACCATCTATCTGGTCCGCTATAACAACGAGGAGGCTGTTGCCGCTGGCCCGTGTCCGCCGCGCCATCGAGGCAGCCCTTTTGCGCATAATCGTACGGAAGCAGTCCGTACGCGCCTCCGCGAACATCTGCGACGCACTGCAGAAGCGAGGCAGCCGCAACAGCGCCCTGAAAGCGTTATTATATTGGACGCGTAGGGAATCCAGCGCTCTTATCGTATGCCTAACCCACAGGCTGCACGTGTAAAAGGAATATGCACGGAATTTTCACGTACGGAAAAATGGACGGAGTGTGAAAGCCTTTATTATGTAACAATTTTTCTGTGACATTCTTTGTTTTGCCATGGTTTTGCCCATGTAAGTACCCTACTTACACAAAACAATCAACTCAATTTAATTTTTGGAGCTTTAAAACATATTTAACAAACAAATGAGGCATACCTGGCATATCAGTAATTAACACGGAATGTAATTAATCATACAGAGACGTCATTAAACATTGTTCTGAAATAGTGTTGCTGATCGATAGTCCAGTATCGATAAGTGTTGCCATGGTTTTGACCCATGTCCATGCCCCTTCTTACACAAAACAATCAACTCAATTTAATTTTTGGAGCCTTAAAACATATTCGACAAACAAAATTTGTCTCATTAATGAGGCATACCGGCATATCAGTAATTAACACGGAATGCAATTAATCATACAGAAATGTTATTAAACATTGTCCTGAAATTGTGTTGCTGATCGATAGTCCAGTATCGATACACTATCGATAGTAAAAATAAAATCAACAGAATGGTTAGTCCATCGATAGTATTGCTGGTTGTCAATAGTCGATACCTACTAACGATTTCTGACATATTTAATCAGACAGCAATACCATCGAAACATAGCTGACTATCGATAATACAAAACTATCGCTACTATCGATAGCTTTTGATTAGTTCTGTTAGAAAACACAATACTATCGATAGTATCGGTGCATTACACAATCGATACTATCGATAGTATTGGCGTTATCAATAGTATTGATCAAATTTTACCTATCTATCAGGAATCGATACTTTTGACAAATAGCAGTACTATCGATAATACTATCGATAGTCTGAATGATTTTCTAGGTCAACTATCGATAGTTCCGCAACACTATTCTGAAACTTTCGGGTGTGATAAACCAACAAGGGATATAATAATTTGTTTAATTATATATCATGTGCGTGTTGGTGACGTGATTGTATGAAATGGGTAAGAATTATTAAGTAAATATTAAATAATAGTAGTTTACAACATGAAACTAGCCGTATTTCCTGTCTGGATGGCCAAACTTAGTTCATGATGTTCTGGTGCAGAGGAAGGACGCAGTGGAAAAAATTGATTAGACCAAAAGCAGGTAATGCACCTACAATACCACAGTCACACAATAATTATCTCAGCCACGAACGCACGATATATTTCAGTGCGCAAGGAAACACAAGTGTGCTCTTTATTCCCTTACATGAGAAAACACGAGTGCCCACTGCTGGGGTACGGGCCTCCCTCAATCATATGAGGGGTAATTGAGATACTCACCACGCTTCGCAAACGGATTGGCGAGGGTTTTGATATAAATTCAGAGTTTTCCTTCTCTGGGTGCTGATGATCATGCCAGCAGCTTTACCTTAGTCGCCTTTTACGACACCTCGGTAAGAGTGAGGGTGGCCTATTCTACTCTGCCGGGGACCACACGGCAATGACATTAACTATAAATAATAATAATGTCCTCCAAACCGATATTTCGGTCATGGCGGCCTATCTCAGCGATCAGCCATCGACGCAGGACAAATTATAGTGCACAAGTATTTGCGCAGACACAAGTGCACTCTTCATTCTCGTTCCCTCTTATTTGATGGGACACTAGTGTGACACGACCGAAGAGGGATTAGGCGAGGACCGACGGCTTAACGTGCTTTGCGAGAAACGGGGTTATAAGACCGCCAACTTCCAGACTCACACTGAGAATTTCTTAACAGAAAACCTCAGGTACAAATTTTGGCCCGACCCGGGGATCGAACCCGGAACTCCAGGCGCAGCCGTCGCTTTAAAGTGCGATCCATTAACCATTGCGTCATTGCGAGGCAGTCAATCATTATAATACTATATACTTAAATATATTTTTTATTTTCTTTGAATATATGTAATAGTTACTGCAAAAACGTGTTTATTTTTCCCCGACTACGCCAAAGCCAAAAAGGAAGGGTTATGATGTTAGCAACCTATATATGCAAGTATGTTCCAAGATTCTGCCTAAGCTATCCCGTTTCAGCCGATTTTGATTAATGAGGTATTAATCAATTCCTTATTGCCAGTCCAGACCATCCATGCTGTCAAGGTGACCTAGGCTTATAATTTTTATGTTTTTAATTTAGAAATTATGTATAACATGAGTGAAGATAAAGTAACACAGCGTAAATCTTGCGGGTTTGAGCGTGATGGATCGGAGCATGAGCCGGTACAATCGTATGTGCAAATTATATTTGCCACGATTAGTTCCGTTGTCGGAGCTGCTTTGAAGGTGGTTTAGAGTAGGATTGGCAATATTTTTATATTGTGATAGGTGGCCGATAAGTAGATGGACCATCTAAAGGTAAGCAATTGCCATCGCCCATGAACATCAGCAAGGCCAATGGAGTCACAAGTACGCTTCCAATCTTCAAATGCCCCTTCTCTTCGGATTGAGGCTCCGTCAGAACTATTTTATAATACTTCTTCTTCATCGTTTTATTCATTGGTGAAGGTCGTGCCTTTCTTGAAATGCCATTACCGAGGCAACGTGTGTCCATTCTTTCCTATCCTTGACTTGTCTTAGGGTAATCGGCAAAGTGAGTTCGGTTACATCCCTTATTTGGCCCGACCAACGAAGAGCTGAACAGTCTCTTCGTCTTTTAACTTTGACTTTCCCTACAACAACCAACTTGTCGGACTATCTACGGGCGATATTGCCTAAGTAACCTATTTTTCTTTATCATTTGTCTCATGTTAACTATTTGCTCTCAGGTCTCACAGCTTTTAACGAAAACCAGCTTGTTCATTGGGTATTTGTCGTTAAAGCACGAATGTAATCGGTAGTTTATTATGTAAATCATGACTTTGCTGGTATATGATATAAGGGCCACTGTCTAATAATTTCCACACATCATTACAGAGCCTTTTAATGTAAAGGAACTCACAGAGACTCCCACCATTCCCCAAGTCATTTTCCTGTCATCCAAAGTTGCACAGATTGTGATATTTGAGAAGTCGAAGTTCTATTGTTTGTAGATTTTTAAGTTCCTCAGTATACATCTTGTCAGTTCCGGCTGATTTATTAGTTTTACAGTTTTCTCAGGATATTTCTTACTTCGGATAACCGAAATTTCCGGCTCATGATAGGCAATTTGGGTAGGCAGTTCCGCTGGCATTCTTTCGTCTTGATAAAGACCCTCGTAGTATTGTCATCATCTTTTGGTTACATGGTCTATTTCTGTCATTAGCATACCCTGGTCGTCACTGTATACGTACAATACTATTCCAGCAAAAAATTGTATATGCTCTGTGAAAGAAACGTGAATAAGGAACTAGGGACACTAAGGCATGTATTTAATACCAACAATGTTTTTGATCATTCATACAGAACACTTAAAAATGTCAAATATGTAATCTACCTGATTGCGAATGAACAAATTCGATCCTGCGACTTTACACTTGGAAAGCGTACATTGCTCATCCACTCAGCTCTATGATCCAGGAAGTGTAGTTAGGTAATCAGAAACATCGCTTCTTGGTGTAGATATATTTATTTAGAATAAAAAGCAATTTAATCTTTATCTTTTTTTTGCAATTTATTAAGGAAATAAATAACGCACTTTAATTCATCAATTCATCACCAGCTCATGTCAAAACGTATAAAAAATCCATCAGCTTAGAAATGGGTTCATAGTTAAATTGGTAAATAGCTACCCGAAACGTGAAAGATAAATTGTAAATAAATTAAATTTAATTTAAATATAATTTTATTGCTCTACTCTTTTATCAGCTCCACAACCACTCCACGCAACACGGCAGGTGTACAGAGTGTAACAGGCAAGAGTAATTGTTCCTCTTAGCCCACAGTAATGAAAATATTATGAATGAACAGGGAATTATTTGCCCATGTGTGTACATACCAATGTCTTGTTATGTTTGATAATATACATTCATGAGCTTTATTACGTCATTCTACCTCTGTCATAAAAATAATATTAACTGGCTTTGCGGTACACCGCCTACGTTTCCTACAGGAAAACATTGTGATGTAATCTGCATGATAAGGATAGTTTTGTAAACTGTAGATACCCTTTCATTCATCAGCCCATTTATGTCCCCACTGCTGGGGCACGGGCCTCCCTCAATAACATGACGGGTAATTGCTATACTCACCACGCTTGGCAGACGGGTTGGCGAGGGTTTTGATATAAATGCAGAGTTTAACTTCTCTGGGTGCTGATGATCATGCCAGCAGCTTTACCTTAGTCGGCCTTTTACGACACCTCGGTAAGAGTGAGGGTGGCCTATTCTACTCCGCCGGGGACCACACGGAGATACCCTTTATTGTTGAGATAATGATGACTACGATTCCGTAGTGGTTATCCTCTTTTATCATAATAGCCCATACTAAAAATAAGATTTAGGATCTTGATTAAATTGTACCCCGGACTACAAAGGACGCAACTGACACTGACCGACGACACCGACTTTTATAATTATATTTTTGTAATTTCCATAACATAAAAGCAGTTAAACCACAAAGCTTGACTTCAAGGCAGTTAAGAGAATTGCTACCCAAAAATTAATTAAAAGATTAAGCTGATATTTAACTATTACGAAGCTTACTTTTTGAGAGTAATTTTTCATCTTTATTGCTAATTACTCGAAACCTATTTTGTGGCTTAACGGCTTTCTAGTTACATAATAGCAGATTTGAAGTGTTAACCGAACTAACATCACTAACGCCTTCAAATTGAAACTGGTGTTAAGTGACTTTTCTATTTTTAAAACACGGCGTCCTCGCATAGTTTTTATCTCCGTCCATTAATCAGACTCCACGAACAAGGGGAAGGGGGGTTGCAAAATAAGAAGAGTTCCTCTTTCCTCGAATTAAAATCTTCAGTGGGATGAGTGTTTTTTTTTTTGCAGACAGTTTGATAAACTGCCGTTTCAACTCTGATTAGGAGTGTTTAGATTGTATTTTGTTTTCATTTTAACTTTTAGTAAATGAACTTTCTTTTTTTTTTTTTATTTAATAGTGTACACAGTATTGTAACATGAATTATCTAATCATTATTTGACTAGTCTGGAGGGTAATTAAAACGTTATGTTTCAAGTGATGCATTCAAAACATTTGACTTAGCTATGATTTATTTTGTGGTTTTTAACCGCCGGAAAAAAACGCTGGATGATCTCGTTTCATATATTTTATTTTTGTTATTATAATTTTAGAGTAATACATTCGCATTACTTTTTCCTTTTTTTTAGTCAGCCTATAATCTGTCCCACTGCAGGGCAAAGGCCTCCATCATAGAAATCAAGTTATCGCTACTATGATGGGATAAGGTTTAATCACCACGCTCGCCAAATGCGGATTGGTGATCACAAACCCGAGCTATGGCCGAAAAATTCGAAACATACTTTTCGCTCGACCCGGGAATCGAACCGAGGACCCTGTGATCACGGCCCGGTACTTGAACCACTAGACCAACAGGGCGTTTTACAGACTTTGACTTACTATTCCGATTACATTTATTATATTGGCAAAGGGATACCCCGAAGTTGTCCTCATATGAATTTAAAAAGAAATCCACCCGTTGTCACTTTTTTATGTGATAGGTGGCAGACGAGCAGAATAACATGTAAATTTTTTCTTGTTTTTTTTTACGACCAACTATCGGAAACTCAAAAATAAGGTACATGGTAGAAATCTCGTAAATAACTATTCTTATGTTAGTGACCATGAAAGTTTAAAACAATGTATTGGTTTCTTTTTGTTTTTTTCTGTAATTTTCTATTATTTTATTTTGGAAATATATTAAATTTTTACCCCCTTACTGGTGTCTTCTTTTGTGTCTGCCACAGGTAGATTAGTAATTCTGAACGCGCCTTCCATACGGGGGAACATGGTTCGAATCCGAGCATACACATCTGGATTAATTTGAGTATTTATATCATTCGCTTGGTGGTAAGGGAAAACATCGTCATCTTGTAAAGGGTTGTGAAGGTCAGACAGCTGTCGTTTCATTGCAATTACCAGAAATTCAAAATAAATTTATTTGCTAAATATATGGTATGAAAGGTCACAAATAATTACACAGTAATAAAATCACATTCATGTTTAGCCAATACAATATGGCATGCAAATATTTTAGACAAATATAAATTAAAAAAAAACACTAAACAATCAGATTGACACATTAGTCATGACATTGAAAACTTATTGGCCTTTTATGTTACAACAGACCTAGAATTTTTGACCCAGAAACTGTTTAAGATCGTAAAAAGTTTTTGAGAAGATCCTTTTTTAGTGAATTTTTGAACTGTCTACTATTCAATTCTTTGAGCTCGTTAGCAATATTATTAAAAATTCTAACTCACATTGTCAAACAGCTTCTGTCAGGAGTACGGATCAGACGAAGGATCGCGCACTCTGACAATCCACGAAGCCCAGGGACAGACGTTCGAGAACGTTGCGATAGTCAGAACAACTGCTAAACAGTCCCATCTCCTGCAAAGTGTCCCACACGCGGTGGTAGCCATCTCCAGACACACAAGAACTTGTGTATATTATACAGATAACGCCACTAACGACGCCACAGCGCGCCTTATATCCATGGCATCGAAGGCTACCATCGAAAATGAAACCGAGTACAACCTCAAAATGGCGATCCGCCGGGGCGGGGCGGGGGGACAAGCTTGCAAATAAAACATAAATTATTAACATACCTCAGAACCCCCCTCTGAGGTCCTTAACTACATAAAATCACCAAACCCCCTACCCCAAAAAAAAATGACAGCACAATCTTACTAACGTTAACCATGCATGACTGCCTAAACTTAAGATTGTTATTGTAATTTAATTTAGTTTAATTTTATCGCGGACCAAATTTCAAAAATAATTTGTAACACTTAAGAAACGAGCACAAAAAAGCCACGGAACCAGTGTCCGTGGAATTTGATTAGAAGTCATATTACATAGTCCTCGGAGTATCAATAAACACAAGCCTATTAGACCTCGACAAGCCTATCAGCCTATTAGCCGTGTGGTCCCGGCAGAGTAGAATAGGCCACCCTCACTCTTACCGAGGTGTCGTAAAAGGCGACTAAGGTAAAGCTGCTGGCATGATCATCAGCAACCAGAGAAGGAAAACTCTGCATTTATATCAAAACCCTCGCCAACCCGTCTGCCAAGCGTGGTGAGTATGGCAATAACCCCTCATGTGATTGAGGGAGGCCCGTGCCCCAGCAGTGGGGACTTCAATGGGCTGATGATGATGATGATGAAGCCTATCAGACTCCTCAAATCCTGAATCATTGTCTAAGCGCATCTTGGGCTCCAAAGCGGCAGCTTTGAACGCAACCGGGAAAAACACTGAAACCAAATTATTCGGTCATAATACCGAATATTCGGTGGAATACGAAAATTAAAAATATTTCAAATATGCCAAATACCGAATACGAGCTGTATATTAGTACTGTTTCCTGAATTCTTCATTGGAAAAGTCTTTCCTATTTCCTGGTCCAATAAATGGTCCTAGTCTGATAAATGATCGAAAAAAAAATAGGCGCATTGTAAATCCTCTAAACATCGTTTCGATTGGGGTCGTTAGTGTTGTTTGCAACCTCCCCTTTGGTGTTAGAGGTTTTTGTACGGAATTTAAGATACTCAGGCGATAGTGAAAACCGATTACGATGAGGCAATGGGTTTGAAATGTTCGTGTGGAGTTTATTTGGTTGTACGAGATATGAGTAAAATTGCAATGATTGTTAGATTATAAAATATCTCGTAATTTTCGGTTGCGTCCAAAATTGTAGCTCTAGAGCCTGGGGTATGGTCTGCATTAAAAGTAGCCTAACACTTTAGTACCATGTCAAAGTAACTGTTCTGCCTAATAGGCAGTTTACAAGGGGTTCGTAATAAAAATAATTTTGACATGGTACTAAAGCGTTAAGCTACTTTTGATGCTGACCGTACCCCTGGACTATAATTCAGGATAATATGGATAGCCTGATATATTTTGTTTATGTGATAGATGGCAGACGAGCAGATGGATCACCTGATGGTAAGCGATTGCCGCCGCCCATGGACATCCGCGACACCGGTGGAGTCACAAGTGCACTGCCAATCCTTTTAATCTTTCCCCTGAATAGAGCTTCCGGTACCCTCACTCACGCAGCGAACCACAGCACAGTGCTGCTTTACGCCAGTTTTCTGTGAGGCCGTGGTTACAATGAAGCGACTGCCGTTTGATCTTCGCAACCCTTTAACGGGGGAATCAGACCAACTGAATCATAGTTACACGTTTAAGTAATTGTCCGAAACGTGCAGGTTTCCTCACAATGTTTTCCCTCACTACCGAGCTACTAGTAAAATGCTCCCAGCGATAAGACGCCTATATTGTACTTGTACCTCTGTATACCTAGCTTTTAAATTTTGTATGTTGTGCAACGAATAGTATATATCTATCTACCCATCTATAGATTTGAAAAATCTAGAGGTGCATGCTCGGATTCGAATCACGGCCTCCCGTATGGAAGGTTTAAAATAATCTATCGAGTATATGACGGGTTAAAGTTGGGCTCCACACCGACTCTACATTTGGGTGTCCATGCACTATTTCAGCCAATAGACGTCCACTGCTGGACATAGACCTTCCCCAATATTCTCCACACAGATCGGCCCTGTGCCGCCTGCATCCAATGGATTTCCGCAACCTTTACCGGATCGTCGGTCCACCTTGTGGGGGACCTGCCACGGCTGCGACTTCCTTTACGTAGCCTCCACTCGAGGAACTTTCCGCCCCAACGGCCGTCTGTTCTCCTCGTCATGTGCCCTACTCATTGCCACATTAGACATGCAATCCTTTGGCCGTGTCTGTAACCTTAGTTCTCCTGCGGATCTCATTGTTTCTGATACGATCACGCAAGGAGACTCCAAGCATAGCCCTCTCCATTGCTCTCTGGGTGACTTTGAACCTCCTTAAACAAAACATTGTAACATTGCACATCGTAAGCGGCCTAGGTTTACGGTTCCGTATGTCATCACTGGCAACACACACGCATTAAAGACCTTTGTCTTGAGACACTGCAGTAGATGGGCCGAAAATATGCTGCGTAGCTTCCCGAACACTGCCAGCCGAGTTGGATTCGTTGACCTCTTTCTGGATGTTGGATTTACCGAGCTGGAATTTTTGTCCGAGGTAAATGTACTCGTCCACAACTTCCAGTGTAGAGCTGTGCAGCGGCAATTGTTTACAATCAGGTAAACCATCTTCTCGTCACATTGAAAAATAATATTAAATTTGCGCAATAATATGCCTACTGCGATATTGTTAAATGGAACGCCACTTGCTAGTTGGTTGGACGTTATCTGCTCCCTGCAGTAATACAGGTGACATACATTATAATTTGAAACCTGAATCACTCTTACGAGTATGTATATCATGAAATATTCTTTTAAATTCATTGGTTATAAGTGGACCATGGATTGGAGAAAGCGGATCTTCAAAATAATAAAATGAGAAAAGTATCAATGTTCTTGAAAATTAACCGAACATAAGTTCTTAAGACAAAGTAAAAAATACTCTTGTCTAAACTTATAACGCTCGCTTAGTCAGAACCGAGGATGTAATTCACAGTCCGAGATTGTAAAACGAGTGTCCGCCTGGAAAAGTCCTAAGTCTGCACTTAGCATATTTCAAGCTAGATTTTATGGATTTTGTAGCGTCTGGCATGTTTCGATAAAATCTATGGAAGACATTTTTCTTCTTCTATCAATGGCAATATAAAAGGTTTTGAGGATCGAAGGCTGGAGCAGGCTCTTATATATTGTTTATGTTTTTATACTTTTTTACCGTTTTGTGCACCAGAAACGCACACTTTTATCGACCATCAAGCAGAGGAAAATGCCTTTTTCAGGACATGTGTCAAGACTCGATAGATACGAGTTGTTACAACTTATAATAATGACTTCCAAACCGATATTCGGTCCTGGCGGCCAATCTCAGCGATCAGCCATCGACGCAGGACATATTATAGTGCACAAGTTTTTGCGCAGACTACAAGCTGCACTCTCTAATCTCGTACCCTTCTTATTTCGAATGGGACACAAGTGTGACACGACCGAGGAGGGATTGGCGCAAGACCAACGACTTAACGTACTTTCCGAGGCACGGGGGTATAAGACCGCCAACTTCCAGACTCCGGGCTAACACTGAGAATTTCAGGCATAAATTTTAACCCGATCCGGGGATCGAACCCGGGACCCCAGGCGCAACCGTCGCTTTAAAGTGTGACCCACTAACCATAGCGCCACCGAGGCAGTGTTGCAACTTATTATGATTAGGAAAGTAGCTCGTAAGAGGCGGGTAGGTCGGAGAAAAAAATCATGGCTGCATAACATCCGTGAGTGGACGGCGATCGCGAGGGCCGCCGAGCTGTTTCGACTCGCTAGAGACCGAGAAGGATATAGATTGACGACCAACCTTGGCTAGTCGGAGAGGCGCTTTAAAAAGAAGCCTGCTTTTGATAGATTATTGTTTCCTTATGCTTTTTGCCCGTGAAAATACATTACTTTGGTGATATCAGTGGATTTTATTGGCACCTATACCAGCGTTTTATATACAGTCCAATCGCCACAAAAATATGACCCATTTGACAAGGAGGTTTTGATTTTTCATCGTCAGCCCATTTAAGTCCCCACTGCTGGGGCACGGGCCTCCCTCAATCACATGAGGTGTAATTTCCATACTCACCACGCTTGGCAGACGGGTTGGCGAGGGTTTTGATATAAATGCAGAGTTTTCCGTCTCTGGGTGCTTATGATCATGCCAGCAGCTTTACCTTAGTCGCCTTTTACGACATCTCGGTAAGAGTGAGGGTGGCCTATTCTACTCTGCCGGGGACCACACGGCTACTGATTTTGATTACGGCTTTTGATTTTTAGTTAAAGATATAAAACTCATGCCAATTCTTATCCTTATTGTAATAACATAACTGCGGTTTTTATTTGAGTTTGAAGACTAGAAGGTATATCAAAATTGTTTATAATAGTGGCCCGCCCTTACTTTGTTTCGGGATATTAGTTTCAAATCATGCTAATAGATGACGCTTGGCGTCGGTTACATAGCGCAAATATTTCGCTTTTTTGTTTATCATTAAACGTTGTCGTCTGTCTATTTTGTTGTTGTCTGCCAAGCGTGGTGAGTATGGCAATTACCCCTCATGTGATTGAGGGAGGCCATGATGATGATGAAACGTTGTCTTGGTCTTGAGACTTAACCTCTTTATAAATAGTATAGATTTAAAAATAGTACTTTATAAATAGTATAGTTAAATCTGAACAAGTTTTGAATATTTGATTATAACTTTTGATTTCAATGAAATCCTTAAATACATTTCCTCCTCATCCTCTTCATCTTAGCATGTAATTCCCGGTTGCGTCCAAAGCTGTCGCTTTGGAGCCCGGGGTTCACTTAGACCATCATTCAGTATTAGGGAGTCTGGTAATTACAATGAAGTGACTGCCGTCTGACCTTCGCAAGCCTTTACAGGGGATCCAGACAAACTGAATCATGGTTACACATTTCAGAAACTATCCGAAACGGGCAGGTTTCCTCGCGATGTTTTTCCATACCGCCGCAATGTGGAATATTTCGGTATCTTTCGGATTAAAAATCTGTAACTCCGTCAATTTGAAAGATAAAGCTATCCAATTTTGCACTGATATTATGTAATAGGTAACTAAGGTTTCTTATTAGTAATCTTTGATGAATTTAAATTATGCATGATTTTTTTATTAATAAAGATAAGTCACAATAATTAAAATTTTATTTATTTTTTGAAATAATATATAATTAGTAAAATATCTTTTGTGTATTTTAAAAAATACATCATACTTACTTTAATAGGATACGATAATAATAAATAAAAATTGTGAAATTCCTATAACACTACGCTAAATTAGTAAAGGCACGAATCAAAATTATCGCAATATATATTTCTTTTTTGCTCAGCAAAATTAACCCCTTACACCTGGCACCAGGATCTGAAATAAGTTCATTAACATTGTTTAAAGATGTAAACTATCATCATTGAGCTCCTTAATATTTTTTGCGCATGGTTTTCTTATGCTCGGTATGTATGGATCTGAAGTGTAAAGTAGTGTATATGAAAGATATCTTGGTTTGTAGCTATTCGAGAGCATTCCCGAGCATGGTGTAAGCGAATTTTTTTATAGTCCTTATTGCGAAATTCTTGAGCACCTTCTGAAAGTTATGTGATTGGTAATACTGCGAAATGGTTTATCATACTCTCTCCGTGAATAAAAAATTTGTGGACAGAATATGATGGCATGAAATACCAACTATATATACTTACGTATATTCTTGCACTTACACTAGAAGTTGTGGACATCTACCTCGGACAAAACGGACAAAAAGTCCAGCTTGGTAAATCCAACTCCAAGAAAGAGGTCGATCGACGAATCCACCTTGGCTGGGCAGCGTTCGGGAAGCTACGAAGGTAAAATGATGATGATGATATTCTTGAAGTTTTTAGCGCATAATTTCCAAATTTCTTACTGTCTACTACTATACCAGATGACAAAACCAGCAAGTAAACTACTAAACTGTATTTGACAGCGATTACCGTTCCCAGATTACATTTTATTACATATCTTTGTAAACCGCAAAAAGCCGCAGCTATTTTTTGAATACGTTTGAGATGAGTAACTAAACTATGAATTAACATTAAATTCCAAGCATCGGTAAACAACTCTAAATGTTAAAAGCTTCGTCGAAGTTCAAAAAAAAAATATTTTTCTTTAAATTATTATATAATTATATATTCGTCAATCAAAAGTATATATATTTCAAAACTTTCATGGAAGTTTTTTTTTTAAATATATCATATGTTACCTACCTTTCACTTCAAGTTTTAAAAAATTTTCACGTTGAAAAACTTAAATGAAGAACTTAATATTTCCCAATTCCTCAAATGTTTAATTTTGATACATGAATAAAAATACTATTGCTAAGTACAATATGAATTACGCTGCACTTTTGAACTGTTCGCTTATGTTTATAAAGTACCCAATTTAAATCAATGATAATAATCAATTTTGATATGCGTTTGTTCTTCCATATTCCACAGTGCGCCGAGTTAATAGTAGAAAGGCGCACATAGATTTGAAAAATCTAGAAGTACATGCTCTGATTCGCACCCGGTCCCCCGTATGGAAGGCTCGTTCCGAACTACTGCTATTTTTAAATACTTCTCAACATCATTATTTCAGCCAATAGACGTCCACTGCTGGATAAAGGCCTTTTACAAATGTTTTTTTATTTTTTTTATTGTTTATAGTAGGTAGACGAGCTTGCGGCCCATCTGATGGTAAACGGTAACCGCCGCTCATAGACATCAACAATGCCGGAGCACAGTCATGCCGCTGCCTACCGTGAGAGAAGAACTCTTTTCAAACCTCGTTTAAAAAAGGACATGTCATAGCGATCAGGGAACACCGCGGCTGGAAGGTCATTCCAGAGTTTGCACGAGCGCGGAAAAAAGGAGCGCTGGAAACGAAGAGTTCTGGAAGGGATTGGTTCCAGGTAGTATTGGTGAAGTTTGCCGCGGCGTCTAGTCGTGCGATTGTAGAATGGTGACCCTGGTATGATATTAAACAGCATTCAACATTTGTTTAAAAATAAGCCCGAACTTCTCATTAACAAACGAGAATAAATTGTAACTCAAATATGTCATAATTAAATAAGAATAATTTATAATAATTCACAATTATGTTTACTCGCCCAATACACATACTGATTTATATAATAAATAGGATCAAATTTCCCGAGTGTATTTTAGCTCATCATGCAAGTCGTATTGATACAGGTCACCTGTTTACATTTACCGTGTTATCTGAACAAACAGTGTATCTGGTAGGTATTGGTGCACTCAACTGTACATGGATTAGTTCTGATGTACATGAATTAATTAGAAGATTGGATGGGAATAGCCAGTTTTGTCTGTCACCGGAACACGAATTCGTTTGCAGGCATAATTATCCAATTCAATAAACAATGTTTAGAGCGCAGTTACAGTGCTAATATATATATAAATTGGCCGTGTGATCCCCGGCAGAGTAGAATAGGCCGCCCTCACTCTTACCGAGGTGTCGTAAAAGGCGACTAAGGTAAAGCTGCTGGCATGATCATCAGCACCCAGAGAAGGAAAACTCTGCATTTATATCAAAACCCACGCCAACCCGTCTGCCAAGCGTGGTGAGTATGGCAATTACCCCTCATGTGATTGAGGTAGGCCCGTGCCCCAGCAGTGGGGACTTAAATGGGCTGACGACGACGACGACGACGATAACAAAATAAAATCAAATTTGACTTGCATACCTTGCCTACGTGTTATGGACCCTCAAAAACCCTTAACATCCTTTTCTGAAGAACCTCTACTATAGTCTCATTGGAAAATCTTTGAAAAGAATTCGTCCACAGCCGGAGCGTTCGCGGTAAAAAATAATTCTGTCTGTACCTTACGCGACCGCATGGGTTCCAACCTTAGGGTTCCAATACGCGAGTGGAACTTTTTGTTGATGACGAGTGGTATATGAATAAGAATAGTTTTTTCCTTTACTAGCACTTAAGGTGACGGGTAGGGTACACTAAAGACGGAAATCGATTTAAATTTTTTGCTACTTAACCGAATCTATTTAAACAATTTCGGGGTTACAACACGGCAAACACAAAGTATAGACTATTTATTTGATACTTATAGTTAACTGTTTGGTCTGCTTTTGCACACAAATTCTGGAGTACCGCCAGAAGTGGCCGATTTTGGGATGAATCACATTTTACCATTTTGGGAGTGTCTCTTGCGAAAAGAATTAAGTTTAGGAAAAAAAATATTTGAAACCTCAATATCATTTTAGAGACCTAGGTATTCATAGATACCCCACACGTATGGGTTTAATGAAAAAAAAAATTAGAGTTTCAGTTCTATATATGAGGATTTTTTTTGTCCTATTTTTGTGTAAAAATCGTAATGCGGTTAATAAAACACATCTATTTACCAAGTTTCATTGTTATAGTTTTATAGCATCAGAAAAAAAGTGCCTGTGACATACGGATGGACGGAAGGACGGACGGACGGACAGACCGATAGACAGATAGACAGATAGACAGATAGACAGATAGACGGATAGACGGATAGACGGATAGACGGACAGACGGACAGTGTTCTTGCCATTTTTGTAAATTCTATAATGGCCAGTCTAATTACATCCCTCTTGGTTTTGATTCCCAAAAACTTTTTTTACATTTGAAAATATCTCATCTTCTTATTTTATGCAATCTTGTTTTAGGTCAGTAGTTTGTTTCTATGTCTGAGGTTAAAATCTGAGGGCACGACAGTGCCCCCGCCAAGTCGAGCAAAAAAAGTACGGTCGTACCTTTCTCGAAACAATTAAGTATATTTTCGAACCCCCTATAATTTCGTTGTGGATAAAACAAGAAGCCTGAATTTTAAGTAACTAATCAGAAATTGTATAAACACGGTATATTTAAGAATGATAACTTGCTAATCATTCTATACAAATAAATACAAATACAAATCTTTTATTTGTAAAACATAGGTGGATTGATACAGGTGTTAAAATGTTTTTGTAAGTGTAGCACTATGTCTTGCCCTTTGTAGGCGTACAAATATAGGTATAGGTAGGTAGGTAAATAATTATTTATAATTAATTTTGATCTTTTTCTATTGCTAAAGTTTCTAAATTTTGTCACTGACTGACTCACCGATCATCAAAAGTCCAAGGCACTTTTAGAAGACCTAGAAGCTTCAAACTTAGAATACAAATAGAATTAAGTGTCTTAATCATGGGAAAACTTATTTAATTTGTAATTTAAGTCCAGTTTTCTAAATACATAAACTATATAAAACTTTGTAATCTCATATATGTATAGGATTACAAAGTTACTTTAGCAGTTGAAGGTGATGGTACCGGAAAGAAAGAAAGTAGGTGCGCTACAAAAAGAAATGATATCCCATAAAAAACAAAACTTGTCAAAAAATCCAAGTCTCGCTCTCAGTTGTTCTACCGTGAAAGTTGTGAGATCTATGTTACCAAGTCGGTTATTAACTTGGCAATCGGTTGTGTTTTCATGCAATGGCCGAGTCAAATATTTAATAACCGATTGCCGAGTAAAGAACCGACCGGATTTTTTACAAGTTTGGTTTTTTATGGGATTAAGATTTAATCACTCTATTTTAAAACTGCCATAAGAACAATGGAAGGCATATTATTCGCGTTATGATTCGTCACTACGAGTTCATAATGTAGAAATACCGTGAGCATTCAGACACCGACAATAGGGGTAGGAACATTGTTAATTTATACACTTGAAGACAAAGAAAGGGGGCGATAGTGATATGTTAATAATGATATTACTTAATTTATCTATGTATATCTGATTACTACCGCGCCGCTAAATTAAAACGGGCATGGGGGGCCACTTATGTCGCCGATACAACGAAAAATGGAGTAGGTGTGTTTTGGCCTGGAGCCGCGAAGCGTAGGCAGACCGCTAGCCAGATGGGTAGATGATCTAAGAAGTCACGCAGGCATCCTATGGAACAGTAAAACTAATCACCGCGCCGAGTAGAGGTGCTTCGGAGAGGGATATGCCCAACGCTGGGCGAAATAATGCTGATGAAGAGGAAAAAACAATTTTAAATAAATAAATAGCAATCCCTTTAAGTTTTTACAGGTCCAGTCATCGGTAGTAGTCGATGGTCCGTCTAAGATCCTAATTTATATGAATGTATATCTAGTACTTTATATTATTTTATCCAAGCATAACATATTTATTTATTACTATAGAATATTTTGTTTATTTATGTATTAGCATTATAAATATTTTAATATATATATATACGTTTCACTTTTATTTCCCTTTTTCAATATTGCACCACCTACCCCTCTTCTACTATCAACTGTCCTTTGCCTGAAGGTTGTCTGGTAGAAATCGCTTCCAGCGATAAGACCGCCGAAATTGTACAATTAAGTTTCTGTAATGCCTTTTAAAATTGTGATTTTTTTTTGTGCAATAAAGTATATTTATCTATCTATCTAAAAAGATGAAAATACTAAATACGTTACAAGTATACTTAGGAGCTTTTTATGGGCCATTTTTTAAAGCTAGTTAGAGATGATTGAAATATTAATGGTGTATGCAAAATGAGCTCGGAAAATCATAAATATTTTTTGTTTGAAATCAATTTTTCATTTATAAATTTTGTCTCAATCAATAAAAAACTGATAGCAACGCCACTGATCCGTAAAAGGGCTCTTAAGTGTCTTGTAAATTTGTTGAAATAACTATTCTGAACCTGCAGATAATTATGATTCCTCGGTTTCGATTCTTTCTTAAAGGGTTGCGAAGGTTAAAAGCAACTAGACACTCCAAATCCTGGATCTTAGCCAAGCGTTCCCCCTGGCTCCGAAGCGGTGGTTTTCAACCCAATCGGGAATAACACGCAGCGATGATAACTCAAAACTGTTTTCATGACATAAAGATAAAAGATAAAAAAAACTTTATTTGAATCAGGTTCGTACAGAACACTTATGAATACTACAGAGAAGATACCAGCAAAAAACTCAGTAGCTACTGTAAATAAATCCTTATATCTAATGTAGGACACTTTCACTGTCCCGCATTACACCGGTGCGTAAGCAAATTGCGTGTTCACGCTCACTCCGACCACAAAGAGTATCTCGGAGGCGCAATGTATACCTACCAAACTGTAATTAAACTGTTTGCCAGCCTTACTTCAACTATTATCTTGGAGGGGGTGTGTTCACATTTGACGAATGCGCGGTGCTGCGAGTGGCACATAAAATGCACGCGAGTAACTCTCGAGCAGCTAGTGAGCGGCTCGCGAGCTGCAATTTTGCGGCGCGTTCGTCAGGCTGGACGCACCGAAGTTAAAATTTAGATGATTTCAAAGTAAGCGAATAAGGTGTCACTAACCTCTACCAAATCTTTACTTACCTAAGGTTGTAAGGCATTAAGTCCGCCAGTTGAACTTTTTTACTTCGTGCAATAAAGAATAAATAAACCATTAACTAATAATACCATTAAGTGAGCTTGAGATTAAAGTTGACTATTCATATTTATGAATTTCGTATAAAAGAAAAAAATTACTTGAATCTTTTCTTTTATACAAAATTGACTAAATGCCGTATAACTATAATGTATTAAGACTGGAATTAACACGATATTTATTATATGAAACAACATTGTGTACTCACATATTTGGCTCGACGTTTCGGCTACGTTACAGAAACAGTGGTCACGAGCGGACTCAACATTACATTATAGTTACAATGCAACGCAAAATAAAAAAAAAAAAACAGTATTCTGGCGACCGATTGTGAAAGATCATAATCAGGTGAGATTTCAGTTATATCTCGCTAAGACGGTGGGAGAGCCACGCTTCGGCATAAATGGGCCGGGTCAACCGGAGTGACACTAGGGCCTCACAGAAAATTGGCGTGCATCAGCACCGGAGACCCAATTTGGGGGAAAGGGGGGCTTAAAGCTTGGCAGCGCACTTGTGTCTCCACCTGGTGTCACGGGTGTCTATGGGCGGCGGCAATCGCTTACCATCAGGTGATCCGTCTGCTCGTCACATACAAAAAAGAAAATGCTTCATGTACTTGAACTTAATTGACCT
Source organism: Marasmia exigua (assembly GCA_019059595.1). NCBI lineage: Eukaryota > Metazoa > Arthropoda > Insecta > Lepidoptera > Crambidae > Marasmia > Marasmia exigua. Next base: position 22,766,997 of record CM032464.1, on the reverse strand, counting down.
ACCTATTCTGGTAATCTAAGTCTGTTTATAGAGCTTTAGCGATCTCTCTGATTTCGCAGATGTTCATGGGCGTCGTTAAATACTGACCATCAGATGACCCACGTCGTCGTGGCGCAATTTAAGCTGCAGTAAAGGATGCGCTGGACAAAAATTGGTGGTAAATAATATATTTGATATTTTTTATAGCAATCTTTTGCAATTTATTCTTAAGTAAATAACACACTTAAAAATTCATCTCGTGTCCTGCCTGAAAACGAGATGATTATTTTTATTACTATGCATTATTCAATCAAGCAGTGTGGTCCCCTTGCAGAGTAGAATAGGCCACCCTCACTCTTACCGAGGTGTCGTAAAAGGCGACTAAGGTAAAGCTGCTGGCATGATCGTCAGCACCCAGAGAAGGAAAACTCTGCATTTATATCAAAACCCTCGCTAACTCGTCTGCCAAGCGTGGTGAGTATGGCAATAACCCCTTATGTGATTGAGGGAGGCCCGTGCCCCAGCAGTGGGGACTTAAATGGGCTGATGATGATGATGATGATTTTTATTGTTTAAATAATATATTGTTTTAAACTTTCATGCTCACTAACATTAGAATAGTCATTTACTTACTGTTGCAAGCGCCATGGTTACGGAGTAACTGAAGTTTTGGCGGGTAAGTTGTTACTGGCAGACAAATCGGTCTACCCTCCTACGCAGTATTTTACTACGAGCCTCTTTTATTACCCGCAAAAACTTCAGTTACTACGTGACCATGGCGCTTGCAACACTGCCGAAATATCGGAAACTCAAAAATGAGTACATGGTAGAAATCCCGTAAATAACTATTCTAATGGTGGTAAATAAGATCCAGACCCGGCCCTAATGCCATATTCATTTAACTATTATCTGCCTCTATAGAGCTCTATAGAGCTAGGTGTTGGGGGGCACCCTAGTTAGATTTCCGGGAAAGTGCTAGATGGAAAATCTCTGAGGAAACTGGCGATGTTCGTCTATTCTCTGTTAAGAACTGAGTTTTCTGTTAAAAATACTCCAGTGTCAGCCCAGAGTCTGGAAGTTAGCGGTTCTATGGTCGATCTGTTTTCGGTCATGTGCACTATATAATGTGGATCACCTGTCTAAAGGTTTTGAGACTTCCCGAGTCCTGGATCATGGTCCAAGCGTAGCCCGGGCTCTGAAGCGACAGCTTTGGATGCAAATGGGAACTACACGCTAAGGTGACGAAATAGTAGTTTGCAATAAAATACTTTTATGACCATATGAGGGTAAACGTTTCGAAGCTAATCAGTAACCAAAAGCAAACTGATCGACACACCAGCAATCCCAATTCTTTCACTACCCGTCACATACGTTTTACGTTAGACAAAACGAACTAGTAAGCGGGCAAACTGGTATTAATGGACGGAATTACATCGCGAAAAGCCGAGAGGGAATCTAGCCAGTGCGGCGAGTGGAACTTTGCGGGATCTGACGCAAGATTATTATTTTGAGCTGGTTTAAGAGATGCAAGTTATGGTAGCTGAGTGGATATGAACAGTCGACGGATTTTCCGGTGTACCAAGTAACCGTAAGGCGGTAATCGCGTGCACACAGTAGCTGGATGGGCTAAGCTAACCCTTAAGCTCACGCATAGCGCAGAACAAGCCATTTGATGGCTAACTAGACAAGCGTCCGTAGCACTCATTCAGCTGGTCTCACTGAAAACCAGCGTCACGGCCTTTGTCTGGGCTGTGACATAAGCTGAGTGAGGGCCATTTATACTAGACGTCATAACACATCATAATATTCATTTGGCACTGTCTGAACGTGATTGAATATAGTTTTTTTTTCCTTTTGTTTTATTTATATGTATTTTTAATTGTTATATGTTTTGTTTTCTGTTTGTGCCAACTTGTGTTCTGTTTACAATTGCTATAAGTTCTGTGATGTGATGTCTATAATAATAAATATTTTCTTTCTTTCTAACTGGAACTCCGTTATAAATGCGACTAAAAAACGGGAGGTCGTTGTTTGAAACATTACGATTAAAGAACCAATCTTTGGCATGAATAAGCCGGCTCGACTCTGGTGTGATACCACGGCATATAATACTGAAGTGAAGCAACGCCTGCGTAGTGTTTCGCTGAGTTAGTGAGGGTACTTTAAATCTGATTCGGGCGCAGTGGAGTTAGTGTTGGCATTGCGCTCTTGTGGCTGCACCTGGTGTTGTGGGTGTCCATAGGTGGTGGTAATTGCTTAACATCCGCCCACTGCTTAACGTAAACTTCGCCCTAAGAGCGCCAACCTATCCGGTCCTAAACATTCTGCATCCAGCTCACACCAGCCATCTTTCTCAAACCGTCAGTCCATCGCTCCGCAGGGCGTCCAACACTATGTTTCCCCATTCATCACGCCTTTATAATGAGTACTTTAATATTTCAAACCTTTAGGGAACTTTCAGATCTTGACAAAGTTTTAACTTTTAACGTCCTGTCTTCAACCTCCTGTCATTAGCGGTTAGTTCACTCTAAGCTTGTGGTTACCTACAGGTCTAGTTAATCAGTAAAACCAGCTTTGACCACTTGATTACTAAATCCCTAGTCCTGTCAAAACTTTCTTAACAACTTTAGCGAAGTCACAACCGCTCATAGAAACTTTGAAGACAAAAATCATTCGCATGGATAAATATACTTTGATGAAGTGGTTTGTTTATTGAGAAAACTTGTTTTTTTTTTTAATTTAATATACATCTAAAAAATAAACGTTCACTTATAAAACTCACACTGAAAGTACTTGGTAAACTTGTAGTCAACGACGCTATCCACATGTTACTAAATTCAAGTTGTCGCGAGCTGCTTAAAAATATAAATAATATTACAAATAAAAATATTACAAACAGAGCCGAATAAAATGAAAGGAGATATTCGGCAGGTATTTAGGAAGACAATTTGGGTACAAAAACAAAAACAATATACTCGTAGTAAAACGTTATAGCGACCTTACAATGACAGCGTTTCAATGACAGTTTTTAATTATTTATATTATTAACAAATATATCAATAACATTGAGTGAAAACTGTCATTATAAGACGGCATCATTAGACGAATCGGTACGCGGCAGCCGGTATTCGTGCGACTTTTACTGACTGCAAAAAGACGACCAGCACTCCTCTCGCCTATGTGTGGTTCTAGGTACAGAGTAATATACTTTGGAAACTAACTCATTACAAGTAAATTTGTTATTTACCAATTAAAACAGTGTGTCAGTCTCCAAGTACTCACGTTTTGTAGCAAGTTGCATTAATTTAAACTTACTTAGCAAGGGAGCGCGGGTAGAAAATCTTCTATAACATCCATAGTGCATAGGACGCTAGATATTTATTTTGAATTTTCTCAAAATTCCTCTACATACTTTTTATAAAATGGGTTTCAGATTGGTACCGCATATTCAAGTTGGGAATGAACAAGGACTTTGTATAAATATGTATGAAATATTTATTTATTATTTGAATAAAATGGGGTGAGCATTGCATCTCATAGCCACTGCGACCAGTAGACGATCTATTGTGGCAGCCCCAGAACTTTTTACAGCACCTCATGTAGCTCCAGCTCCATCTGATGGGGGAGCTTTTGATTTCGTCTGCCGAGATAATGTGTGCTCCCAGGTGCAGGCTTCTGCAGTGATGCTGCACCACTGCAGAAGCCGGCTATGCACTCGCCGAGGACGTGGATAATTTTATTTGTCCTCGCCTGCCTCAAAAATTAGTATTGGAAGACGATTTTATTTTTTGAGATTAGAACCTATGTTCCTTGGGGAAACATTACGTTTTTCATAAGTACCTATAATGCATTCGTGAAGTTTCTCGGGTATTCCAAGAAGTCATGGTGTACTTGCAGATATTATTAATTTTGTCATAATTTCAGCCAATAAACGTCCACTGCTGGACATAGGCCTCCCCCAATGTTTTCCACAAAGATTGGTCCTGTGCCGCCCGCATCCAATGGTTTCCCGCGACCTTCACCAGATCGTCGGTCCACCTTGTGGAGGGCCGGCCACTTATTTCTACTTATATTTTTTTATTCCTTCGAAATAAAAAAAAACATTACTGTTCATTCAAAATTAAATGCTATGGGTTAAGAGTTACTTCCGCCGGTGGAGTTGCCTGCGTAGTCCTCATCTTAGCGTGTATTCGTTTTTTGACTGCCTCGGTGGCGCAGTGGTTAGTGGGTCGCACTTTAAAGCGACGGCTGCGCAAGAGGTCCCGGGTTCAATCCCTGGATCGGGCCAAAATTTGTATCTAAGTTTTCGTTAAGAAATTTATAGCGGCAGCCCGGAGTCTGGAAGTTGGCGGTCTTGTACCCTTGTGCCTCGAAAAGCACGTTAAGCTGTAGGTCCTGCGCACAATTCCACTCCGGTCGTCTCACAGTAGTGTTCCATCCCATCCCATAGTGAATATTAATTTCCGATGAATATGAGGGTAAGGCTCTATTTCCTTACCCATGTGAACTTGTGTTTGCGCAGACACTTGAGCACTATAATAAATATATCCTTCGTAAGTGACTGATCGTTGAGATTGGCCGCCGTAGCCGTAATCGGTTGGAGGATATTATTCGTTTTTAAGTATTCCACAGGAACCTGTCATTTATCGGAATGCAAAGTAGCCTTTCTCGGTCTTCTGGTTCTAAGCTATCTCTCCATAAACTTTTCAGCCAAATTAATTCAGCTGTTCTTGATTTATAAATAGTGTAACTAGCACAACTTTTTTTTATAGAAATAGACAGCTTCCTTTATATTGAAATGGCATACTTTATTTTATTTTTACAAGACAAATTACGAAGAATCATCATCATCATCATCATCAGCAACCCACACTCGTCCACTGCTGGACATAGGTCTCCCCTAATGCACGCCACTGCTCCCGATTTTCGGCCACTCTCATCCAGCCTACACCAGTCAGCCTTCGAATGTCGTCATCCCATCTTGTCGCAGGGCATCCTACGCTTACCGTGTCCCGGTCTCCACTCAAGGACTTTACGGCTCCAACGGCTGTCAGTTCTGCGGCTAATATGACCACCCCTTTAGTCTTAACCCACTTAACCCTTAAATTGAAGATACTTGACAGATTTGTATACATTCATTGAAGTGAGGCTGTCGGTAGTTGGTAAGTATACGTTTGTTTCGATTGTCACCTGACACTGGTTATTTTTTTGTTAAATAACCCATAAAGTAATATGTCATACATAATTACGCTCATTTTTGCAGATACCGATTGTAGTATAATCAAATAAATATAGTATTTGGCCGAAATATCCCTTCAGATTTTATTAAGAGACAACTCGTCCGTTCTTCTAAACTGCGACGGGCGATTCTACCCATTTACATTTTAAAAAGTAGACATTTGGGCCAAAGATCAGGAGCCCAATTCTCGGGTTCATGATATTTTGAAAACATGGCGGATATCACCTGAAAACCATACAAAAAAAACTATGTTTTAGTAATATATGTCGTATGAAAATAAATATCACCAGCACGAGAATTGCCTTCTGTTTTTGCACGGGCGAGATCTCCCACTGTATCGTAAACGACACACCACCTTTGAAAAAATGTTGTGAGTTATGAGGGTACTTGAACATAACATACTGGTTAGAAAATACCGATGTGGGTATAATAATTTGGCAATAGTGTAACAAAAATCTTAGTAAAGTATACAATACAGATGTTTCTGCTGATTTTTAGAAGAAGTCCGAAGGTTGTTATTTCTATTTCCTCAAAGTAACATTGTATTGTACATTTTTCGGACCGTGAAACCGAAATTCGAGGTCACACACGCTTCTTTGAAGCGATATATATTTTAGAAAGGCAAGGAATTCTCCTTCCACTAAAATTGTTTCTTTTTTCACAACACCAACTAGGATATATATGACATATGTGAACTTGGCGCTTATAACCGTTATATTGTATCGTTTACATCACCATTTAGCATGTTAGATCAAGAAAATAAGCGAAAAAAAAATCTGGTGTTCCATACAAAATGTATGGAACAGCATTTTTTTTTCGCTGACTTTGTTGATTTAGCGTACTAAATGGACTTAATGCACGATACCAATTATGAGGTTTCCGGGATGTAAACGATAGAAAAATAACGGTGTATTGTGTAACTCTCACTTTTGGTAGAATTTATCTTCAAGTGGGATTACAAACTTGCTTTGACCAACTGAGCTATCGATGTCTAAAGTTCTCAGTTGTACATCGACAAAATTTGAGAAGTCCTTGCTTGATTTGCCGTGAGATAACGATTATAACATCAACATTATCCAATGCCGACGACAGCATCAATATTGGAGGTATCTACATAATTATCCAATTGGTAGCCGAATGGCGAAAAATTTCATAATTCATTTCTTATGTTTCCTTTTGTGATTCGCACAGCCAATGCACAATGGAACGGCGTTCCTGCATCTTATTTCCCCAATAACTACAACCTAGATTGAATAGGCTGCACTTGGGTAAGCTCACTCCATCCTAAGCTTCATAGAGTAACTTATATATACTAAGATGGAGGTATCAGTCGGCTTGCCAGTGCTAGTGCCATCTAGAGGAAAACGGCCAATACTCAACGGCTATGTAGGTTAGGCCTTTAAGAATCAGTGAAGGAGACGATTAGATGAAAAATCAGAAATAATTTTGTTTGCTATTGTTAGCCGCATAAAAATCGGACGGCTAGTGGCTAATCGATACCCCATCCCTAGTGGCGTCTGTCACTTGATTAATTGTAGATTTTCGCGCGTACTGATATTTGTTAATTAGTTTATCGCTACATATTATAACTGTAATCCTATTAAGAATGCGTTTCATTGTTTAATACTATAATACAAGAACATTCCCAATACCTTCGAGATCTCTGGTTTATTTCCCATCCTTTTTTAAAATTGCTATTGTGGGCAGGCTGCTTGAGGTCATTGTTTCGGAAACACACTTTAATATAAAGCGCAATGTAAAATGCATAGTGACATCTACCGAAACAACGCCGAACCATCTGCTTGATTGCCTTTTAAAGCTACATCTGCTTTTTACAAGCTCCAACTATATAAAGAAAACTGCTGAACTATTTTTCCAATACAAAGGAAAAAAGTAGTAAGTGAAATGATAAGCTTTTTCTCAACTCTAGAGTTCAGTGTGAAGCTTAGAGCAAAAAATTGCGAAATGCGTGAATTTATGTAGTCATTATCCTCCTGCCCTTTTCCCAGGTTATCTAGGGTCGGCGCAGTATGTTTTCGTTTTCCATACGTCCCTATCATTCGTCATCGAATCATCCACCCCTATTTCCATCATGTCATTCTTCACACAATCCATCCATCTCTTTTTCGGCCGTCCTCTGTTCCACCACCCACTTACATTTAAACTCATCACTTTTTTTCATCATCATCAATTTATGTAGTATTGGTAATAAATATTGAACCTCGTGCCAATCGACTTTTACATTTCATAAACCGTCTTAGCGTCGATACAACCAAACCTTGGCATGCGGAAGTAAATCCAATTACAAAATCTAAGCTGCACAATCCTTTGTGCACACTCGGGCTAATAAACTTCTCAAGCTAACCATGACCAGCAATCTGGTAAAACAAAACTCGTCAAAGTGCGCGACATACGTACTAATCGAGTTTGTGGGGTGACTGATTCTGGGGCGCTCTAAATTAATTCGATTTAAACATTTTCAAATTTTTTCCAGTAATATCACCATTCACATCAAAAAACTAGACTTGTATTTGTGGGGATTATGAGACCTTTAAAAAGAAGTACAGTGGCGGACACATCAAGCTATACAAAACTGTAAAATTTCCTCATTCGATTATAAACCTTATGTTGTTACACATTGAGTTCGAAATCGACTGTGGAAATTTGACAGTTTTGTATAGCTTGACCTGTCCGCCACTGTACTTCTGTGAATCCATAAAGGAAAGTATCAAGATTTTCAAACACAAAATTATAAATAATACGAAATTATAAATAATAAGTAAAAGTGGCCACTTTATGCAATAATAAGAGCTATGGCTACTTATACGAAGACAATATTATACAATTACATCTCAAGCGATTCTTTCATTCATTCATTCATTCATATTCATTTATTGCATAATCACATTACATTATTATATTAGGTCTTAAGTGTAATATTCTTAATACTTTCCTTTTTGGATTCACAGATGGACTTTCTTAAACTGTCTCATGATCGTTACAATTTTTTCAAATCTACTGGCGGTGCCAGTTATGTCGATGCCTCACAGACATTACTAATTTGCAAGACTAAGAAGTCGTTGTGATATTTTTTTATCTAGTTACGGTGCAAGTCTATTATTTTTTATTTTATTTTATTGCTCTATCCGAAGATATCATGCCAATGCCAAGTAACTTATTGAGAATATGTGGGTAGTCATTGCATTAGACTGTATGACTTGGTATGAGGATAATAAACCATTGTAAAAAAGTTGGCGATTAAAAAGAGTAACTGGCGAGTTTCTTGCCGGATCTTCTCGACCAGAAACAACTTTCCGAGCCGGTGGTAGAATCGCATTATGTTTATTTATTTCTTTAGTATATTTTATGTATCAACATATATATGTATTAACATGTAAATTATTACATAAGTACTTATAAATAGTTTTAAATCATTCAAATGTATGACGATTTGTAAGTGCTGTGTACAAGCCTATGCAAATAAAGAATTATTTGATTTTGATTTTGAGTCAACTGTCAAAGTCACAGTCACTCAATAAAACGCAGGTGTTTACGTTTTATCGACCTACCGATACCACCCTAAATACAATCGCGGGATTTATGATTCTATTAGGTTCAAGCAAGTTCTCCGTGACAACTCACTCGTCACACAATAGCAGTATTAAAAACGATACGCTTCAACAATTTTTATTATCAGGATCACTTCGCGGCACTTCACTGCACAAATAAACACCAAGTTTATTTACTAAAAAATACTAGACATTAATTAAAAACCTTTGAATCGCATCAGCCCACGCGGAGTGTTTGACTCCTACCGCCAGAATCCCTATGATATTTTGTTGATTGAAGATGTCGAGCGATCGAGAATCGGTGCCCAGCACGCACGCGCCGCAGAAACTATTAGGGGCTGCGGTTTGAGACCGGCGCTTGGTAATGAGACTGAGCTTAAAGATTGTTTCTGAACTGATGTAATACATTTTAAAAGTACGTCTGTTTTTACCCGACTACGGCGAAGCAAAAAGGAGGGTTATGATTTTGAACTGTACGTATGTATGGTTGTTCATCTGTTTCCTCATAACTTCTAAACTAGTTATCATATTTGAAAAATTGAGGTGTCGTTAAAAGTGTCTTCTGGTTATAGGCCACTGCTGGGGTACGAGCCTCCCTCAATCACATGAGGGGTAATTGCCATACTCACCACGCTTGGCAGACGGGTTGGCGCGGGTTTTGATATAAATGCAGAGTTTTCCTTCTCTGGGTGCTGATGATCATTCCAGCAGCTTTACCTTAGTCGCCTTTTACGACACCTCGGTAAGAGTGAGGGTGGCCTATTCTGCTCTGCCGGGACCACACGGCTAACATGGCGTCACGTTAAATTGATTACAGCGCCCTCTAGGGGACTTAGAGTAAGGAACTAAAAAAAATTGCTTGACGGTACCGTGTGGGATATCAAATGAAATAACTTTTTTAGCCCATTTTAAATATGTAATTTTATGTGCATAGCTAAAAATTCGTTAAATAAAACTAAAGTTTAAAAACTTAAACCCAACTGCCAAAAAAAACACGCCGTAAAAAGTACGAAACAAGAAAATTCTGTCTGCTGAAATTAATATGCCGTATTTCCGTGGTCGTATGCCACATACTCTAGCAAAACAGGTTCATTATAATAATTAAAAAATCAATATGGCATACGACCACGGCAATACGGCATAATAATTTCAGCAGACACAATTTTCTTGTTTCGTAATTTTTAGAGCGTGTTTTTATGGTAGTCAGATTTTAGTTTTTAAATTTTATTTTTATTATTTTTCGCGTTCTTCCAAAACTTTACATATACAAACGTGGTTTCTTTTAGTCGTTTTACCATACTGCCTTACTGCATAAAAAAGCCGGCTCATTTTTAAGGCGAGTGAAGCCGCAACAGCGTTCTGAAGGCCATCGCCGATGGTAGGGACATTTCAGCCAATAGACAACCACTGCTGGACATAGGCCCCCAATGATCTCCACACAGATCGGTCCAGAGCCGCCCGCATCCAATGGATTCCTGAGACCTTCACTAGATCGGCGGTCCACCTTGTGGGGGCCTGCCACGTCTTCGACTTCCTGTACGCGGCCTCCACTCGAGGACCTTTCTACCCCATCGGCCGTCTGCCCTGCCCATTGCCACTTGAGGCAAAGGATTTACTATGTTGCGATGTCTCATTTGACTAAAATCACAAAGCGTGTGACGCTCTTATCACGCTTATTAGCACATACGTGACGCGGAAACTATTTTGAACTGCGGTTTGAGACAGGCGCTTGGTAATGAGACGGGCTTAGTAAGTATCAACTTTGCTTAAAGCAATGTATTAAAATGTGAGTTAAAACTAGTCAATGTGAATAACATTATGTACAGATCAAGTTTAAGAACGTATAGTACAGAAACTGTTAAGTTCTTTAGTATCCAAATACTTGGTAATGAAAACAAGATTGAAAATTTCCAAGTGGCGCTAGAATCAATAAAAAAAAATGTTTATTTAAAACCAGAAGAATCACGTAACATGTTACTTTTTCCGTGGGAGATCCACGCTTCAGCATGAATGGGCCAGCTGGACCGGAGTGATACCACGGCCTCACAGAAAACCGGCATGAAGCAGCACTGTGCTGTGTTTCGCTGCTTGAGTAAGGTTACCGGAGGCCCATCATCAGCCCATTTAAGTCCCCACTGCTGGGGCATCGGCCTCCCTCAATCACATGAGGGGTAATTGCCATACTCACCACGCTTGGCAGACGGGTTGGCGCGGGTTTTGATATAAATGCAGAGTTTTCCTTCTCTGGGTGCTGATGATCATTCCAGCAGCTTTACCTTAGTCGCCTTTTACGACACCTCGGTAAGAGTGAGGGTGGCCTATTCTTCTCTGCCGGGGACCACACGGCGTCCCAATCCGAGGGAAAGGGAGGTTTGAAGGTTGGTAGCGGACTTATGACTCCAGTGGTATTGCGGGTGTCTATGGGCAGCGGCAATCGCTTACCAACAGGTGATCCGTCTACTCATCTGCAATGTAGGTATCACATAAAAATAATATTAATTTTATGTTAAAAACCAATTAAACTTTACTACTAACGATCGAATTTACGAACAGGATGCACGTCGCACGTGCCGCAGAAACTATTAGGGAATGTGGTTTTAGATAGACATTCGGTATAGAGAGCGACAAAGTAAATTGCTTTCCAATTAATGCTTAAAATAACTTACCTCTATGCCTGCCTTGGTGGCGTAGTGGTTTATAGGTTGCACTATTTATAGTGCAACAAATCTCCCCCGTCCCGGATTCAACACTCGGGTCCAGTCAAACGTTTGTACCTAAGTTTAAGGCATGAAATTCTTAGTGTCAGCCTGGAGTCTTGTGCCCCAATGCCTCGGAAAGCTAACGTGCTTTTTTTGGTCCTGCGGCCGATCCCTCTCCAGTCGTATCACGCTGGTGTCCCATCTGCATATGAGGGTAAGGAAATAGTGCACTCGTGTTTGCGCACACAGTTGAGCACTATAATATATCCTGCGTAAGTGGCTAATCGTTGAGATTGGCCGCCGTAGCTGGTTGGAGGAAATATCCTCCAACCGGCTACGGCGGCCGTATTTTAATAAGTTATTTTAAAGTAATAACTTTAAAATAACTTATTAAAATGTGAGACTGTTTTTGTGCAGAACTTATACGCGCAGACATTAGGATTTAGGGTTGAGACGAACGGTAATGACACTGAAAATGTATATTGGTTTTCAACTGATGGTTGAATGAGATCATGAAAATAAGTAAACCTGATTTTATTCTTATAGCCCACTGACATTTTAACATTAAATCCTCCGGCGCTCCTTTAAACCTTACCGATATTGTTGAGAAGCGAGAATATTTTCTTCAGAAATCTAATCGACTTTTAATTGGTTTGATATTTAATCTTAATCAACACTCTATCTTACAAATTTGAACTATCTATATATGGAATACAATAAGTAAATATTGTAAGTGCTATTATAATAATAATTCTCACAACATCTCATACGTTGGCCTGATTCCGTACTAAGTAGCTTAAGCACTTGTGTTACAGATATCAGACAACAGAGGAACACAAATATATACTTAAATACATATATTACACCCAGACACCGAACAAACACAAGTGTTCATCGCACGAATGTTTGTCCAGGGTGGGGATCGAACCCACGACCTTTGGCGTAAGAGGCAGGGTCACTACCAATTGCGCCATCCGGTCAGTCAGTAAATAATAGTGCTATTCACGCAATAAGTCGCAAATAATTTAATATATGCATTTTATTCATCTGAAAAATAACAACTCTCGCTTGGCATGTCGGAAACACCTTCGTCACCAAAATAAATTACCAGTTCTTGGTCCCTAATGCAACCTATGAGGATGCAAAATATGCACGAGACAATAATCGTTATTAGGTGGTATGATAGCCGCCATACCGGTTACTGATTTACTGCGATTGTTTGTGTCCCTATGAGCGAAAATTGCGATTTGCAAATTATGCAAATCACAAGATGTTTTTTACAAACATTTATTGGTTATAACTATTTTAAAGTCTTGTGCAGATTATTTGAGAAATATTAAAACTGTTATTTTGGAACAATAAAAACACAAAAAAGATAATGATTTTTACAACTTAATATTTTTATTTGTAGACAGATGGATGCGTTATACGAAACGCTTTATCTGTCCTATTCACCTTATTTCGTTGAATGTCCATTAGCGAAAGTTAAAGATCAGTCAAAGTGCACTATATTCATAGTGATCGCACACGCCGCAGAAACTATTGGGGACTGCGGTTTGAAACATGCGCTCGGTAATGAGATTGAGCTTACAGATTGCTGTTCAACTGATAAAACGGAGAAATAATGAGTTGATAAATATCATAAATATTGCTTTAAATTTTTAAACTCATTTCACTCTTAATAGTAATTGTAATAAAAACCCTGAATATTTTTTACGTAACTACAATCGACGATATTAATTTTAATGGCAATTTTTTCAATTTATTTTTATGTAAGTTCTCTGGTAGCTTAGTCGGTAAAGCAGTTACCAGGTGAACAAAAGATCGCGGGTTCGAGTCCAAACCGAAGACTGTCGATAACTGTTTAAGTGCATTATGAACTTAATCGACAATATGAAACAAAAACACCTATCACTACTGAATGTAACTAGGAGCACATTTAAAAAGGCCAAACTCCTTTGTACAATTTTTATCAAACTTATACCAGTCATCTTCATCAAATTGTCAGTCCATTTTGATGCACGTTCACAGAAAACCGGCGTAAATCAGCATTGTGCTGTATTTCGCTCCGCGAGTGAGGGTACCGGGGGCCCAATCCGGGGTAAAGGGGGGTTTCAAGGTTGGCAACACACTTTTGGCTCCACTAGTGTCGCGGGTGGCCATGGGCGGCGGCAATCGCTTACCATCAGATGGTCCGTCTGGTCGTCTGCCATCTATCTCATAAAAAAAACTTTGCTTTACGTGGTGACCACTCTATCATGAATATAGAATTGACGATTAGCTTGTCTAAAGACAAGGTAGATTGAAGTCTTTATCATTCGTGTCTACCAGAGCGGCAAGACGGTCGCCGGGTAAAAAAATGCGGAGTAGGCACGCTATGTCAAATATACATTTTACCCTGTGCTATCTATCATTACTCTGTGCTTTCTGATCTTAAGCGAAATGTCGACGACATTTTAGTTAATTTGAACAAAATTGTTCCTACTAATCCCAGTTCTTATTCAACCTTTACAACGCTAGGATCTGAAACCAATTCTCATGTTCTACGATTTGTTCCTAGCATCGACACTTTCACACCAATCGAGCGAATCCATTTTACGAATATTCGGATCATCTCAACGTCTACCCCATTTACTCACAAAATTCCTCAAATGTCACAACCACAAATAATTTTCCCAATAGAATCATCTGGAATGTTCGCATGAGGTGATTGATTTCAATTTGATATCATAAACCAATCTTTTTTTTTGACATAGGTGGCAGAGAAGCAGACGGATCACCTGATGGTAAGCGATTACCGCCGTCCATGGAGACCCGCAACACCAGTGCAGTCACAAGTGCGCTGCCAACCTTTTAACTCCTCTTTCCTCCCCAGATTGGGCCTCCGGTACCCTCACTCATGCAGCGAAACACAGCACAGTGCTCCTTCACGCCGGTTATCTGTGTGGTCATGGTATCACTCCGGTCAAGCCGGCCCATTCATGCCGAAGCGTGACTGTCCCACGGTTATCTGTCGTGACGTCTATGTTAGAAAAATCTGGAATGGAGGTCATGTGCTGTGCATGTGCAATTACATCATAGGATGTCCACTTAAAAAGTGGACAGATGACTTGATAAAGTTCCTACCAAAGGAAAGATACAGATTAAATCAAACCTTCGCTTGCTATGTTTCACCGAGTGAGTGAGGATACCGGGGACCCAATTCGGGGGTAGGGATAGGATGGGTGGCGCATTTGTGATTCCACTGTTGACCATGGGTCGCTATCACTTACCAACAGGTAAGTATGCTCATCTGCCACCTATGACAGTAAGAACGGAAAATATAGAAGTCAAAAAGAAAGGCCATTGCGAAGCAGTTGACGTCCTGTGTCATACGTACCCACATAGTCTAAAGGATTGCATGCCTCAAGTGGCAATGGGCAAGGCACATAGCGAGGAGAACAGACGGCCGCTGGGGCGGACTTGTCCTCGAGTGCAGGCCACGTACAGGAAGTCGCAGCCGTGGCTAGCCCCCACAAGGTGGACCGACGATCTGGTGAAGGTAGCGTGAATTTATGGGATGTGGGCGGCACAGGACCGATCTGTGTGGAGAACATTTGGGGAGGTATATGTCCAGCAGTGGACGTCTATTTGCTGAAATGATGATAATGAGACATCCTGTAGACAGGAAACGTAAAACAAAATTATGAAATCCATCCAGCTAATCCATCAGGCTCAGGAGAGCCATGACGCGGTGATGAGGGGGAAGATGGAGCTATCTATAAAAACACAAAGTTACTTACGGTTATGTAACCTGTAGTCGCCGAAAGGGTGCACCGGCCGGCGATTTCGTGAGCTCCTACTGCGTCACTATAAAAAAATAAAGTTGTGAACCCAATAATGTGCGAATTTTAAACACAGGTCCTTCACAGAACCAATAGCAGGACAAGCTAGGGAAAAACAGGTAAAGCACACCAATACCTATCGGGGCGCTTTTTATAGTGCCGCCAAATTGTTTTGTTGTGTTATACGCTTACAGAAGAAAAAACACTTTGTTTCCCTTGTTCGACACTTGAAGATGGCACGGATGGCCCTTTTCTGCAAAATTAAGATATCTTGTATCCCCACAGTATCAAACCATATGACATCAGGCTATGAAAATACTTGAAATAAACTAGTCTCGCTGTCTCGATATCAGTCAGATACCTTATCATTCTATATGCGTATGCAGCTCGATGCTGCCACAATAAATCATCTACTGGTCGCAGTGGCTATGAGACGCAAGGAATATGCAGCTCAACTAAGTCTTCATGACAAGGCAGCAAAATGAGGGCTCCAATGCAATTTTCCATCCGGAGTGATACTTAGAAAAACTGTGGAGTTTATGATTTCGATAAGTTCGTTATTCATAACAATATTAATTTTGACCTGCCTTACATTAGGCATTGTGAACTGGACACATTTAGTTTTCTTTGAATTAAGAACCAGTTATGATAAGTGAACAACTGTAGTACTTGAGAGAGTGTGTTATTTACTTCGTCAACATTTTCTTTTTGTCTATCAACCTCAAAAATCAAGCATGTATCGTTAGCAAATAACACTATCTCACATAGATCTTTGGTTTAGTAGATTAAAAAAAGCAAGGGCCCCAAAATCCAGTGTGAGTTATACTCCATATCATGGCCCATCTCATGGCATGCTCTTTGTGCCTGGACAGCAGCTGTAGGTAGTCTGCAAGAGTTTTTCATACGCACGTACGTTTTTTTCATTTTTATATGGTAGGTGGCAGACGGTCAGACGGATCACCTCATGGTAAGCGATTGCGCCGCCCATGGACACCTGTGACACCAGTGGAGTCACAAGTGCGCTGCCAACCTTTAAACCTTCCTCCGGATTGGGCCTTCGGTACCCTCACTCACGCAGCGAAACATAGCACAATGCTGCTTCACGCTGGTTTTTCAGCGTGCTTAAAAACGATTTTGTTTCAATAACTTCTAGATCTATTATAGCTGGTGGACAGAATTGAGAAAGCCATAGAAGACAAAGAAATTGCACTCTGTGCCTTTCTCGACATCGAAGGGGCTTTTGACAACACCAACTTCGATGTTATAACACGTAGCATGGTGAATCGTGGAATCGACGATACCACCACCAGATGGATGGGATCCATGCTACAAAATCGAACTGCAACAACAACGTTGATAAAACTCTTCATTATAGAGTGACCAGAGGGTGTCCACAGGGCGGAGTCCTATCACCCCTTCAATGGTCATTGGTTGTTGACAGTCTCATCTGTGAGCTCAATGAAGCCAGATTCCTGACTCAGGGTTACGCAGATGACATAGTAATAATGGTCATAGGAAAATGTCCTAGCACCATTTCCAGTCTTATGCAAAGGGCCCTACGAATAGTAGAAAACTGGTGCACAAGACACGTGCTAACAGTCAACGCACGGAAGACGGTCTTAATCCCGTTTACCAAAAGAAAGAAACTAGAGGCGCTTCACGCCCCAACACTTCTTGGTACGAAGCTATGCTTGTCCAACGAGGTCAAATATCTCGGAGTCTTTCTAGACCAAAAACTAACATGGAACAAGCATCTCGACTACATTACTAGAAAGGCAAAAATAGCGATGGGGGCAAGCAGTAGGTTGGTGGGGCTAAAATGGGGGCTACGGCCCAAGGCCGCACTCTGGATTTATAAAACCATAGTGAGGCCGATCGTCACTTATGGCTGCTGTGTGTGGTATAAGAAGACGCACCAACTCAACTGCGTGGAGAACCTCAGCAAAGTTCAAAGAACAGCCTGCCTTATAGCCACTGGCGCTCTTTCGTCCTCTCCCTCTGCAGCACTGGATGCCCTCCTGAACATTCCACTTCTGCACATTCACGTGCAGATGGAAGCGAGGATGGCCATTACGAGAGCAAAAATCAGAGGGAGAACGAGATGGCAATCTAGGGTCATAAGTAACCTCTACAATGAACTAATGAAAATTCCGGTCATGGATATGCCCTCTGACTCCATGATCCGTGAATACCGCTTCGATAAGCGGTTTACAGTCTTGTTACCTAGTAGACAAGACTGGGAGGCTGGAACTCCCGGAAATGTTAAGCAGAATGACATCGTTTGGTATGCGGATGGTTCCAGGAGGCAAGGCGTATCCGGGGCGGGATTTTGCAATGATCGCTTCAGAATACGCAAATTCGCCAACCTGGGTCGCTATACTTCGCAATAATTGGCTGTGTCCAAGAGAGTCTGCAAATGAATCTCCAGAATAAGAAGATATTCATCTTCTCAGATAGTCAAGCTGCCCTCAAGGCGTTAACATCCTGTGAACTTGACTCCAAACTCACTAGCGAGTGTGTCCTGCTCCTAAACCAGCTTGGCAATGCCAACGTCGTAAATCTGATTTGGGTACCGGGACACTGCAATATCAGAGGCAACGAAGTCGCTGACGTGCTAGCAAAGGCCGGGGCAGAGAGCCCACTACTCGGACCGGAACCAATAAGTGGCGTTCCAGCCTGCATGGTCAGGTTCGAGTTAAAAGAGTGGGAGCATAAGCAAAGCACTGAATATTGGAAAAGACTACCTCGACTAGAACAGTCTAAGGCGTTGATACAGGCGTTCGATCAGAGACGGGCTGTAGAAATAATAAAACTGAGTAGAGGACATGTTAGGGCACTTACTCGGACCCTCACAGGGCACTGCAAATTGAACAAGCACCTGCACAACATGGGCCTTTCAGATACCAAAATCTGCAGGTTCTGTCGCGAGGACGAGGAAACGATTATCCACGTCCTCGGCGAGTGCATAGCGCTGCACCGGTGCAGAAGCCGGCACCTAGGAGCACAAATGATCTCAGCAGACGAGATCAAGAGCTCCCCCATCAGCTCCATTCTCGGGTTTATCCTGGAACTGGAGCTACATGAGGTGCTGTAATAGGTTATGGGGCTGCCACAATAGATCATCTACTGGTCGCAGTGGCTATGAGACGCAAGGCTCACCCCATTTCTAACAAATAATAAATAAATAAGATCTATTATAATGCCAATTCAACAGACCCACTGCAGGGGAAAAAATACCTATGGACCCACTAACTGGGTATAGCGGTAAGAGCACGGGTATATGGGGTCCACGTAGCAGTAATGGAATGGCTGGGAAAATTTATAGTTAATTTATCGCCATCAAGATTTAACGAGGATGATGAAGATGAAGTTTGTATCTTTAAAATGAGGCCTAAAAAGCACTAACAAAATTCTCATTAAGTTAACAGCATAGAATAATGGTAATCATACTCTGGTTAGTAAACCAGTTTCTTCTTAAAATCAAAATGACGTTACTGGACCAAACAGGCAGGCGTAAAAAGGCTAACCAATTTAAATACGAATTAATAACCAGCCAAACTCATTCCAGGCAAGAGCGAGACAAAATTAAAGATACAAAGAGGTCGATTTGTTTCTGTACCAGTCAGTGATTGGAAATCCAATTTGGGGGAATTGTTAATTTCGAGTGACCGAAAACGGTTTGTAGAGACTAAACCTGGTAGGTATCTTTAATCTTCGTTTCAGTGAAAATACTATTCGGTATTTTTTGCGTCTTTAAGATCAATTAACAGCGCTAGCTTTAATTTTGAGCTGGTTTAAAATTTGTTCGCTTGTAAAATAATACTTCATGAGTCTTTTTTATGACGTTATCACGTAAAAGTTTCATTCGTAACGACTTTAATAATGGATTCTGGTGGTAGGACTAAAACACTCCGCGTGGGCTGATGCAATTCAAAGATTTTAAATTAGTTTTTAGTGGTCTTAAGCGAACAAATTTGGTGTTTATTTATGCAGTGAAGTGCCGCAAAGTGATCCTAATTGTATCATTATTGTGTTAAACAGTTGTCACGTGATAACTTGCTTGGACCTAATAGAGTCTTAAAACCCGCGATTGTGCTTAGAGTGGTTTTGGCTGAATCCGTAGGTCGATAAAACGCAAAATACCGGCGTTTTATTGAGTGACTGTGACTTTGACTGACTTCGACTGTTGACTATCCAATTATTCTCGATAAATTACTTTACATTGGCCAGATATCTTCGGGTAGAGCCATTATTATGAAAAAAAACAATTTTTTTATAGAGGCACAGTATATTGGCTCTCGTCAGCCTAATGGTAAGCAGGAGAAGAGCCCAAGCTGCAATTACAACGGAAGCGATTTCAAGGCATCACCTCCGTTGACACCGCCATACTGGCCCGCGAGATGCTTCTTTATGCTTCGTTTGAAGGAATAAATATTATAGGAAGGGGGAAATACAAATTAATTATGAAAGATTTTTTTTTAAAGTGAGGAAGAAGAAGAAAAGTATGTTTCCTAGTTCATCTGAATAATAATGCAGGCGACCTATAGATAGGAGCGCACAAACTGAGAGAAATGCGAGCCGCTCCGCTTGTGTGTGTGAAAATCATGGGAAGTGCTCTGAGGAACTGTTTGATCTAGTCCTACTCCCTGCAGCCGAATTCTTACATCGAACCACTCACAAGCGATTGTCTTTCCATCCTCATCATCTTGATGGATGGCGGTCTAAAACTTTTTACCACGTACCTCAGTTCTGTGGAACGGTTTGACTGCAGGAGTATTTCCGGACGGCTACGACTTAGGGACCTTCAAGTTAAGAGCGTACTCTTTTTTAAAAAGGCCAGCAAACCTCGAGCCTTGTGAATTTTCTGACATATATACTTTTACCCCATTGCATCTTTAGCTTTATCTGTTTTATGACAGTGTGATTTTTTTGCGTTCACTGGCTTTATGCATATTCGCCATCGGGTGAAATGTAGGACAAAGTATTTTTTGCTGTAATGGAATAATGGAAAAACGTTCTCAAAAACCACAACATGTGACTCCTCCATAAAGGCGTTCGAACGAAAGAAACACATCAATATCAGATAAGTAAAAATGTTTTATTGGATTTTATCTGACGACAGAAAAAAATTAACATCGTATTCTGTCAAAGAAATATTTTTGTAAGCACATTTATATTGATTCTGGGAGTAGAAGTGAAACACTCCCGAGTGGACTGATGTAATTCAAAGGTTTTAAATTAGTATCTCAAATTTGGTACTCATTTGTGCAGTAAAGTACCGCAAGGTGATCCTTATAATAAGAATTGTTGAGTTGTGTCGTTTATAGCACTGCTATTTGTGTGTCGAGTGACTTGTCCCGGACAACTTGCTTGGACCTAATAGTTTTAAAACCCGCGATCTTTTTAGAGTGGTATTGACAGAATCCGTAGGTCGATAAACGTAAAACATCGGTGTTTTTTTGAGTGACTGTGACTGACTTCTACAATTGACTACTCACTTATTCTCAAATAATTGTTTGATATTGGCATGATATCTTCGTGTAAAGCTATAAGGAATATAAAAAAATACAGTTATATTGGTACCGCTCCTTTGCTATCAACGTAGGTAGCTCCTGATATAGCTAGGTATATAGAGATACAATGTACAATTTAGGCGGTCTTATCTCTCGGGGCGATAATTATAATTAATGATGTCATTGTTTATATTATTTTATGCTCTAGGCGACACCTGATGTAAAGTAATCAACGCCACCCGTGCACATCGGTGAAATCAGAGAGATCGCTATTGTGTTGCCGGCGTTTTTTAAAAAAGACTTCGCTCTTTTCTTGAAGAGCCCTAAGCCGTAGCCGACAGGAAATACTCTTGCAGCCAAACCATTCCACAGAATTGAGGTGCGTGAGGGTTTAAATTTTGACGACCCGATTGGAACAGTGGTAGTGAACGCTACTTCTGATACAAGGGTTGCAGGGTCGATCTCCGCACAGTACAAACACTTGTGTGCATGAACATGTTTGTTTGTATTGGTCTGGGTGTTTTCTATGTATTATAAGTATGTATTTACAAAAGAAAAGTATTAAATGTATATATTTGTAATCCCACTGTTGATTCTGATATCCGTAACACAGGTGCTTGAGCTACCTATCTCGGAGTCAGATCAATGTATGTGATGTTGTGAAATATTTATTTATTTATTATTTATTTGTTTAATAACTGTTTAGAACTCTTTAAATATGAAGGTAGTGATTATTTTACCAAAAGTAGCTTTCGGGAGAGTTTAAATTTAGCACTAATTGTAGAATAATTTGGCACTAAAAAGTCTGGTCCCATGTATCATTACCTAGCTTTGCTGTCTGGGCGAGGAAGGCTTTGTAAAGTTAAAATTTGAAATAATATATTTTCAAAAACATGCATAGTACTACCATAGTTATAGTGCTATGCCAGTGCAAAGACAATTCTTCATCTTCATCATCTTCAGCCCATTTAAGTCCCCACTGCTGGGGCACGGGCCTCCCTCAATTACATGAGGGGTAATTGCCATACTCACCACGCTTGGCAGACGGGTTGGCGAGGGTTTAGATATAAATGCAGAGTTTTCCTTCTCTGGGTGCTGATGATCATGCCAGCAGCTTTACCTTAGTCGCCTTTTACGACACCTCGGTAAGAGTGAGGGTGGCCTATTCTACTCTGCCGGCGACCACGCGGCAATTCACCAATTCTTAAGATGCAACATTGACGAAACTAGTGCTGCCAGTAGATTTATATTGCTTGTGGTGGTCATGAGAGGTTTTTGAGTTCTAAGTCAGTGTACATATGCACTGATCCGAACGGGTCGTCAAGAAGTCAGTGACCTCTTATACACACACGGTAGCCTTATGTCGCCATGTAAGCACTTAATCAAATTTTAGTGAACCGGAAGTCTTCGTACATTTTTAGAGTTCCGTACCCAAAGGGTAAAAATGGGTTCCCATTACTAAGACTTTTCCATGCGTCTTTATGTCATCAGGATGCATCTCAAGAATCGCGATAGCTAGGCAGTTAAGATTTTGTCAAATTATGTATTAATGTTGCCGCCATAACAGCAAATATTTTTTTTTATGCGATGGAAAGTAATTAGCGGTTGGGAAATACACCTGCAGCCAAACCGTTCCACAGAACTGAGGTACGTGGTAGAAAAAAATGCATGCAAAACATGCCATGCATTGACCTGTTTCCCGTACTAAGTAGCTTAAGCACTTACGGATATCAGACGGAGATCAGATTGGATAGCCGTGTGGTCCCCGGCAGAGTAGAATAAGCCACCCTCACTCTTACCGAGGTGTCGCAAAAGGCGACTAAGGTAAAGCTGCTGGCATGATCATCAGCACCCAGAGAAGGAAAACTCTGCATATATATCAAAACCCTCGCCAACCCGTCTGCCAAGCGTGGTGAGTATGGCAATTACACCTCATGTGATTGAGGGAGGCTCGTGCCCCAGCAGTGGGGACTTAAATGGGCTGACGATGATATCAGACAACAGAAGGAATTGCAAATATAGTACTTAAATACACTTAATACTTTCAAACACTGAACAAATGTTCATCGCACGAATGTTTGTCGAGGTTTAGGATCGAACCCATAATTTTTAGTGTATGAGGTAGGGTGCACCATCCGGCCTAGCTATTATTTTGATAACTAGGACACATCGTTGCATATGGTTGATCAAGTAAGATCCAACTAATTAATTACTATGCATAATTGCTAACCACGAACACGGATTCATTCATGGCTGAACGATTGCCTAATCTAAAGCCGGTAATTCGACTATTACTTATAAGCTATGCATAATCCCGTGTAAATTAGTAAACTGTCGTATGTAATCTTACACCGTGACGTGCATTAAAACAAGGAGATTATTGGGACATAGAAGCTTCCTAGGGGTAATGTGGTGGATATGAGCCTACTTGTATCTTTAACGATCAACACACGAAGTAATAAAATATATCAAATAATATCCTCCAACCGATTACGGCGACGGCGGTCAATCTCAACGATCAGCCACGTACATGGGATATATTATAGTGCTCAAGTGTGTGCGTAAACACAAGTGCAATCTCTATTCCCCTCGTATTCCGATGTCAGGCGTAAATACTGGTGCAGCTTTGAAAAAAGATTTAAAAAAACATTACGTGTCCCTATAAAATTTGAGAGTTCCCCTCCATTTTTTCAGGATCCCATCATAGATCCTGATCATGGTACCCATCCGGGACTATCTACTTTTCAACTAAAAATTATTATCTAAATCGATTCATAAATGGCAAAGTAACGTTTCTCTCATTGAGAGGTGATCTACTAAAAAAGTTCGATTAAAGATAATGATAAAAGAATGATATGTACTTCAAACAAGCGTGAATCGAATAAAATAATAATGGTAAAGGAGTTATTTGTACTTTTGTTAGGAGAAATGTGAATCGAAATTATGGGAAAGAAAGAAGATAGTAGGTACCGATCCCAGACATTGATCCGCGGCCAGTTTATTTCTTTTTCTTCGAATATCTTTTCCTTTTTCTTCTAATATATAATATAGTTTTTCTGTTTACCAAGTTATAAATGTATTTATATTTTTAAACAACTAAATAATAAGTGTTATTTAATCTGAGTGAGGCTTTCATTCATGGTTGAAAATTCCTACACGTAAACATTGTATTCGTTCGATTATTTTAGGAACATCCCTAGAGCTTAAAAAGAAAATGGGTTGACAGATATAACATTGAACCAACGTCCAATTATCTACAAAGTAAATTTTTAATAATTTTATAGATAGTTTAACAGAAAAAGTAAATTGTGAAATTATTCTTTTTGTCTATTATGTAATTAATAAATGTTAATATAATTTTAAAAAGTTAAAAAATTGTGCTATTTTAACATTGACAGATAGATAAATTTAATGCCTGATGTTACAAGGTTACGTTGTCAAATTTCGATGAAGAGTCAAATGGTGGCCTTTTATTTTGGCCCAACTATAGTTCCGACTTTTGCCAAGAGCCAAATAGCCATGATCGGACTATAGACGGCCAACCAGTGATAAAAGGAGTGACATTCGATTTTTTTTTGCTACTATTCACTGAAAACGTCAAAGTAATCATCTCGTGATTTCCAATCTCTTTTATTGCTGTATCCAAGATGTTTATTCATAACAATATTTAAAATAAGCCCATACCTACGTCAATTTATTTGTTTCTCGATATCATACCGATAACATTTGACATTTCAACTTATCACCCTTACACCCCGCAGACTCTTATCTAGCTAGGAGGTCTGTTATATACCTACCTACGTAGTAGTAACTACTTGTAACTGTGCGATAAGGCTATTTTGGCTTCAGGCATAGAAATCGCGCGTTTTGGGAAACAACGTCATAGAGTGTGAAAGAGATCTGACGCAGCTTTAATGCATCTCTATTCGGGTGCGATAGAGATAGAACGTTACCCAGCACGTCACTCCAGGAGCCCAATTCTCGTGCTCGTAACATTTATTTTCATTCGACATATATCACTAAAAACATAGTTTTTTTTGTATGGTTTTCAGGTGATATCCGCCATGTTTTTAAAATATCACAAGTCCGAGAATTGGGCTCCTGTACTTACGGCTTCGCGCGGTTTTTCAAGTATGGTTTTCTATGAAAAGGCACAGTCTGGTTATGTGCATGTCTATGATTTCACCACGGGGACAAATGTCAAAGACATAAGTCGAGTGATCATTGTCAAATAGGAATGGCACTTTGTTACAATTGTATGAGATTCGGCGGGTAGGGCTATAACAAGCCGCATGGGCTGATGCAATTCAAAGGTTTTAAATTAGTGTCTAGTGGTTTTTAGTGTATAAATTTGGTGTTTATTTGTAGTGCAGTGAAGTGCCGCAAAGTGATCCTAATAATAATAATAGTTGGATTGTATCGTTTTTCACACTGCTATTGTGAGTCGAGTGAGTTGTCTCATGACAACTTGCTTGAACCAAATAGAGTCTTAAAACCTGCGATTGCTTTTAGAGTGATATCCGCTGAATCCGTAGGTCGATAAAACGTAAAACACCGGCGTTTTATTGAGTGACTGTGACTTTAACTGACTTCGACTGTTGACTACCTACTTATTCTCAATAAGTTACTTGACATTGGCGAATTATCTTCGGGTAGAGCCATAATAAAAAAAATCAATTTTATGTTAGACAATAGTAGTGAAACCATGAAACTAAAAGTCAGCGGAATGTGCCATTTTCGGAAAAAATGTCACAGAGTGTGAAAGAGATCCAACCGGCCTCGAAGCAGATTCTATACGGGTCATTCATCATTCATTTTTCATTATCAGCCCATTTAAGTCCCCACTGCTGGGGCACGGGCCTCCCTCAAAGACATGAGGGGTAATTGCCATACTCACCACGCTTGGCAGACGGGTTGGCGAGGGTTTTGATATAAATGCGGTTTTCCTTCTCTGTGTGCTGATGATCATGCCAGCAGCTTTACCTTAGTCGCCTTTTACGACACCTCGGTAAGAGTGAGGGTGGCCTATTCTACTCTGCCGGGGACCACACGGCTATCCGATCTGATCTCCGTCTGATATCCGTAAGTGCTTAAGCTACTTAGTACGGAAACAGGTCAATGCATGGCATGTTTTGCATGCATTTTTTTCTACCACGTACCTCAGTTCTGTGGAACGGGTGCAGTAGAAAAATAACGTCACCCCAGTACTAACGACTTCGCGCAGTTCTTCAAGTATGGTTTTCAAAAAAGCACAGTCTGTTTAGGGTGCATATCTATGTGTGAAACACGAATCATTACTTTAGTTGACATAATCTAAATTTAACTATAAGATTCACCATCTTGATATGAGATTGAAGCTATGTCAGATTTGCGTGACAATTGAAGTGTAGGGAACACTTCAATTGTCACACGCGTAGTTCAACTAGCCGCGTGAGAAAATCAAAGTTTCCATATTAACGCTTGACAGTTGTAGCCATGGTGAAATAGGGTATTTTTATGTGGCAAATGAGCACACAGATCACTTGACGGTAAGCGATTGACACAAGTGAGCTACTCCCTGCCAATCAGATTGGGTCCCCTGTACCCTCACTCACTCAAGGGAATCTGGCGCAAGCGCTAATTTTGAAACAGCAGGAAATACCTAAATAGCGGTACGAATACTTTAACGTATTGCTTGAGTAATTCTTACTTAAGTGGATAGCCAGTAGAATACCTTCCGTACCGTCAAATATAACACTCAAAGAAAATTTCGTATTGGTACTTTTATATCCTAAATATGTGTCACTAGTACTATCAATGGTACTAGTCAATAGTCAATGGTACTAGTCCATGGTACTAGGCAATGGTACTAGACAATAATACTAGTCAATGGCACTATAGTCAATGGTACTAGTCAATGGTACAAGTCAATGGTACTAGTCAATGGTACTAGTCAATGGTACTAGTCAATGGTACTAGTCAATGGTACTAGTCAATTGTACTAGTCAATGGTACTAGTCAATGGTACTAGTACTAGTCAATAGCACTAGTCAATGGTACTAGTCAATGGTACAACTGACATTACGGGGAACCGAGTTGTAAACGTTCAAACAATCTACTAGATGTAAGAAAAGTTATATTGAACATGTAATTAATTCATATCTAATTAAAACAAGTTCAATTATTGTGCTTCTCGTAGATAGTAAGCAGCTAAAATGATGTAATTATAATATAAAGTTGTGGGTGTGTCGATTGACGTAAATCATTGCTATGAAAATATTGTTACTATATTAGTATCATTATTTAGCTTGTATGTTTCCACGATGCTGATAAGTACATGAGTCTTCACCACCAAAAGCATGCTTCAGACATTCAAATTTAATCTTTATGCCTAAACCAAAATTTTATAACAAAAGGAATAAAAAAATAGTAGGCAGACTTACAATTTTTAGTTTTACTTTTAAACATTTAATCATCATCTTCATTTCAGCCAATAGACGTCAACTTCTGGACATAGGCCTCCCCCCCAATGTCCTCCACAAAAATCGACCATGTGCCGCCCGCATCCAATGAATTCGCGCGATATTCGCCAGATCGTCAGTGCACCTTGCGGGGGGCGCCACGGCTGCGACTTCCTGTACGTGGCCTCCACTCGAAAACTTTTCCGCCCCAACAGCCGCCTGTTCTCCTCGCTATGTGCCCTGCCCATTGCCACTTGAGGCATGCAACATTTAATAGCATATACTAAAACATAAAATAAACTACACCTGCTAACATATCCATACTTTCAATCACACATCTCACACGTTCATTCTGAGATGTGTGTATGAAAGTGTGTGCTACTTTCATACACACATCTCACACTTTCATACAAAGATGAAACAATTCATTTTTCTATTTTTCTCAAATAAAATATTAATATTGTTATCAAGTCTTAATAATCATGTTAGAACTAACTACCTTTTTCCTTTTTGTAATGTTATTATGATGCTGTGTGTACACGTCTTTAGGCTACAATCTAGCACTTATGTTTACGATGTTTTAGCTTGTATTATATCGATTAACTGTTTTGTTTACCAATAAATAAATAAATTCACAATTTCACATATATCATCGTCAGCCCATTTATGTCCCCACTGCTTGGGCACGGGCCTCCGTCAATCACATGAGGCGTAATTGCCATACTCACCACGCTTGGCAGACGGGTTGGCGAGGGTTTTAATATAAATGCAGAGTTTTCCTTCTCTGGTTGCTGATGATCATGCCAGCAGCTTTACCTTAGTCGCCTTTTACGACACCTCGGTAAGAGTGAGGGTGGCCTATTGTACTCTGCCGGGGACCACACGGCCATCACACATATATTTAACTATTATTTTAAATCTTTATTCTTTAATAATATCAAAATAATGTGTAAACGACTGTTTAAGGTGAACGATATGGAAGAGCGGAGCCTTCTGGCACAGGCATTATTATGCTTAAAAGGAGGCTCCAATTATAAACTTATTTAATTTAATTTCAAGTTTTTGGAGTTTGTTGATTTTAAAAATCATAGGGGGGGTTTGGGCCTACACCCACCACGCTGGCCCAGTGCGGGTTGGTGGGGCACGCCACGGGCAGAGCCTCGTCTGTTGTGCAGCAGGGTGCGCCACGTGCAGGTGAGGTTGACTTAGGCCCCGTTAGAAATTGGGCGGGACCCCTTACACCCCCTAACAGTATGGCAATTACCCCTCATATGATTGAGGGAGGCCCGTGCCCCAGCAGTGGGGACTTAAATGCGCTGACAATGACGATGACTCTAGATGTAGGTAAATCTGATCAGGTGCCAAATTATTAATTAATTGAGATAAATAGATAGATACACTTTATTGCACAAAATTTACAGATCTTAGTCTATGTTATTATACTAAAACAATGTACGCGGTCTTATCGCTTATAGCGATCTCTTCCAGACAACCTCAGGGTAGAGCAAAAGTAAAGCAAATAGGGCAGTGCAGTAGTCAGAAAAAGAAAAAAAAAGACATTGTATAAATACGAGTTTTGTATATACATACCTACATTATATTAAATAAATATATACTAACTATAAATACTAATACATACTAGTAAAATAATTGAATTAAATCTGTATACATAGAAACCATCAAAATTTTTAGACAAGAGGGTAGTTACAATTACTTGTATGGTATATGTTGTGTGTTGCCAGTGATGACATACGGAACCGAAACGTGGCCGCTTACAATGTGCCGATTAAGGAGGCTCAAAGTCACCCAGAGAGCAATGGAGAGGGCTATGCTCGGAGTCTCCATGCGTGATCGTATCAGAAATGATGAGATCTTCAGGAGAACTAAGGTTACAGACATAGCCCAAAGGATTGCATGCCTCAAGTGGCAATGGGCAGGGCACATAGCGAGGAGAACAGACGGCCGTTGGGGCGGAAAGGTCCTCTAGTGGCGGCCACGTACAGGTGGACCAAGGTGGTGGTACAAGGTGGACCGACGATCTGGTGAAGATTGCGGGAATCCATTGGATGCGGGCGGCACAGGACCGATCTGTGTGGAGAACATTGGGGGAAACCTATGTCCAGCAGTGCTTTTTACTACGTAGAGTATTTCTGTGGAAAAGTTTAGCTACATAGATATTTCCTAACTGTTAAAATAATATGCTCCAACCGATTTCTGCTATGGCGGCCAATTTCAACGATCAGCCTCTTATGCAGGATATATTACAGTGCTCAAGTGTGTGCGCAAACACTAGTGCACTCTCTATTCCTTGCCCTCATATTCCGGTAGGACACCAGTGTGACGACCGGCGGGGGATCGGGCGCAGGACAAACGGCTTTACTTGCTTTCTGAGGCACGGGGGTACATTACTTTTTATTTATTAACTTTCAGATTCCGGGCTGACACTGAGACTTTTTTTACCAGATAAACTCAGGTACCAATTTACACTGCGCCACCGAGGCAGTCGACAGTTATACAGCATAGCTCTTCCTAAAAGGCCGAAAAAGCATCAGCGTGTTCATAGCTTCTGGTTATCCGTTACCATAGTCCTCCGTTTAGAGGAAATTACTCACGTCATTGTTGAGCAAAATGCTATCAGCGCGTTGAAAACATGTTTGCCAATGTTCGTTTCAATACAAAATATTTGCTACATTCAAAACATACTACGTAAGTCTTGACTAATTTCATTGTTTTGTTTTTACTGAGAATATTGCGCACTAACTGTGGTCGAACGTAGTAGACTAGTATAGAACCTCATTGAGAAAGGAGACGGAATAAATATCCACTGGAATTCAGCTGGCAAAATGAGAGTAGGGTATATGACTAAGCTCAAGATTTTACAAAATATACATATTTTATCAAAATATAGGTCAATATGTGCCAATGGCAAAAATTCTCAATTAAAAATATAACGTCTAGCCAGTTTTATGGTCATTCAAAGATTCATGGGCAAGTCCATTTTAAAAGTATGAAATTATTAAAAAATAATTATACCATTGAATAATCCATACAATTTGCACCAACTATTATAATAGAACCATTGACATAAACGAAACATTTGATATAGCTACCATACAAAATTCAAATGAAATGCATACAAAATACTGTCGTGTGACGTCACATCTTAGTAGCCATTTGTATGGAGCGTTTTGGGTTTGCCCAAAATAATGTGATTTTAAAGTTGTGATATCTCAGGTAGTTTAAATGAGAATCAAGTGATTCTTTCAACGATGTTTCTATCGTTGAGAGGTCTTTTGATTGCAAAAATAAAAAAAAAATAGTCATATACCGTGTTGTAATAGATAAAGCGCATTAAAGTTACATCCCCACCTAATTATTTAATAAGTAAAACCAGCCCATTAATAAAAACGCAATTTTTAAAATACTACTATTTACATTATGAAAATGTTGAAATGTAAATTAGGACAACCTGTTGTGAAATGTCATCTCTCCATTGGCAGTGAACTCAATCTTGAAACGTAAATGAAAACAGCCTGTTTTAGAAAAGCTTGCTTGTTGACAATTTGACAATGTATTTTTAACCCCTGACGCCAAAACGACGCCGGGGTGTTATAAGTTTGAGTGTCTGTGTGTGTGTGTGTGTCTGTGTGTGTACGTGCGTGCGTGTGTGCGTGAGTGCGTGCGTGCGTGCGTGCGTGCGTGCGTGCGTGCGTGCGTGCGTGCGTGCGTGCGTACGTGCGTGCGTGCGTGCTTGCATGCCTTCGTGCGTGCGTGCTTGCGTGCGTGCCTGCGTGCGTGCGTGCGTGCGTGCGTGCGTGCGTGCGTGCGTGTGTGTGTGTGTGTGTGTATGTTTGTATTGTGTGTCTGTCTCTGTCTATGGCATCGTAACTCCCGAAAAAATGAACCGATTTTGATTTTGTTTTTTTTTTGTTTGAAAGATGAATAAAGAGGAAGTGTTCTTAGCTATGTTGGATAAAAATCGATCTAAGATGGCCGCCGTCACAAAGATTCGGATTTTATGTTTTAACACAACTCCCACAATATGGGTATCATATAAAAGGGCTTGAGTAGCAGAATATATTAATTGTGAAAAAATTCAAATCCAAGATGGCCGCCGTCAGAAAATGACGAATAACCTATTTGTTGTTCCAACTGCCTCAATATAGGTATCAAATGAAAGAAGATGAATCGGGAGTTTTTTTAATTTTCAATTTAATTTTATAAGTATAATTCTCTTTTCAAAAGAATAGGGAATAGAAAACCGGCGGTTTATGTAGAAAAAAAGTTCGCCTCCATAAAGCGAAATAAATAAAAATAGGGCTATGAAAAATTTATTTTCAAAAAATTAAATATACAATGGTAAATCGGCTAGACTTCAATTTCATTTTTCAACTGATACGAGTTTAATATGTTACCTTCTTTAAATTTTCATTCATTTGACACCAGCTGGATTTAGTGAAGAGTTTCAAAGAAGCGTAGACGTATCAGTATTACGTACGTATATCAGAATCAACAGTAGGATTACAAATATATACATATAATACTTTTATTTTGTAAATAAATACTTATAATACATAGAAAACACCCAGACCAACACAAACAGACATGTTCATGCACACAAATGTTTGTACTGTTCGGGGATCGAACCCGCAACCCTTGGACCAAAGACAGCGTTCATTACCACTTTTCCAAACGGGCCGTCAAATCACATTGATTAAAAACAACTATTAAAACTGAGGCCTATGAAAACTATTCAGAAATTGCAACAGCTTAGCTGAATTGACGCGACGGTTATCACAATATTTTCTGTTATGATAACTCTA
Organism: Marasmia exigua; assembly: GCA_019059595.1. Taxonomy (NCBI): domain Eukaryota; kingdom Metazoa; phylum Arthropoda; class Insecta; order Lepidoptera; family Crambidae; genus Marasmia; species Marasmia exigua. Next base: position 22,734,911 of record CM032464.1, on the reverse strand, counting down.
GATATCGGGGAAAAATATTTTTATAAGGGGACAGTTGTTTTGTAAACATTTCTTTTGAGATGGTACGAGACGCCGGGAGAAATAAGATTTATCAAAGAAATAAGTCCTTTCAGTATGTGAAGGTAAATAGGACAGTTATATTTTGACGTTAAAAGTGAGACACTTCTTTTAAACTTAACCGATATTTTTAAGATTTGAAAATATTTTCTTTAGAAATCTAATCGACTTTTTATTTGTTTGACTTTTAATCATAATCAACATTTTTTTCTACATAATTAAACTATCTGGATTTGGAATACAATATATTTTTTTTATTTATTTAAAGTAAATTTACAAATTACATTTTTTTTCATATCTGCCAAACTGTGAAGCAGTTTGTCGGCAGTAGATCTCGTGTACATAGAGATTTTACTGACACTTATTAATATTTAAATACTTAGTAATTGTTTACTTGTTTACAGCCCGCGGTACGCAACTTTGGCGTTGTCCTTGAGTACCTACGCAGCAACCAATTTTCATAGAAAGTTATCTATTTGACAAATTCGCAAACTAACGGTTATCGCCACAGTTACATGCCGCGGACTTTACTTATGAAGCTTCACTCTAATTACATTATTTTTACCCGACTACGGCAAAGCAAAAGGAGGGTTATGATTTTGACAGGCTATGTATGTATGTATGTATGTATGTATGTATGTATGTATGTATGTATGTATGTTCATCTGTTTCCACGTAACTTCTCAACTACTTATCAGAATTCGACAAATGACATATCATTATAAGCGTCTTGATCGTCCGCTGGTTATAGGCTATATGAAGTTTCACAAAATCTAATGTGGCGCCCTCTAGCGGACAAAACATACAGAGTAAAAAAATAAAGTTATGATAAATATGCCGTGTTTGGTATCATTTGAAAGCGCTTGACTTGTACATTTTGAATATATATATATATATATATATATATATATATATATATATATATATATATATATATATATTACTAGCACTTGGACACCAAAATAGTACAAATAAAATAAAAGTAAAAAAACTAAAACCCAACTACGACAAAAAACGTCGCTGAAAAAGTATAAAACAAGCCTTCGTTGTCAATTTATGCAATATTCACTATGTAGAGATAAAATTTCATGTTTGGAAAGGCGTAGTCACACGTTAAATATACTACCCTTTGACAACGTGTGACTGCGGATTTCCAAACATGAAATTTTATCTCTACATAGTGAATATTGCATAAATTGACAACGAAGGCTTGTTTTATACTTTTTCAGCGACGTTTTTTGTCGTAGTTGGGTTTTAGTTTTTTTACTTTTATTTTTTAACTTAACTAAATGCACTATGTCAGCCCGCCCGGGTTTCGCGGGTGGTTTTATTTCTTATTTTTCTCACTAATATTACTAAAGATAGAACATAGATGTAGTTTTAGGATTAAAACACAATCACACACACAACTCACACACCCACATACACACACACACACACAAACACTTACATAAACAGAAACACACACGCACTCACAGTAATCTGCGCCAGCTGAGGCACCTACTCTATGGACACATTGATAGGTAGTGTTTTCGCAGAGTACTTTTTAAATGATTTCTGCTTGTTACATTTTTTAGTATTTCATATGGCAGATAATTTACCAGTGTAGGTATTAGCCATCGCCTCTCTCGCCTGCCATAGTAGTTGGTAGTTTTAGGGGCTGCAAGTTTTGGCTTTCTTGATTGACGGGTCGTATATGTGTACTTTTTCTCCTGTACAAACTCGTTTTTGCCCTGCTGCTCAGCAAGGATCGCGACTTTTGTTTTCATCTCTATTCCTTGGAGTGCTCGTCTTTCCTTATTTGAGATTAACAGTTTGAGTACCCTTTTTTGCAGCGACTTGATTTTATTCATGTGAACCGGGAATGTGAATATTCTTAGTGGTACACATGCAATAAATCACTAATAATGAAATAATATGCATCTTATTTATCTGAAAAATAACAACTCTCGCTTGACATGTCGAAACCACCTTGGTCACCAAGAGAAATTACCAGTCCTTGGTTCCTAATGCAATCCATGCGGCCAAATTTTGCACGAAAAAATAATCGCGATTCGATGGTAAGATGGCTTCTATACCGATTACTTTTTTATTGTGATTGTTTGTGTCAATCCCTATGAGTGAAAAATCCGATTAATACTTGTTATTTTTGAAGAATGAGAACACAAAAAAGTAAATGATTTTTACAGGTTAATATTTTTATTTGTAGAAAGTTTGATGCATGATACGAAACGTTTTAACTGTCCTTTTCACCTTCATATTCTGAATAGACAACTCCTCAACGGTTAGGAGTTAAAAGATAACTCTTTTTCCGTAGGCTGATGGTTATTGTCGGAGGTGGGGTGAGGAGGAGTAGGGGAGGGCTACGAAAAATGAGACACTAAAAAGCATGATAAAAAAATTCCTACGAAAAAAAACCTTCAAAAACCACGAACTAAAAAGTGTACAATAATATTTTTAGCACTACATACGCTTCAAATAATATTTTATAACAGTACATCCGAGAACAGGTGTTACCGAAGTCGATTCACGATATGCGTACGAAATACCTACCTGTTTTTGTGGTGACATTATTACAGAAAATCTTGATCGATATTTTTTCAATTTGATACTCAATAATTATTGCATTCCAAAATGTACATAGATTGGTGGTAAATAACATTCATCATCATCATCATCAGCAACCCACACTCGTCCACTGCTGGACATAGGTCTCCCCTAATGCACGCCACTGCTCCCGATTTTCGGCCACTCTCATCCAGCCCACACCACCAGCCTTCGAATGTCATCATCCCATCTTGTCGCAGGGCGTCCTACACTACGCTTACCGAGTCGCGGTCTCCACTCAAGGACTTTACGGCTACAAGGGCTACGGCTCAAATAACATTATTCTGACACAATTTTGGACCCGGTAGCTTTTCAAAGCTGGAATAAGCATAAATAAATGTTTCTGTCTTCCATTAATATTGTAAATTATTGTATAAGGTAACTATGCAGACAACTTTTTCAAGACTGCACAATTCAAGTAAATATTTAAAAGCAATCAATTTACAAAAAAACACGTCGTCAAAATGTTACACATTATGGCATTTAAAAGATATGCTATTTTGTATGATACCTGTTGTAACGTTCGGTACTAGATGCTAGAAGTAACCGAGATGTCAGACAGCGCCGCCCTATCAACCGCTGATGGGATTTAATAATAAGACGTGTATAGCTGCCGAATGCGTTTATTGCACTGATTTTAATTCATTGATTTTACATAAACTTGCAAAAGTAGGTTGGCTGTACATCGGAGTCATCAAAATACACGTCATACAATAAAATGTTCGAGTTGACTCGTACACCTGTATTTTATTTTTGTGCAATAAAGAATATCTATCTATCTCACTGTAAGCATATCGGTCAAGATGTACTTAATAGTCCATCTACGAAAACAGGTATGTATATTGTACGAAAATATGGAGTGATTGCAGAGATTTTATGATGTGTGGCCCTTTGAGTGAGACAGACTCTCTTTGACCCGATAGGTGAAGGCTCAACGCTCACTATCATAATGTTTGCTAAATTTATAATAAATATTGTAAACAATCTCGATATTTATGCAATAATAAAGTTAGCGGGTGTTAAGCGGGTAAGTATATAAATTCGAGATAGGCCGGATGGAGGCTCAATCTTGTAACAGCTTCTAGCGAGCAAGGAACCTTAAAAATATTATTTTTGGTAACTAAAGTTTTCAAGTTCAAAATAAAAAATGAACTTCAAAATTATTTGTCTGCTCCTTATTTTTGGAATTATTTACACTGCTGCGTCTCCTGTAGCCAGTTATAGATCCATAAGTAAGTTTTTTTTTATTTAAAAACCTATTCAATAGAATAAGATCTATCTCATCATCGTCATCGTCAGCCCATTTAAGTCCCCACTGCTAAGGCACGGGCCTCTCTCAATCACATGAGGGGTAATTGCCATACTCACCACGCTTGGCAGACGGGTTGGCGAGGGTTTTTATATAAATGCAGAGTTTTCCTTCTCTGGGTGCTGATGATCATGCCAGCAGCTTTACCTTAGTCGCCTTTTACGACACCTCGGTAAGAGCGAGGGTGGCCTATTCTACTCTGCCGGGGACCACACGATCTATCTATCGCGTGAGCAAGTGCGCCTTGTTTTTTTATTTATATGTGGTTTTAATAGACAAAACAAAAAAAAATACTTTCCAAAAAAATACTTTTGTAACTTTTGACAATGGATGGTTTAAATTTTATATGATCCGTTGTCTAATTGCTTTCTATGTTTTTTAACTTGAAAAACATAATGAAAAGAAACTATAATATTACAATGGTATATACTCGTAGGTTGGTAATATTTTACGATACAATATTGTATTGACTAACCGATTCATTTATTGTAGGTCAGTTATTTATTGATCGTTCAGAGTGCTCGGTCAGTTATTTTAATAACATTGTTACATTGTAAAAGATAAAATAAAGCATTGCATACCAATGACTTTGTGTACTGCTTTTGAGTGATGTCATAGTTTAGTATTTTTGTATTGCGAATATTTTTAGATCTATCTTATAAAATAATACCTGCATGATAAAAACATATTTCTTACAATAAATTGAAAGCTGTTTGGTACGGATTACAATTTAACGAAAAATCTCGCGCGATATATTATTGTCTAATATTTTCTGCATTTACCGGTGACATGCTTTTAACAGGAAGTCAGAAGCGATTAGCCCAGTGAATAAAAATGTTAGCCATAACGTAGGTTTGAACCCGAGCGCTTGCTTGGGTTTAAAACTACTCTATGCTACGATATATAAAGGTGAATACCTCTTCCGGTGCCGTTGTCTGGAAGAAATCGCTACAAGTGATAAGACCGCCTTATCGTGCTGTCGGTTGTTGTTGTATCATACTTGTATTTTGTTTTTGTGCAATAAAGAATATCTTATATAGATATTCTATCTTTAATGATAGAAATATTTCTATCATTATTATTGACAGTGAGGGATAACAGCATGAGAAAACCTGTATGTTTCGGATAGTTTCTGAAACGTGTAACCATGATTCAGTTGGTCTGGTTCCTCTGTCTAAGGTTTCAAAAGGTCAGACGGCAGTTGCATACAATAAAGCCATTATACCATGGTCCAAGCGTACAGCGTTGACTGACCGGATGGCGCAATTGGTAGTGACCCTGCCTTACGCCAAAGGTCGTGGGTTCGATCCCCACCCTGGACAAACATTCGTGCGATGAACACTTGTGTTTGTTCGGTGTCTGGGTGTAATATATATATTTAAGTATATATTTGTGTTCCTCTGTTGTCTGATATCTGTAACACAAGTGCTTAAGCTACTTAGTACGGAATCAGGTCAACGTATGAGATGTTGTGAGAATTATTATAATTATTTTTACACCGGGCTTTAAAGCAATAGTTTTGGATGCAACCGGGAACCTCACTTCTATCAGTAATGAATTCGGCTAACATTGTCTTTTTTTTGTTACAGACCATTATGCCAACAAAACTCCAGTAAGCTGTTCATCAATCGGCCATTGCATATACGAGCACGCCACCTGTGCAACCAAGATCATCAGACGTGACGCAATTGGGTGCAATTTTAGAAGGAAATGCTGCGTCACCGACTTCTTCAAATAAACAAAGAATCCATGCTCGCTCTTTACGAAGTCGCAAGATTCGCGACCCGCCTACGTCTTGTTCGGGGCTTCAGCCCTGGTTTCAATTCATGACATGGATAGGACCAGTGGTGTAGCAATCAGCGGTGACACCCGCAGATACTTGTCCTTGTCTCCTTCTCGCCCACTTTCAACCGGGATCTTGATCCTCTCCTTTCTCGATAGAGATGGGCTGATGGTATCATTGCCACATCCTTCTCTTGAATGGACTATAGTTATAGGAAAATAATACCGACCCCAACTCCTCTCCCATCTGCACCACTGGTTACATCATCACCAGCGTATCATTCATTCCCGGTTGCATCCAAAGCAGTTTCTATCAGAGTCCTGTGTACGCTTGAACAATGATCTGGTGAGTCTGATTCTACAATGATGTGACTACCGTCTGTTCGTTGCCACTCTTAGATAGGAAACAGGCCAAGTGCATTATGATAACTCCTTCAGAAACTCTATGAAAACTGTAAGGCTTCCCCTTGATATTTTTCTTCACCGATTAAGCTAATAATGTCGCCCCATGGTTATTTGGCACACGACAAAAGTCAAAACTATAGACGGGCCGTTAAAAAGCCCGATTTGACACGTTTTTTTTATTTTGCATTTAGCCTTGTTAAGAGGAACACATTTAGCGAATCATGAAGAACTAAGTTTTATTTATAAATGTTGTAGCTACACCTCACTAGTGTTGTCAGTCTGACATGTGTCAAATAAGGTTTCTTACAGCGGCCCGACTATAATAATGTTTTAACATTTTCTCATAGAAAAAAAATTTGTTACAACGGCCAATGTCATTGAAGTACCTTCTGATCGTGGTCGTACTGTAGTAGAAGCCTGTAGAAGCTAACCCCTGGTGTCAAATTATTTATATAGGTTAGTGTACCTAATAATCTCTTTAGTAATACCACGTCCTCACAGAAAACCGGCGTGAAGCAGTGCATGCGCTGTGTTTCGCTGCGTGAGTGAGGGTACCGGAGGCCCAATCCAGGGGAAAGGGGGTTAAAAGGTAAGCAGCGCACTTGTGACACCACTGGTGTTGCGGGCGTTTATGGGCGGCGGTAATCGCTTACCATCAGGTGATCCGTCTGCTCGTTTGCCACCTATATCATAAAAAAAATAATAGTAAGTACATAGGATGCTTATTGTGTTTCAGACTGAATTAAGTAAGAATCATGAATATTATCCCCCTGAAAAGTTTTGTAGTTATAATAGCTAAACATAAGAGAGTACAAATTATTATAAGTGGTTTAGTCGTAAAAAATATCATAAATTGTATGAAGGTATCATACCAAATATTAATTTATTTAAGGATATACGAGTATGTACAAATATTGTGATTGTTGTGCAATCAAAACTAGTATTATTTAAGTTCGGCTATGTATTTTATTTATTGACAAAATTGTTAAACAATAAAAGTTTCCAAGTTAATAATACATTTTTATTTTTCAAAACGGTTTGATCTCTTCCCCCTAGATTTTTGAATTTATTTGCTTGCGTATTCATAGCATCATCTTAGAATAGCCGCCTTGCTAAATTCTGCGCTGATAATTGCTGTTTTTATTTTTCTACACTTTTACGCTGTAACCTGAAGTCTTATATTTTAAAGTATCAGCCTATAATCTCCCAATGTAGGGCAAAAGGCCTCCATCATAGAAATTAAGTCATAGCTACTATGATGGGATTCGGCCATCACGCTCGCCTAATACAGATTGGTGATCACAAGCCCGAGCTATGTTCGAAAAATTCGAAATATACCTTTGTACGACCCGGGAATTGACCCCAGGACCCCGAGATCATGGCTCGGTACTTAAACCAGTAGACCAATCGGTTTTTAGCCCTAAGTATTTCATTTTAAACTAAATAATATATCTAAATAATGGGTAGCCTAACTAGCGACACCAATCGATTTAAATTGTTAGCTACTAAACCGGATCTACTTTAAACAATTTCGGGGTTACAACCTCTCGGCAAACACTTATACTATTTATTAAATAACCATGCACAAATGTTGGGTCGGTTTTTGTACGGGAAAAAATGATGCATATTTAGTAGCTAAAAATTAAAATCGTTTGGTGTCGCTAGTGTGCCCTACCCGTCACCTTAACAATATAACGAGAGTGGATTGTCTAAAATTCTAGGCCAAACTGAAAATTATTTTTACAAGTATCTCCGAAAATCTGATGTTTTACCTCACGACCTGGCAAATAATAGAAATACGAACATATTAATAGTGGAATGAACTGTCGCCGATATATATGTATACATATGTAGATTAGAGAAGACTCCTTTTTAAAATGCTGGCACTCTGATGGTGTTGCATATGTTCATGGTTATCATGCTTACCAACCGAAGGGCCTCGAACACTAGATATAGTCGAGAAAGAGATTTGTATGGAGAATTGTATGAAATCTTAAATTAGACATTCAATGTCGAGTAAACGAGAACTGACCCGCTGATCCGTTTGCTTGTCTGTCCCCAAAAATAAGAATGTACCGGGATCCAAACTCTATGTCATAGAAAATCCAGAGGTATGGACTCACATTTGAAGCTACGTTCGCGTCCTACCGTTTGGTAGGTCCTTTCTCTTATCTACTTTGCTACTATCACTCTTGACTTCATTCACCCCGAGTCCCACGTACAAATTTAGACGGCAATTTTGTAGCGGCCGCATAAATATTTATAGTCGGCCGGTGCGATGTCAGATGCAAATAAATTCAATTCCGCCATAACAATTCCATTGGCATCTGGCTAATTAAAACGGGTGACTAATCGTTGTTTAAATTAACACCGCGATTTGGCGATGGCAGTTATGATAGTCGAATAGAATGAGAACTTTTGACGCAAATTTTAATTTGACAAGTGACATGTAACATGCGACATGTGACATGCAACATGTGAAATGCCAAATACGATAAGTATGTTACAAAGGACGTATGACATGATAATATATTATGTACATGTGACATGCATCATAAGATATACCATAAGGGACATGCGATAAATGGTATATTCAAATAAAATTAATGTCATTTAATTTGGCGATGACAGTTAAGATAGTCAATTAGAATGAGAACTGAATGATTGACGCTAGTGTTGAAGCTAATTTGATAAGCGATGTGGGGCAAGTGTTAGCCGCCATGCATCATGACTTCATGAGTCTTTCTACATGCGGCATGTGTTATGTGACAAGCTCCATGCGACATGAGACATATGACATGGGTCATGCAAAATACGACGTGCGATATACTTATATCGCATTGTAACATACTTATGTTACAAGGAACATGTGGCATCATACATGTTACATGAGACATGCGACATACATCACACGTTATATCAAATCTATAAAGCAAAAGTTGACTGACTGACATTCAATCATGGCTGATCCAAAGAGTATATGAAATCCCTCCGATTATGTACCAACGCAGGACCTAAACTTTAAGGGTTAGAAACTTGAAATTTGGCACAGGAGTTCCTATTATAGCGCAGGGAAGCACTAAGGATTTTTGTAGATTCACTCTCTTTCATTTGACGACCCGTTTGGAACAGTGGTAGTGAAAGCTGCCTTTGGTCCAAGGGCGGGTTACAATTGTGTGCATGAACATATCTGTTTGTATTGGTCTAGGTGTTTTCTATGTATTGTAAGTATGTATTTACAAAAGAAAAGTATTGTATATATTTGTAACCCCCTCTTAATTATGATATCCGTAACACAGGTGCTTCAGCTACCTATCTCGGAGTCAGATCAATGTATGTGATTTTGTGAAATATATATTTTTTTTTTACTCTCTAAGCCCCCTTTGTGAGTGAATTAAAAAAAAACCTTATACCCCTAAAACGGGGATTCTAGAAGAATAAATTCGTTTTTCTGCATGCCACTATGCACAATGAAATTCCAAAATGAAGTGAGTTCGGGCTATTCATTGATTGTAGGTATTATCTTAATTTAAAAAATACATGTACCTTACCTTTATTAATTTGTATTAACTTTTGTTAATTTTTTACATATGTTATGTATGCGTTAACTATTTTCTTAAATAATCAGAACAAGTTAATATTTAGCATTAAGGAGAATTTAATAAAATTTTAATGAACTGTTAAGAAACATTTTATTCAGTTAGGTTAATGTTAAACACTACAACACTTATAATTGTACATAATCAAACACTGAATATAGTTAATTTTAATATTACATAAATAAATTACAATGTTTGCCCTTCATACATTACTAAACACCTTTTTTTATGCAACAATCTATGCCATTTGTTTCTTGAAGAGGGCAGCGGCCATGTTTGGTATTTTCATTGACTTTACACGTTTCAGCACAGTGGCCACCCATCACCATGCAAGGCAGTTCGTTAAATGTATCCTTGTAATCTGAAAAAAAAAATACATTCACCATCAAAATTTTCTTTGCGTTAAATGCTACAAAAATATCTGATCATTCGACCAAATGCAATACACAGTAGTTGTTCGAAAACAAATTAAAGTGGTATACATTAAGTTATTATTGCTAGAAATATTATTTTTTAGACAAATGCTTAAATATTTTGGTTGGTTAAAAGACTAAGATCATTTTAATCGGTACAGAACACTTATAACTAGCTTCAATACATCAAATTTTATACATTTATTTAATTTTATAAGCTTTTAAAGTCAGACAGGCAGTATTCTATTGAAAAGATTAGATAAAGATTGATAATATGCGATTTCTAACAACTTTATTTCGATCATTCCCACTCGTCATCGCCGGCCACTGGAAATGAACTGTAATTCTAATATATTCCCAATATAGCTGCCGAAACCTTTCAACGAATGTTCACTGGAACCGATATTTCATGTCCATAAGTACCAGGCTAACATAAAGTACTAACAGGGTAAAGTGATGTCATAGGTATCCTAATAAGCGATGACTGTTTTTAATTTTCAATTATCTTTAGACATGACTTGACAAGAGAGAAAGTCTTTCAGCACTTACAGTTTTCCACTTTTTCATCAATTGATGCAACTGCAAGTCCAAAAAATAGACAACACACGCTTTGTAAGAACATTATTAACGTTATTTTTAGTTGCAAGCAAAGCCGCAATGTTTCGCGAACTGTGGTAGATAACTGACTCACTTACTTGTTTGAAAGTGAAGGTTTGAATGTATTAACCCACTAACCGGTTTATCTTATTGCGAGTAAGATAGGTTTACTTTCAAGAAAGTTTTATTACTTCTAATCTAAGGCCTAATTTTGAATCGTTAGATAAGTTCAAAACTCGAGAGAAAAAAATTTGGAAGCAGGACCATCACAAATTTCATACTTTGCTCAGTTCATATTATTTATTGACAAGTCTTGACTTGCTGGATGACTGATCTGCCAAAGGTCAAACACTTGTTTTTGCCATCATCATCATCATTTCAGCCAATAGACGCCCACTGCCGTTCGTAGGCCTTCCCCAATGTTCTCCACAAAGTTCGGTCCTGTGCCGTCCGCATCCAATGCATTCCCGCGATCTTCACCAGTTCGTCGGTCCACCTTGTGGGGGGCACCAAAAATAATATGTAAGTCTGAGGATGTCCTTTATGATATCATGATAGAAAAAGGATGAAAATTGGCTTATATTGATTGATATAGCTATATCTACATTGAAACTAGTTTTATCTGCACCAGAGTTCTTTGTTATGTCCTTTGAGATGGCATTTTCCATGTTTTACGCCCTTTTTGTAGCTTAACGGTTTTCTATATAAACGGCGGTAACATTTAGTGAGTAATATAGTTCCCAGATTAGCACAAGCCAACAAAATATCCACCATGTGAAGGCCTTAAGTAAACAAAAGCATTCTCGTAAAAATAATCCCGCTGCTTTCCCTCCCCGCACTTCGGCCATTACTTCTACTTAGACACTAAATAAAATAAATACAGATTAGACGCAATGTCCCTGTATAAATATGGGTGTTTTCTCAACATTTTTCTTTCCCTTTTTCCCTTTGGCGAGTTGAGCTTTGGTTAACATTCAGCTTGATTTTGGGATCAAGTTGTATGAAGAAAAATTAGAGGTCGAATTATTTTTCGCGACCTCAGACTTGTCGTGATAGTTTACTTAAAAGGTTTGTTTGCTTCTGGGTAGCTTTACCATCTACTTGGAGCCCTTTAAATCTCTTATAAGATTCATGTGGAATTTTCGTCCACGCACAAACCTTAGGGGATCATTACGTACACAAAAAGCCCATAGATTTGTGTGTACGTAAATTATTTGGTTTGACTACTTAATAATTTTAAACTGTCAATTTAAATATCTTCTATATTTTGATGCTGGGGATTTCTTGGACTGAGAATTGGAAAGATGAATCTATACAAATCGAAAGCAAGATACCAGTGAGTCTCAGCACCACATAAAAACCGTGCACAAATGCGGACCCAACATTTGTACGCGAAAAATTGATTCACGCTAAAAGTGGCCGCTTTTGGCGTGAATCAAATTTTCGCGTACGCGTTGAACCCAACATATTTTCATGGTTATTTAATAAACAGTATAAGTGTTTGCCGAGATGTTGTAACCCCGAAACTGTTGTCAATAGATCCGGTTTAAAATCGTTTTGCGTCGCTAGTGTGCCGTCACCTTAAGCGTGGCTTTGAATCTTTTAGTCACATTGCCAGGAAGAGAAATCATAACCTGAAAGAGCTACTTCTGATGTTAGGGTAGGCGGAAGGAGGCCTAGAAGCAGAAGCCCCATGCGCTGATCTGATCAAATCAGTCCACTTTAAACACCACAGTCTGTGATGCCACCGAGGATAGAGTGAGCTGGCGGAAAATAGTCCAGGAAAATGAGTACTCAGAGAGTCTCGATGAGTACCTAATCTCATCGAGACCACGACACTCAGCATTGAGGGCAAACGACGCAAAGAGGAGTTTATTTTAAGTCCTTATTTTATTTCAAAACGTGATACCCGATTGCGTCGTGTACGTAGTAAAAAAATATTCAGATGGATTTGAAAAATCATCTTCGGAGGTGCATCTTCGGACTCACAACCTTCATAATATCTACTGAGAGATCCACTTTATTTTTTTTATGAATGATTTTAATTTTGAATGACTTATAATTAGTATACCTAATATTTCTGTTGTCTGTCTGTGCCAAATTTTGTTTACAACTGCTGTTTGCCCTGTGTTGTGAAATCTATAATAACGATTTCTTTAAGTACAGGACGCGGAAATGCTACTATTGTAATAGAATAAGACCAAACTACCTGTATAACAAAAAAACAATTTTTTTCTTTTGTAAAACGATATATATTGATTTGAGCGATGCCTCATTAATATTTGTATTCTTTCAAAGTGGGGTGTAATGTATTTATTCATTATAATCATTTCAGCCAATAAATGTCTACAGCTGGACATAGGCCTCCCTCAATGATCTCCACACAGATCGGTCCTGTGCCGCTCGCATCCAATTAATGTGCTCTGCCCATTGGCACTCGCTTAAGGCATGCAGCCTTTAGGTGACGGGTAGGGCACACTAGCGACGCCAATTGATTTTAATTTTTAGCTACTAAACCGGATCTACGCCGTGTGGTACCCGGAAGAGTAGAATAGGCCACCCTCACTCTTACCGAGGTGTCGTAAAAGGCGACTAAGGTAAAGCTGCTGGCATGATCATCAGCACCCAGAGAAGGAAAACTCTGCATTTATATCAAAACCCTCGCCAACCCGTCTGCCAAGCGTGGTGAGTATGGCAATTACCCTCATGTGATTGAGGGAGGCCCGTGCTCCAGCAGTGGGGACTTAAATGGGCTGACGATGATGATGATGAAACCTGATCTATTTTAAAACAATTTCGGGGATACAACCTCTCAGCAAACACTTATACTATTAATATTAATAACCATGCACAAAAATTTGGGTCCTGGTTTTTTGTACGCGAAAAATTGATTACCGCCAAAAGCGGCCACTTTTAGCGTGAATCAATTTCCCGGGTAGGGCAAAAATTAAATCGATTGGAGTCGCTAGTGTGCCCTACCCGCCATCTGAAGGAGTGGCTTTGAATCTTTTAGTCACATTGCCAGGAAGAGAGATCAAAACCTGAAAGAGCTACTTCTGATGTTAGGGTAGGCGGAAGGAGAACTAGAAGCAGAAGCCCCATGCGCTGATCTGATAAAATCAACTCCACTTTAAGCACCACAGTCTGTGATGCCACCGAGGATAGAGTGTGTGCAGAGTGGAAAATAATCCAGGAAAATTAGTACTCAGTGAGTCTCGGTGAGTACCTAATCTCATCGAGACCACGACCCTCAGCATTGATGGCAATCGACGCAAAGAAGAGTTTATTCTAAGTACTCATTTTATTTCAAAATGTGATACCCGATTGCGTCGTGTATGTAGTAAAAAAATATGCAGAAGAATTTGAAAAATCAGGAGGTGCATCTTCGGACCCACAACCTTCATAATATCTACTGAGATATCCACCTCAATTTTTTTATGAATAAATTTAATTTTGGATGACTTTTATATTTAGTATACTTAGCTTATATTTCTGTTGTCTGTTTATGCCAAATTTTGTTGCTGTATGCCCTGTGTAGTGAAACCTATAATAACGATTTCTTTAAGTACAGGACACGAAAATGCTACTTTTGTAATAGAATGAGACCAAACTATATAACAAAAAAAAAACTTTACTTTTGTAATACGATATATAATGATTTGAGCGATTCCTCAGTAATATTTATATTATTTCATAATGGGGTGTAACGTATTTATTCATCATAATCATTTCAGCTAATAGACTACCACTGCTGGACATAGGCCTCCCTCAATGATCTCCACACAGATCGGTCCTGTGCCGCTCGCATCCAATGAATGTGCCTTGCCCATTGGCACTTGCTTAAGGCATGCAGCCTTTAGGTGACGGGTAGGGCACACTAGCGACGCCTATTATTTTTAGCTACTGAACCGAATCTACGCCGTGTGGTCCCCGGAAGAGTAGAATAGGCCACCCTCACTCTTACCGAGGTGTCGTAAAAGGCGACTAAGGTAAAGCTGCTGGCATGATCATCAGCACCCAGAGAAGGAAAACTCTGCATTTATATCAAAACCCTCGCCAACTCGTCTGCCAAGCGTGGTGAGTATGGCAATTACTCCTCATGTGATTGAGGGAGACCCGTGCCCCAGCAGTGGGGACTTAAATGGGCTGACGATGACGATGATGAAACCTGATCTATTTTAAACAATTTCGGGGATACAACCTCTCAGCAAACACTTATACTATTAATATTAATAACCATGCACAAAATTTGGGTCTGTTTTTGTACGCGAAAAATTGATTACCGCCAAAAGCGGCCACTTTTAGCGTGAATCAATTTCCCGGGTAGGGCACTACCCGTCACCTTAAGCAAGTGCCAATGGGCAGGGCACATTGCCAGGAGATCAGAAGGACGGTGAAGCAGAAAGGTCCTCAAATGGAGGCCGCGTATAGGAGATTAAAGCCGTGAAAGGCCCCTTATAAGGAAGACCAACGATTTTTGTGAAGGTTGCGGGAATCCTTTGGGTCTATTTATTGTTAAATGAGATTTTTCGCATTTGAAAATCCGCTAGATGTCGTACTGTTGAACTGGCCATTCATTCAACATCAACCGCATTGGTTGTTTAGTTTGTCAAATTGACATTTTGACAGATCACGTTTAAAAATAACCAATCGCATTGTATATGGACCTCACTCTTATAGTACTCCATCTAGCGGATTTTACACACGCGAAAACCCTCTATATAATAAATTACTAACTTACGTTATTTAGATATTCTTTTTCTTTTTCTCATTTTTCACGTGCACTTCAGGTGCTGTAGTCCTTCTTAAGTAATCGTAGCGAATATCAAGATTATGAGCTTTCGCTTCAGCCTTGCGCAACATATACCGACTTAGATCGCGCGGTGCTTGAGACTTTATGTACTGTAAAAAGTCCAAAAATTTCAAGAATTTCAGTAAATTACACATGATATACTCTTTAGTGCTGTTTCGTGGAAATGCCGCCAACCTGGAGTGCAATGGGCTGACGTCGCGTCTTATGTAGGCACGTCTGCCGCTGGGAGACGGACTAGTAGTGTCGGGCTCTCCAATGACTCGGTCTTCACCTAATGTAAGGTCAATGGGCATATAAAGCCGGTTAATAATGAATCATGGACCTAAGAGGCACTTATCGCAATCTCTGGACTGCGGCGCTCAGAGAAAACATCGAACAAGAAACCTGCACATTTCAGATTGTTTCTGAAACAGTGTAATCATGGTTCTGTTGGTCTGGTTCTAAATGCTTGCGAAGGTGAGCCGGCAGTTGCTTCATTGTAATAAACAGACTCCCAAAATCCTGAATGATGTTCTAAGCGTACCCCGGGCTCCGAAGCAACAGCTTTGGACGCAACCGGGAATTACACGCTAAGGTGAGGAGGATTTTTCGGCAAATGCAATTTCGCCTGCCCATACAAATTGCATCAGTCAGTTGATCAGTTTTATATGGTATGTGGATTATTTGCTATTGCACTCACCGTGCGAGAGTCGTAGAGTTTTCTCAGTTTCCGCAACTTAGATTCTGGGCCCCAATCAGTATCAGGCCGAAATAGAGAGCCCCATCCCTGCAACAAAATTGAATCTAATAATAAATAATAGTAATAACCTCCAACCGATTACGGCTGCGGCGGCCAATCTCAACGATCAGCCACGTACACAGGATATGTTACAGTGCTCAAGCTCAAGAGCACTTTCCTTCATATTCCGATGGGACACCAGCATGACAGGACCAGAGAGGGGATGGGCGTAGGGCCAACGCCTTAACGTACTTTCCGAGGCACGGGGGCACAATACAGCCAACTTCCAGACTCCGGGCTAACACTACGAATTTCCTAACGAAATCTAGGTACAACTTTTTGGCTCGACCCGGAGATAAAATCTGAGACCTCATGCACAGCCATCGCTTCAAAGTGCGACGCACTAACCACTGTGCCACCAAGGCAATCAAAATGGAATTAATACTATGCGTCTATTGGCTAAAATGATGATGATGATAAATAAATAAATATTGCACAACATCGCATACATTGATCTGACTCCGAGATAGGTCGCTCAAGCACCTGTGCGGGGATCGAACCCGCAACCCTTTGACCAAAGGCAGCGTTCACCACCACTGTTCCAAACGGGTCGTCAAATAAGTCAAATGATAAAATCCATCAGACAGCGGCAACGCTTATAGGTATGTCTGTCTGGTCAGATTTTATGTTAGACGTACCTACAGTAGTTTGCGACTGCTTCGGTAGTGCAGTGGTTAGTAGGTCGCACTTTGAAGCGACAGCTACGCAAGCGGTCCCGGGGCCTATCCCCGGGTCGGGCCAAAAATGTGTACCTTAGTTTTTGGTAAGAAATTCTTAGTGTCATCCTGGAGTCTGGAAGGCGACGGCCATGCACCCCCGTGCCTCGAAAAGAAAAGTTAAAACGTTGAACCGTTGGTCCTGGACCCAACACCTCTCAGGTCGTGAACCTGGACCTGGACCCAACACCACACTGGTGTCCCATCGGAATATGAGGGTAAGGGAATAAAGAGAATAAAGAAAACGGCGTCTCTTCTCAAAAAGGTTATTAATCATTTTGTACGCACACTTATGTATAATACTAACAATAGATAATAATAAGTCATTTGTTACTTATTTATATATATGTTGTTTGTTTATATGGATTTCTAAATTGGTCCGAAATAAATTTTAATTTTAAATTAATTTAATTTAATAGAGAGTGTTCGTGTCTTTTCGCACACACTTGAGCACTATATTATATTCTGAGTACGTGGCCGATCGTCGAGATTGGCCGACATAGTTGCAATCGGTTGGAGTTTGTGCATAAGGATGATTTGTATCAACTACCTGCGACGACTCGGATCATTCTCATGGGTGTGGAGTACTTAATTTCATAAAATCTAACTCAGGATCAGGCACGCTAGATGACTCAAACTTATTTATTTATCAAATACTTCACGAAACTAAATGCATTTCGGCAAAGTGCGAAGCGGTGTAGTCTTACTCGTAGATTACTCGTAGTCACACCAGTGTCCACACCACTGTAACAAACTTGGTGTGGACACGAGTCCGGCGGGGTCGGATCATTCTCACACACGCTCACATTTTACATATCGCCTCTAGTATGTAAAGGAATTACTCTTACCCTTCTTAATTTCCACACATATTTAAGAAATGCATAAACAGCTCCAATCCCGATGACAGTTTCCATTGTAATCAACATTTCCTTGACAATACCCATACCTCTTACTGCTATAAACACTAGCATCAGTTTCATCTAAAATGTTATTTTAATAGTAGATAAAAAAGAAAATAATCAACTATGAAACATATTTTCTAAAAAATAAAGAAGGAAATGGTTGCTACAAAGAAGATTTAGATATCGAAGGCTTTTAAATTTGTTTATTCTACCGTATTGTGTATAATGTATAATTGTACACATGTACTAAAAAAATGTGTATTTAAACACAACGTAAATTAAATATTTTTCTTCTCTAAATTTTTAGAAGCGCCTGGCATAAAACATAGCAAAGTCCTATTTCAGAGAAAGTGGTCAGAACGTTTTCAACAGGCGCTTCTATAACGTGAAATATTTTGTGACTTATCTAGCGGGATAACGTTGCCAAAATATTTGATCTTTGCCACAGGGCCCATCTTTGATTTAACTTTAATTTAAATTTTGTTTTCAACTATGATTCCACCCGTACCATCTGGATGGGTAGAGGTCCACCACCGTGTGCTTTACACGTCATTTTTGCCACGCACCTCCTGTGGAATCAACTTCCCGCAGCGGTATTTCCGAATCGGTACGACATTGCGAGCTTCAAGAAACGAGCCTATACCTTCCTAAAAGGCCGGCAACTCATCTCCACTCCCTCTAGACCATGGGCGGCGGTGGTCACTTACCATCAGGTGACTCGCTTGCTCGTTTGCCTTCCTTTCTCATAAAAAAAATCTTGGTTTCCTTCTTTTGTAAACAAATGTATTTATCAAAACAAGAACTTACAATAAAGTAAAAAGGCACTAGTTTTAAACTTGTGATTCTAATTTTCGTTGGTTCTATTCCCATATGAAAGGTAATGTCTTCAATGAGTCTACCCACAGGGTAAACCCAGTAAAGGGCGAATATTTCCAAACCAGTTGAAAACCACCGACTGATGAGGAATTCGACCTGTAAATTATTTATTATTTAATTAATATTAATAAAATAAAGTCACTCAAGATCGACCGTGGGAGAGTCACGCTTCGGCATGAATGGGCCGGCTCGACCAGAGTGATACCACGGACTCACAGGAAACCGGGGTGAAGCAGCACTATGCTGTGTTTCGCTGCGTGAGTGGGGTACCGGAGGCCCAATCCGGGGAAAGGGGGTTTACAGGTCAGCAGCGTACTTGAGACTCCACTGGTGCCGCGGAAGTCTATGGGCGGCGGCAATCGCTTACCATCAGGTGATCTGTGTGCTCATCTGCCACCTATCACATAAAAAAAACATAGTGACATTTTTGAATCCAGAATCACGCGGTTCAAATAATAAAAACCATTTGTAACTAATGCAACTTATTTTAAAACTGTAACTATTTCAGATGATAGGAATTCTAGTAAGGGTAGTAAAATATAGAGGGATAATAAAGAATACAGAACGGACTTGTGTCTGCACACTCATTTGTGTACTTTACTTGTCCTGCATACATGTCTCATCTCTCATTAGCTGTGTTGTTTATAGGCGGGAATTTTTATTTTCAATGCGTGGATTAGTAAACTATTAAAATAGGTGATCATATTAGTCAGCCTCTCCCGTTTACATGTAGCGTCCCACAAGGAAGTGTCCTTAGCCCGAGTCTCTTTCTGATTTACATAAATGAGCTTTGTCAATTCAAACCACTTAATGGCAAAATTGTATCTTATGCCGATGACACAGCTCTGGTATTTCAGGGGGAGACTTAGGATCAGGCACACTCTTTTGCAAAATAGGACTTCGGCAAACTTCCAGCTGGTTAAATAAGAATCTCCTTACCTTAAATGTAAGTAAATCAAAGTACATTACCTTCTCCATTAATATATCAACTAAACCAAAAGCAAATGAAACAAACCTTTAAACTACATACATGCACCAGCCGAAACATAGCACCTTGTTCATGCACTTCACTACAGAAAGTAAAAGTAATTAAATACCTTGTGTCCAATTAGACGAGAATTTCGTCTTGGAATAAACAAATTGAACTTTTATCTACAAGAGTAAGGAAACTAATCTGACTATTCAAATAACTTCGAAATATTCTTAATCCTTAATTTAATTAAATCTGTTTACTATGCTCTTGCCCAGTCAGTTCTAACTTATTGCATACCAGTAGGGAGAGGCTTATAAGACAAAACTTATAAAACTAGAACGTGCTCAGCGATCATTGCTAAAAGTAATGCTCAAAAACCTTCCTTATGTTCCACACCAACTCCTTACGAAGATGCAACTATTTTGACAGTGAGATGCAACTATTTTGACATTATGATTTATCATGCAAATAATATTACGACAGTATAAACGATTAAGCTACAACCCACATACAGAACATACCAATAACCGAAAGCGACGCAAAATTTACCCAATACTTAAGCACAATACCACATTCTTTAAAAGACAGTTAAATTTCCTATCTAAGAACCTGTACAATAAATTGACCTCAACTCTAAAGATCTATCCAAAAGAATCTTATTTGAATGCAAAAAACCCTTAAGATTTATCTATTGAAACTGAATTATAAAGATACAGAATCTCTGGTTACTTCTCAAGCCACATGTTCATAAAAACAGTTGCACGAATGCACACATGACATACACACACGCAATCACATTTATAATCCGCACCCAATAATGAGAAGTGGTGGCCCTGGAGTCCTGAAATACAGGAACTTCCTAGTTTAGTCTCCAGTCCCCCCATGTATTACATGTTTTCTTTGTATAGCAGTATCTAGCATATACTCATAAGTTAGTATTATCATAACATTAAAATTGGTCAATTAATGTAACTAGTATATTAATTTAGCATACATTTTAACTACTTTAGTTTTATAAGGCAAAGCATGTAATGTAAAGCTGGAAAATAAACAAATTTATCTATTACTTACTTCTGTAATTTCTATTATCAAACCGTGGATTAGTAATACTTACTTCTGTAATTTATATTTTCAAACTGTGGATTAGTAATACCATACTTACTTCTGTTATTTATCCCGGGCTCTGTAATTTCTATTATCAAACCGTGGATTAGTAATACTTCTGTAATTTATATTTTCAAACTGTGGATTAGTAATACCATACTTACTTCTGTTATTTATCCCGGGCTCTGTAATTTCTATTATCAAACCGTGGATAAGTAATACTTCTGTAATTTATATTTTCAAACTGTGGATTAGTAATACCATACTTACTTCTGTTATTTATCCCGGGCTCTGTAATTTCTATTATCAAACCGTGGATTAGTAATACTTCTGTTATTAATATTTTCAAACTGTGGATTGGTAATACCATACTTACTTCTGTTATTTGCCCCGGGCTCTAGAGCAACAGTTTTGGACGCAACTGAGAACTACACGCTAAGACAAGGAGGACTTACTTCTTCGAGTTCTTCTAAGAAGTAAATTGTAGTCAAAACCAGTAGTGAAAAAAAACACTTAAATAATAAATGATCTGCCACAGGCCATTTAGAAACAATCGCTTCAATAAGACATTGGTATGTTATTATCTGAAAATAATAACAAATAAGTTAGTGATTGGGCAACATAGGTGTAAGCGTCTTTTAGTACTACTATAGAAGACGTGAACTGTGCTACTTAAAAATTGCAAATGCATGCATACACGGGATTAGAAATATCAATCCCGCGAGATCCCGAAAATTTCGGGATTCCGTCTATAAAACAAACCCGGCCAAGTGCGAGTCAGACTCGCCATTGAAGGGGAACCCTTCAAGTAGCAGCAAGTAAGATATATGGCAGGTTTACCGTTTATAACGGGGGGGCACGATTTACCAATTTAGTAGCGTCTCTTGCGCAAAGTGTTGAAAAAAAATGATGTTGAAAACCTCAACATTATTCATCTCTCACTTTCTAGGTAGTTTAAAAGCTAGTGGCGCCCTCTCTCAGCTCTCTGTTAGAATCTTGCGAGCGCCTCAGAACCCACGGAGCTAGCATTACCATCAGCCACTCAACATCTTGGCTCAAAGGGTTACAGAGTCACTCTTATTTTGAGTGTGTGTATGCGTACAGATGTTTGTGTATGTAAGTAGGGGTGGGTACGCACCCACACAAACACAATAATATAGCAATTTTGTTTATAGTTGGAATCGAACCCATGACCCTTGGAGCGTAAACCAGGATCACTACAAATTACACTAAGGGCCAGTCTGATAGTATTGCGAATTATATATATTTTTTAGACATAGTGACATAGTATATTGGCTCTCCTCAGCCTGATGGTAAGCAAGAGAAGAGCCCACGTTGCAATTATAAAGGAAGCGATGTCAGGCATCACCTCTGTCATACTGGTCGGCGAGATGCTTCTTCACGCTTCGTTTGAAGGAATCCATATTGTAGGAACGAGGAAATACATGCGCCGGCAACGAGTTTCATTTCTTGATGGTGCGGCAGAAATTAGAATTGCTAAATGAATGTTTTCCATTGTGAAGTGGTGACGACTTTGCCCGGCGCGTGTAATAATGTGACGAAATAGGGCAGGTGGTATGAGGGAGAAAAGCTCTTCAGACCATTCACCGTGATCATCATTTCAGCCCATAGACGTCCACTGCTGGACATAGGCCTCCAATGTTCTCCACACAGATCGGTCCTGTGCCGCCTGCATCCAATGGATTCCCGCGATCTTCACCAGATCCTCGGTCTACCTTGTAGGAGGCCTGCCACGGCTGCGACTTCCTGTACGAGACCTCCAATCGAGGACCTTTCCGCCCCAACGGCCGTCTGTTCTCCTCGCTATGTGCCCTGCCCATTGCCACTTGAGGCATGCAATCCTTTTCGCTATGTCAGTGACCTTAGTTCTCTTGCGGATCTCATCATTTCTGATACGATCACGCAGGGAGACTCCGAGCAAAGCCCTCTCCATTGCTCTCTGGGTGACTTTGAGCCTCTTTAACCGGCACATTGTAAGCGGCCAGGTTTCGGTTCCGTATGTTATCACTGGTAACACACACGCATTAAAAACTTTCGTCTTGAGGCACTGCGGTAGATCTTCCGAAAATATGCTGCGTAGCTTCCTGAATGCTGCCCAGCCGAGTTGGATTCGTCGATCGACCTCTTTCTGGAAGTTGGACTTCACCGAGATAGAGACGGTAAAAGGCGCTCAGCGACCCGATGTTTCTACGTAATTGAAGAGGTTCAAGGGTATTGGTGACCTCATCGTCACCTATAATACGTACAGCCCGTCACTGCAATATATCTAGGGCCTCCATAAAATATTTAGCGGAGCCATCGGAAGGTAAAGGATTATGTCTCTGTACCTACCTACATTATGTGTTATTAAACATTCTTTTAGCTTAGACAAGATTTAACTAATTAGTTTAATATACCTATCTAATAAGTATGTTATTGAACTATTTACACTGTGTACAAATTGTAGTTACTTATGCACAATAGAGTTATTTGTATTTGTATCCCAGAGATGCGAGCAGTACTTCACGCATGCCCCGACTTGAGTCTTGTATAGCGATAAATTTAAAATAGTAATATTTTTATGTAAAATGAAATAAATTAAACAATATTTACAGCGCATGAAACTTCCATAATAAAGTGAGATAAAAAAAATAATATGCTGAATAGTTCCCCCATAGGTATAGTGGCAAAATATAGACACCATAAATAAAAGAAGCATCCGGAATCTGAAACACAAAAAAGTTTACAAAAATTTAAAATACAATTTTGTATAGTTGAGTCAAAGGGTTTGTAAATATGTACCAAGCTGAACATTAAATATAAATTCGAACCTTTATAACGACAATCTATACGACTATAACTTGCTTTAAATCCCATAAATGTTGTAAAGTGTCCGCTAGTATCAAAAAGGCATATTGTTACAACAAATGTTTCTTTTATGATGAGGTACGCGAGAAAATAAATACGTCTCTTTTGTACGTGTATGGAGGCTGCCATATTTTTATTACCTGTTGGAATTACTTTTTCATCGATGTATCAACCATATCTACCTTTATGTTTGTAAGTGCTCTATATCAGAAGATATTGCTAAATAAATGAACCCACTCAGAATTAGCAGCAACAAAGATTAAAATGGCCTAATTCAAAGGAATTAGGCCATTTTAATATTTTGGTCAATTTTTTTTCTCTAAGTAAAAAAATTTATGACAAAGGATAAGTTGATTATATTCACTCGCCTTCACGGGTCAGACACCTATCTACGGACATACTGTGTAAGGAAGATGAGGAGCGGTCCCCCGCCGCATCAACATTTAAACAGAAAACATATACGTATGACAATCAACAGTGGTTTCGGTTCATTTTTGGACTTTTTAAATTCATACTTTTTGTCATGGGGTTTTTAATTTTTTTATTTCTTGCTTTCCAATGAAAATCCCTTATTTTTTATATTAAGTGTATTGTTTGTTGTTGTTTTATTTAATACATATATATATTCAGTGGATTGTGACAAAATATGTTCATCCGACATTTTGTGGAGTGTCCATCTTGGATTTATAGCAAAGGAAAACACTTTTGACCAATTCATTGGTCTGTCCCTTATGAAACGCAATCTAAAAATAGTTCCAGAAATGAACTCATTCTAGCCTCTTTTTACGTTGTTTGTTGGAACGGGATGGATCTTACTGTACAAGAGCTTAAGATTATGTTTTGTAATAAGATGTATTGAGTCTTAAAAAAATTAAAAATAATTTGGAACACTTACGAAATATCTTAATTACAGGCAGACCGAGAAAATTATCACAGTACTTTTTTAGTCTGTTCATTAGCACTGCTTTAAAAATGTAGTACAAGCAGCTCGTTAAAACAATTATTGAACTGTCACTACTTGGATCAATCTGAAATTAAAAAAAAATACAAGAATTAGTACGAGTCTGACTCTGCTACTAGAGTCCACGCTAGAGGGCCTAATTTAAAGCAGACGTTACGACCGAATCGGAGTTTCCTACTCTTTCACACGCAATGTGTGTCACCTTTATTTGGATGCGACAGGTATATTCTCTCTCGTTACGGGATGGCTTTAAATTAAGCCTCCTGGAAAGAAGTCCCGCGGAAATTAGATTACCTTGTGACTGCTTGGGATTGCTAAATAGACAATAACGATGATAAATTAAATATTTATTTATTTAAATTGTGTTTAGATTTTTTTTATAGAAAAGCCAATCAGGGTGACCTCAATCCGCCTCTGTGAAATCCAAATATGAGGTTGACAGGTACAAAAGAACTAACAAAGTACCCATTGTGTCTGCCATCCTCACCCTGATAGCCTGCTGAGTTGCCACTTCACGCCCCGCCTAAAATCCCCGGATTGTATAAAGGAGGAAACACATGAGCTGGGAGGGCATAATAGATACTTTATAGATCTTTTATTTCATTTTGTCAAGAGAAAAAATAGTATCAAGGCAATTCAACGTTAGCTTTATATTGATATTAAGCCACAGCATGCTTGTACCAAATTATCTATACCATTTATGAAGAGGTAAATACTGCAAACAGCGGCAACGCTTATAGGTAATCCGAAAACACGAATCGCTTGCGCGATGTTATCGACATCTAGCGCCATCTATTGGTATAAAGTGGAACGAATTTCCCAAAACGAAGTGAAGAAGTGCCACTAATGTTTTGATAAATGTATTTTTTATGTTAGGTGGCAGATGAGCAGACGGATCACCTGATGGAAAGCGATTGCCACCGCCCATTGACACCCTAGACGCGCAAGTGCGCTGCCAACCCTCACAAATTGTATGTAAATGACTAATATTTTCGACTGCACAGTTTTTTTTTTTATGTCATAGGAGGCAGACGAGCCGACGGATTACCTGAAGGTAAGCGATTATGGACACCTGTAACACCGGTCGTGTCACAAGTGCGCTGCTTACCTTTTAACATCCCATCCCCTGGCCTCCGGTACCCTCACTCACGCAGCGAAACACAGCTATTATTCATTTGATACAAATGAAAGTAGGGATTCGGCGGTTTGAATTTCATCAGCACACACGGCTTGTTTTAGTCCTACTACAATTAGTGGCTAGTGGTTTTTAGTGTACAAATTTGGTGTTCATTTGTGCAGTGAAGTGCCGCAAAGTGATTCTTATAATAAGAATCGTTGGTTTGTAACGTTTTTGACACCGCTATTGTCTCGTGACAACTTGCTTGGACCTAATAGTCTTAAAACCCGCGATTGCTTTAGAGTAATATCCGCTGAATCCGTAGGTCGATAAAACGAAAAACACCGGCGTTTTAATGAGTGACTTTGACTTTTGACTACCTACTTATTCTCAATAAGTTACTTGACATTGCCATAATAAAAAAAATGAAAGTAAAATCTGAAATTATGGTAAAAAGGATTATGAACAATAATACCTCTCGACCCATTCTAGCGGGAATAATATGCATCGTTGGAGGTGCAGTGGTAGAGTCGCCCATAGCATCCAAATCACTTTTCTAAAACATTTATTTCTAAATAAATATTTCACAACATCACCTACTTTAAGCCGACTCCGAGATAGGTAGATCATGCACCTGTGTTACGGATATCAGAATCAATAGTAGAGTTACAATATATACATTCAATACTTTTCTTTAACAAATACATACTTATAATACATAGAAGAAAGGGACATAGAATATAGGGAAAGTACCTTTTATACTGTAGATGGAACTATTGTTCCATCTACAATATTAAAATGCATTAAATAATTTTATGCATATAATTTTCAAAACTATCAAAAGGATTAACCTTTTTATTTATCTACACTTGTCACTCACGTCAAAATCTTCAAAGTAAGAAATTTAAAGTGAAAATATTTTGATAGGCTTTCTAATATTGAAAGCTTTAAAAACATTTAAAAAGTCGGATTGTTGTATAATGATCTTTTTTTTGCACTTTACACATTAGGCAAATTCCCGAATGACGATATTATGGCAAAGTTATCATCATTTATACTGCCAAAAAAGTTAGAAATTGACACCCCAAAAACACCTACCAAAATACTTGTAATTTAACTGCCATACGATTAGTCGATTTCACGCCATTTTGTTTTGTAATTTATTAATTAGAAAACAATTTATGTATCTGTTAAAAGTGACAAAATAGTAGGAAAGTATTTTCAGGATTCGACCCCACCAGATATTTTAGCAAAAGCATCAAGAGTTACAAATAGTC
Source organism: Marasmia exigua (assembly GCA_019059595.1). Classification (NCBI taxonomy): domain Eukaryota; kingdom Metazoa; phylum Arthropoda; class Insecta; order Lepidoptera; family Crambidae; genus Marasmia; species Marasmia exigua. Next base: position 22,707,757 of record CM032464.1, on the reverse strand, counting down.
TTGCCAAGAAAATTCAATAGATTATCAGGTAGGTATGTTTACAAACCTTGTTGTAGTTTCTTACTTTGAACATTAAAACATGAATGTAGTTAAAGTATTGTATGAGACTACACATAAATTGGTATTAAAACACTCGCGAATACTATTAAAAATCTGGTTCGTTTTTGAAAATCTCACTCGTGTTTTTCATCATCATCAGCCCATTTAAGTCCCCACTGCTGGGGCACGGGCCTCCCTCAACCACATGAGGAGTAATTGCCATACTCACCACGCTTGGTAGACGGGTTGGCGAGGGTTTTAATATAAATGCAGAGTTTTCCTTCTCTGGGTGCTGATAATCATGCCAGCAGCTTTACCTTAGTCGCATTTACGACAACTCGGTAAGAGTGAGGGTGGCCTATTTTACTCTGCCAGGGACCACACGGCGGTCCACACGGCTCGTGTTTTTATTATGTATTATATCAAATGTAAGTGTTTTGGCGTTGAATAATTATTTTTATTTTATTTATACCGTATTACTATGTGCCAGTCACATTAAATACTTTTTTAATTACGCTCGGAATTATACCATTTAATATATGTATATTAATAAAATAAACTTACTTGAATAAAGGCTTGACCTAAAATTATATCATCACTGTAAGTGTAGTTGACTAATGGTGCATTAAAATCTGCCTGTAGACTAAAATAATCCAATACCAAATGAAAAAATACCAAAAAATATATGCAGTTCACTATCTGTTGTGATATATCTAAAGTCTGGAAATCACATAAGAGGTTTTAATGCAAATTAATTAATTAAAGAAAAAGACCGGCCATATTCATGCAACAATTTGAAAACTTGTTTTAAAACAAGATGAGGCCAAGGCGATGATTTTTTTTGTTTTTTTATAAGAGACGTGGCAGACGAATAGACGGATCACCTGATGGTAAGCAATTCCGCTTCCCATGGACACCCGCAACACCAGTGGAGTTACAAGTGCGCTGCCAACCTTTTCCCCTTCCCACCATTGGGCCTCCGGTAACCTCACTCACACAGCGCAGGCGCTGCTTCACGCCGGTCTTCTGTGAGGCAGTGGTATTAGTCCGGTCGAGCCGGCCCATTCATGCCTCAGCGTAGCTCTCCCACATTTGAGCCGGCCCATTCATGCCTAAGCGTGGCTCTGCCACATTTGAGATGATGACCTTACGACTCGCACTCTCAGATTTTTTTTGAGCCAAACTTAATTTTTCACCTCTTAACCACAGTAATAACGTCCACTGCTGGACATAGGCCTCCCCCAATGATCTCCACACAGATCGATCCTGTGCCGCCCGCATCCAAGGATCCCGCGAGTTTGACGACCCGTTTGGAACAGTGGTAGTGAACGCTGCCTCTGGTGCAAGGGTTGCGGGTTCGATCCCCGCACAGTGCAAACATTTGTGTGCATGAACATATCTGTTTGTATTGGTCTGGGTGTTATCTATGTATGACATAGTTCTTAAAGTAAAGTAAAGTAAAGTATCAGCCTATAAACGGTCCCACTGCAGGGCAAAGGCCTCCAACATAGAAATCAACGCCCTGATAGTCTTAGTGGGTTAAGTACCGGGCCGTGATCTCGGGGTCCTGGGTTCGATTCCCGGGTCGAGCGAAAAGTATGTTTCGAATTTTTCGAACATACCTCGGGTTTGTGATCACCAATCCGCATTTGGCAAGCGTGGTGACTAAGCCTAATCCCATCACAGTAGCGACATAGTTCTTATGGTAACAAAAAGGCCAAGAAATAATACTTTGACTAAAATTTTTTGTGCAATGTCGGTCTATTAAAAGAAATATTTTTTTCTTGATAATCATATTGGCTTGAAAATATTCCAAGCAATGTAGCAGTTTTGTCGTACGAGGCAGTAATTTTCTTGAAAAACACAAAGCCATCTAAATGGTGGAAATCAAACTACCGTTGTGTATTATTTTAAGCTTCAATTTTTTAAACGTACCTTCCATATCAATCGCGAAAAAAGCGCTTTCTGGAATATTAACGTAATTATTAACCACATAATTGCAAACCAGACAAACATTTTTGTAACATAAGTGTTAGCAATAAGGGGTTCGTTACTCATCATAATAATATTCTTCCTGAAAATAAAAAGCGATTACTGTATATTATTTTGTGACTGTCATATAAGGATTAGCAAACTGAAGTGGTAGTGGGCTGGTCATATTAGCCGCAGAATTGACAGCCGTTGGAGCCGTAAAGTCTTTGAGTGGAGACCGCGACTCAGTAAGCGTAGTGTAGGACGCCCTGCGAGAAGATGGGATGATGACATTCGAAGGCTGGCTGGTGTGGGCTGGATGAGAGTGGCCGAAAATCGGGAGCAGTGGCGTGCACTAGGGAGACCTATGTCCAGCAGTGGACGAGTGTGGGTTGCTGATGATGATGATGATGATGATGATATAAGGATTATTAAAACACGAGTGAAATTAAAAAAAAAACAAACCTTAGCGAGTTTTTTGATAGCATTCGCGAGTGTTTTAATACCAAGTAATGTGCAGTCTCATTATCATCATCATCATATCAGCCAATAGACGTCCACTGCTGGACATAGGCCTCCCCCAATGTTATCCACACAGACCGGTCCTGTGCCGCCCGCATCCAATGGATTTCCGCGATCTTAACCAGATCGTTGGTCCTCCTTGTGGGGGCCCTGGGGGTCTAATTTGAAGTTAACTTTGAGACTCAATCAAACGTATTTGACGACGTTTCCTAATTTGAAGTGAACATTGCGTCGGTTGAACTCAACCGAAACTCTTTTGACACATCTCGCCTCAAACCCTAATTTGAGGACACTTATGCTCAATCGAAATATCGAATTTGACATGTCTTGTCTCGCGTCTTTATGTCAAAATTCACGATACCTCGAAAGGTGTTTTGGTTCGGTTGAATGGATTTATGGTGTAATAAAAAAGGATCTTTATGTTTTTGTAAATAAGGTCCAATGTCTGATATACCAATTAAGATTAGTTTTTTCTTAGATTAAATCAAAATAGCGAAGTTTCTTGTTAAAAAATGTAAAAATTGCTATACCTATAAGATGATGATATACATTGAGTACTTTTTATGTATGAATCTTAGTAATTTATTTTCGTTTAAACATGGAAGTAAATTTACAATAGGTACCTACTTAGGTAGGTACTTACTTATTTACCTACTGAGAAATTTTGTAGATTTACCAGTGAGTTTATTACTATAATGTAATGCAATTGTTCAATGATTTATGCACATTTAAGTATAAGTACCTGCTAAGTACCTACCTAGTGGTGTAGCTTCTTATAATAGGTAACTACATTCACTAGGTATGTAGGTAATTAATCTGCACAGACTACGACTGCATTGTATTCTTCAAACTGAATCTTAATTAGCAGTTCAAAAGTTTGAAACTTGATGGTTTAGTTAAGGATTCTTTATATAGGCTTTTGACTCAATTAGGTATCAACCTACCTAACTTTTACTAAAATACTAAGTTAAATACCTTTTGAGTGGGTTTTTACCATTTTCTATTACTAGCCACAATGATTACAAGAGGCAATAATTTTGCCTAGGTTAATTGTCTATAGGTATTACAAGTATAAGTAGGTAATAAGTTTTCTCTTTCATTAAAAAGTGGGTATACCTACTTACCTGCCACACTTAACTATTTGTTAGGTACATAACTAAAAATTTAAGTACATACTAACCTACTTATATATTAAAAAATTTTGAATATCCATTGAAAGTCACACATTGCATAAGTTTAAGTGGTTTAATACATTTGCTCTACTATAGTTAGTGACCAATTGTTATATAGGTATGGAAAGGTAGCTGTAAGTATGTCCCATATACTGCAGAATAAATAAATATTTCACATCTCATACATTGATCTGACTGTGATATCACTTACACAGGTGCATGAACCAACAGCGGGATTACAAATATTTACATAAGTACTTATTACATAGGAAACACATATACCACGAGTTGTGATGTATTCAGTCCGGAGCCTTCGTTGCTGGTAAATAAATATTTCACAACATCACATACATTGATCCAACTCGACTCCGAGATAGGTAACTGAAGCATCTGTGTTACAGATATCAGAATCAATACAGTGGGATTACAAATATTTACATAAGTACTTAATAGAAAACACCCATACCATTAGTTGTGATGTATTCAGTCCGGAGCCTTCGTTGCTGGCAAATAAATAAATAAATATTTCACATCGAGTTTCGAGTTTCACTCGAGCACCTGTGTTACAGATATCAGAATCAATACAGTGGGATTACAAATATATTCATATCATTACTTGTTATTGTTAATATGTGTTTTTTATGTATTATAAGTATGTATTTATAATACATAGAAAACGCCTAGACCTATACAAATAGTCATGTTCATGCACACAATGTTTGTACTGTGCGGGGATCGAACCTGCAACCCTTGGATCTAAGGCATCATACACTCCTATTGTTCCAATGCCGTATTAACACTCACTGCGATTACATACATTCAAATGTAAAGTGAAAGTTCAAGTGGGCAGGATTTGAGGAAAATGAAAATAAAAACAACATACCTATACATAATTGAATCATTTATTAAAATAAGTAAAAACTAAAATAAATGTTATCCTATTTTAAAGAGAAACTATGTATACTTTTACGTTGTATTTTGTTTCTGCGCAATAAAGTCTCATATAAATAACAAGGCCATTATAGTTATACACACATATTGTGATACTAGTATTGATTAAAAACCATTAACTATTTACATAATAAATTACTACTGAAGCAAATCATACTTCTCACAGGTTGTCCTAGACTAGTTTTAGCAAATAAACAACTTCGTATAGCAACGAAGCACAGAAGACTGGAACTGGGTATGTTTTTTCTAGCGGAGTCCTGTGCAACGCTGGTAGACATTCTGCAAGAATAAAGGAGTTTTAGATTGGTATGGTAATTATGTAACAGAAAGAGAAATAATACACAGAAATGATTAGTTCCACAATGTGTAAATTGTAGAAATATGCACATAACTCAAGATAAGTTTTTGAAACATGTAACCATTATCCATTTGGTGTGGTTCTTCTGTTGCAAAGGTCATACGCAGTCCCTTCATTGTAATTGCCAGACTCGCCAAATCCTCGATCATGGTTCATGTGTACACTGGGCTCCAAAGTCATGGTTCTGGACCACCAACCAAGAATAACACTGCAAGGATTTGACGACCCATTTGGAACGGTAGTGAACGTCCCCACACAGTACAAACATTTGTGTGCATGAACATGTCTGTTTGTATTGGTCTGGGTGTTATCTATGTATTATTAGTATGTATTTGTAAAAGAAAAGTATTATATGCATATATTTGTAATCCCACTGTTGATTCTGATATCTGTAACAGGTGCTTAAGCTACCTATCTCGGAGTCAGATCAATGTAAGTGATGTTGTGAAATATTTAATTATAAGGATTACACTTTTGTATACATGTTTCAAACAATTATTTTATCTTTATCTTAATGTTTTTTCTTTCAGTAAGGAAATTAGTTATAGCACAGATATTATAGATTCAGTTAAATAACTTTTTGTTAATTTGATTACCTCCGGTGAGATGTTCACTTTGTTCAACTCATTCTCCAACAGTCATTCTAGCTCAGCTTTCTATTACAGTTTGGTCCAAAGGAGAACTTTGATGTCTTGTTTACTGAAATATTTAATTACAACTGGTTAAATTATAGAAATGATGTTTCAAAGTTGTTCTTTCTAAAGTGTAAATTGGAATATTCATCATCATCAGCCCATTTAAGTCCCCACTGCTGGGGCACGGGCCTTCCTCAATCACATGAGGGGTAATTGCCATACTCACCACGCTTGGCAGACGGGTTGGCGAGGTAGTTTTGATATAAATGCAGAGTTTTCCTTGTCTGGGTGCTGATGATCATGCCAGCAGCTTTACCTTAGTCGCCTTTTACGACACCTCGGTAAGAGTGAGGATAGCCTATTCTACTCCGTGGCCGAGTTGTCCCCGGCAGAGGTGAATTGGAATAGTAATTAATAACAAATAAACTTATTTAGGTAGGATTATGCGACTAACCTAACTTATACTTGATTTTACTTAAGAAAGTAGTCTTTAGATAAATATAGAACTTGTATATAAGCATAATACTAATGTACATACGCTTTCAAATAATTTTACAGTATTTTAAATTATGTATGTATTGAGATTACCTACATATTTATCGTCGTACGTACATACATATGTCAATAATTTACAAGTTTTTTTCTAATGTTTCACAGATGGCCACAGATAACTATATGGGCTATGGTGTAGAAAAATAGCAAGCTGTCAGATTTTTAAAAATATTTTAACATTTTAATGTTTTTATTATGTAAAATCTTTCTTTCAAACACATTAAACAATAGTCCTTTAATTTAAAAAGGCAAATATATTTTATTCTTTAAATTTTTTATTGTTAGTTATAACTAAAATCAATTCAATTGGTTTTATTTGATGTGGGTCTTTCGGCGACACTATCATCGCGAATATCATTCATTCACGAGAGTCTATGGTCGGATCCGTACGAAAGTGTCCCATACGATGGTATTTCAAATTGCCAAACTAAACTACAATTGATTGACTGTCGGCTCGATCGAACGATCGTACGTGGTAACTTGAAATTAGACCCCCTGGCACGGCTGCGACTTCCTGTACGTGGCCTCGAGGGCCTTTCCGCCCGTCAACAACGGCCGTCTGTTCTCCGCGCTATGTGCGCTGCCCATTGCCACTTGAGGCATGCAATCCTTTGGGCTTTGTCTGCGACCCTAGTTCTCCTGCGGATCTCATCATTCCTGATACGATCACGCAGTTACAATAATTTTTTTTTATAACAAAATCAAAAATCTCCATAATGGCTAAAGGTGGTGGTGGCAATTATGGAAATTATTCTTACTTGTAGGAAGTAATTTACATTAGTTCGTCTCAAAAAAATTGTTAGTACATTCCTTAAGGTATTGTTGTTCATTTTTTTAAAAATGTCTCGTATTCGCCATAATCGATACATTATATCACTTGGCGGCGCAAGTATCGTCACGGTGTCATCTTAAGACTTTTTGACTAATTTGCTTGGGATTTGGCGCCAACTTTAATAACTCCTTCATTTCATATGACATATTATCATGTTTGAAATTCTTATAATCCAATACATCTACGTTCGGGGAAAAATAATATTTTTCACTTTTTAGTTACATAGTGTTTCTCTTATACGTGTTCTTATGTATTTTTCTTTTAAATGAATGTGTATCATTACAGAGAAATACATGTTTTTTTATTTTATTTTTTTATTAAACTTAGAAAAACCAATCCGAAATGAGGTGATCCGGCAGAGAACCAAAGTTATCGAAATTGCTCACCGGATTAGCAAGCTTAAGTGGCAGTGGGCTGGCCATATTAGCCGCAGAACCGACAACCGATGGGGTAAACGAGTTCTGAAGTGGAGACCGCGTCTTGTCAAACGTAATGTAGGGCGCCCTCTGGCTAGGTGGGGGGACGATCTGCGCAGGATGGCTGGCAAGATGGATGCGAGAGGCCATGGATAGATCACAGTGGCGAACAATTGGAGAGGCCTACGTCCAGCAGTGGACTGCGATAGGCTGATGATGATGATGAGAAAAACCAATTACACCTTTTTAAATGAGACTCGGTACAAATATATTGTTTTAAACTTTCATGGTCATTAGAATAGTTATTTACGGGATTGCTACCATGTCGTACCTTATTTTTGAGTATCCGATATTTCGGCGCTGTTGCAAGCGCCATGGTCACGGAGTAACTGAAGATTCTGCGGGTAAGATGTTATTGGCAGACATATCGGTCTACCCTCCTTCTTAGTCTTTTACTGCGTTCACCTCCGGTACCACTGTTTCCTAACTCTCTATTTATTCGCACCTGTTCTCGACACACAACACTCACAGTATCTGCCCGCGAAACGACACTTTGTTTAGTTTTACGGTTCCTACACTTACAAATCACTGGATTCCAGACATTTGACAATTTAAACCCATCCTCACGATTGAAATTTTTGAATTTCCGGATTTCAATCGCTTCCCTGACCAGTCTCGGTATGTAGTGGCGTTCTGTCGAAATTATCTGAGGGTTATAAAACTCAATCCAGTGATTTGGACCCGATTCCAACAAATGTTCTGCAATTGCTGATTTCTGCTTGTCATTGTTTTTGACCGCTTTTATGTGTTCTTTTAGTCGGCATGATATGGTGCGTTTAGTTTGGCCAATGATGTGGAGTCCCATCTGGCCAATTTAAATGGCATCCACGCGAAAATGAGATTCACCTCTGAGACGGAAGAAGACAGGAGTTTAGCGTTTCTTGATGTCAAAATATGTGTGCGGAATGACGGATCACTGGGCCATTCAGTGTACAGGAAAGTCACACACACTGACCGCTATTTAAGTGCCATGTCTCATCATCACCCGAGACATCTGAATTCTGCAGTGACTGCATTGACGAACCGAGCTTATGATCTCTGCGATGATAAACACCTAGATCAGGAGCTGGATCATATTCGGGGAGTCCTACAGAACAACGGATATAAAGGGCATCTTCCACCAAGACACACAATTAAGCAACATAAAGACAGGGTAGATAGACAGCCGGTATTTTTGCCCTACATTAAAGGTGTGACAGACAAGATCTCCAACGTGCTAAATAAATACTCTATTATACTTGCACCTCGTCCTCGAGATAAGTATCCTGGAATAAATATTATTAATTGATACAACATGTAGTAACGTATATTAGTTACCGTCTTTGCACTAAAGTTGAGAAAAAAAAAATAAAATAAAAAGATAGTGAGCTCTATGGGTCGGCCATCTTGTCAATTCGTATTTTAGTGTTTTGCCGTCGCACAACGTCTAAAAATATTTGTACGAAAACGAGTTAAAGGTTCGATAATTTGGTTGATTTTTAAGTAAAAGCAATGCCCAAACGTAAAACTAAGGATGTTGATCATATCAATCGAAAAATAAAGAAGTTAGAAAGGAAATTGAAGCGTGCCCAGAGCGGCAACATGTCCGGCCGTCATCACAGTGAAACAAATAGCAAAAAGGTAAGTGCCAACTTATTTTTTCTTTTACCTGTATGTCCATTAGGACATTAGGGTAATAATATTCTGTGGTTTTTGGGTAAAAATGCATTCGAGCTGATCAACGGACTGTCTCACGCATAAATGATTACCATAAACCTAAGTTTATTTCCGGAATGCAATATTCCAAGAATTCCAAGCTAAATACGACCAGAATGCATTCGAGCTGATCAACGGACTGTCTCACGCATTAACAACCCGTATTTACATATAACACGTACGTGTTATTATTTCGTTAAGCATGATGCAACTCGAGCTGATCTATGGACTGTCTCATCGCATCCATGCGCCAAAAATCTCTGGTAAATAGGACCTTACTCCTATCTGTTCGACTGTTTACTCAAGTTAATTTCATTGCCGTATCATAGCTCAAAATTGAGTTAATGACTAATAAAGACTAAACATTTTTCAGACACTGGGTCGATGACCCCGGAGGTTGACCTCATCAGTATCACATTAGATGAGAATACCAATAACGAAAATATAGATCCAGAAATGAACGACCAGGAGAACATAGTTGAGTGTGAGGAGGCTCCACCACTAGATAAAGAAATTCTCGAGCTCCTTGGGGATGACCCGTCCAATTCTATAAATTTTGGCAAAGAAATCCATAAAGAGCTAGCAACCCGACTGCAGCACATCTCAGTAAACGGGCTTACAAAAGAATCTAAAAAGGAGCTACAGCAAAAATACTTACTACCATCTAACGCCACCTTGATAGGGGCACCTGCGCTGAACCCTGAGGTTAAAGCAGCTCTGCCAGAGACTTTACTAAACCGGGATAAAGCTATCGAGGTGAAACAAAAGCTCCTAGCTGCTGCTATCTCTGGTATAGCATCGGTGATAACAAAATTACTAGAAACCAAAAACACGAACAAGGAAATGTTAAAGGAGTTATTGAATGCCAATAAGATCCTATGTGATATCCAACACGCAGACTCAATGACTAGAAGACTTTTCAGTTCCTCAGTTATAAAAAAAGATATTAAATCACAGTTACAAAGTTCAAAAATAGACACTTTATTATTTGGAGAAAACCTGGCAGAAACACTCAAGGCAGCTAAAGCTGTTTCAAAATCCAGTGCGGAAATAAAAAGTGCCCCGCAAAGAAGAGACAAAAGACAACAACCACTTTCTTCTAAAACTGGCAATTTAAACCTGAAAGGCCAGGTGGCCCCACACCGCAGGCCACCACTAGTTGCGAAGAGGAATCAGTATCCTGCCTTCCACCAGACACGGCCCGGCGGATCATCCAAGATGCCATCGCAACAAATGAAGAACAACAATCAGAGGCGTTAGAGGAGGTAAATTATGCAGGTCGCTTAGCAAAGTTTCATCACCAATGGTCAATTATCACTAATGATAAAACTATATTGTCCTGGATTAGGGGGTACAAAATATTATTTAGTAGCCCAGTTCAACAATTCTCCAGTCCTAAGCCTCCTGCTTTATCAACCAAAGAATTTAAAGAATTTGAGGAAGCTATCTCAAATCTTCTCAAAATTGGAACTATTTCTAAATGTAAACCATGTCCAGACCAATTTATCTCTACCATTTTTCTGAGGCCAAAACCAAATGGTAAGGCACGACTTATACTAAACTTAAAGAACTTAAACAAACATATTACAACGTCTCACTTTAAGCTAGAAGACATACGTACTGTTCTTAAAATAATTTCTCATAACTCTTTTATGGCTACTCTAGACATAAAAGATCCCTTTTTTTTAATAAAAATACATAAAGATTCTCGGAAGTATCTGCGATTTATTTTCAACGAGTCCCTATATGAATACAATGCCTTGCCATTTGGTCTTAGCACAGCTCCCTTTATTTTTACAAAAATAATGAAAGCAGTAGTAAAATTACTACGATCAGCTGGTTATATATCATCAATATACCTAGACGATATATGTCTAGTAGCAGACACCTATAAAGGTTGTCAGGATAATTTGGAAGTAACAAGAAAACTCCTTAATAGCTTAGGATTTATAATAAATACTAACAAAAGCGTTATGACACCTTCTATGATATGTAAATACCTTGGGTTTGTTATAGATACTAAAGAATTTAACATTCAGCTTCCTTCAGACAAAAGAAAGAAAATAATTAATGAAACCAACAAAATTATGAAATTACAAAAATGTAAAATTAGATATTTTGCACAATTTGTTGGCCTTCTGGTCTCTGCTTGTCCTGCTGTAGAGTATGGTTGGCTATACACAAAACAATTAGAACAATGTAAGTACTTAAATCTTCAAGGGCATAATAACTATGACAAAACAATGTCAATACCTACCTCATTGGTAGAGGTTCATACAAACCTAACGAACATGTAATTATCTCCCATTCCAGCCAAGGCAACATTCACCAGAATCTTACCCTGGCTGCCGGAGTTTTATACGGAAGGCGTTGCTGAGAAGGAGCATCCCACCCTCCTCAATGGACATGATGTTGGCATCTCTTAGTGACAGCTCTCTCAAGCAGTATGAGGTTTGCTTTAAACGCTGGCATAAATTTTGTCTCCAAAACAATACTGACGTATATGAGTCATCAATTCCAACAGTCATCTATTTCCTTACACAACTTTACAACTCTGGTTCCCAATACGGGACATTAAACACTCACAGGAGTGCTCTCTCTCTCATAATGGGGTCACATATTTCCACAGATGATAGAATAAAACGATTCCTTAAAGGAGTATTTAGACTAAGACCACCCAGACCCAAATATGATGTTACTTGGGATACGTCTAAAGTCCTAGATGTCTTAAGCGAATGGTATCCTAATGACACACTGTCTCTGCAGAATCTTACGAAAAAATGTGTGACCTTACTGGCCTTGGCATCGTCACAAAGAGTACAAACCCTCCAAAAAATTCTCATAACTAATATAGAATCTCATACTTCCACAATTAAGATTAAAATTCCAGATTTACTTAAAACTTCTAAAGTAGGTGTCAATCAACCCCTACTGTCAATACCATTCTTCGCTGACAAGCCAAGCATTTGCCCTGCAACTACCTTACAATGCTATATCAGGAAAACTGTATCTTTGCGCCAAGATCAAAATTTATTCATAGCCTACAAAAAACCTTATAAAACAGTCTCCACCCAAACTATTAGTAGGTGGATTAAGAGTACTTTAGAGAACTGTGGAATAGATGTGTCAATGTTCACAGCCCATAGCACCCGACATGCGTCCACTTCCAAAGCTTACCAAAAAGGCGTAAATATTGATAGCATTCGGAAGACTGCGGGATGGAGTGGAACATCCACGACATTCGGAAAATTTTATAATAGAATTTTAAGAAATGAAGGTGAACATACAAGTGTGGCCAGAGCAGTCTTCAATATCGACTGAATTGTGATTATTGTGTTATAGATCTTAACAATGAAAGTGAGACTGTAATAACTGGCTGTGATTATTCAATAGTTATTATAATTTTTAGCTATAAGAATTTAATTAATAACAACTGTCACTGACAATGTAGAAGTGAACTAATTAAGTAAATAAATAAAGGACTTAATCCTGTAGTTTTTGCTACTATATATCAAGTTAACTCTTGAATAGTGTGATTTCATACAAATTATATAAGCCTATAATTAAGACATTATTATGCTCTCAAATAAATCAGTGTTGATTATAATAAAAGCATTTTTTATTATTCTATAACAGCATCAGTGATATCACTGAAATATAAACTCTCAACCTCTACATGTTGTATCAATTAATAATATTTATTCCAGGATACTTATCTCGAGGACGAGGTGCAAGTATAATTGATGATTAAACGAACTCACCGAGTGAAGTTCTATCATAATTATACGAAGCACCTCGTCCGAAGAGATAAGTATCACCCCCCCAAACAAAACCCAGCCCCGAATTTCAGTGACATCACTTATATGTAATTATAAACTCCAAACTAATTGACAAGATGGCCGACCCATAGAGCTCACTATCTTTTTATTTTTTATTTTTTTTCTCAACTTTAGTGCAAAGACGGTAACTAATATACGTTACTACATGTTGTATCAATTAATAATATTTATTCCAGGATACTTATCTCTTCGGACGAGGTGCTTCGTATAATTATGATAGAACTTCACTCGGTGAGTTCGTTTAATCATCAATAAAAACTGTCTTCACTCCTCTTAAAAAAGTGGCACAATACCTGCGATCGCCCAAAGACAGCTTTTCGCTCAAAAAGCCTGGTGTCTATAAAATTGACTGTAGCTGTGGTAGTTCATACATTGGCCAAACTAAACGCACCATATCATGCCGACTAAAAGAACACATAAAAGCGGTCAAAAACAATGACAAGCAGAAATCAGCAATTGCAGAACATTTGTTGGAATCGGGTCCAAATCACTGGATTGAGTTTTATAACCCTCAGATAATTTCGACAGAACGCCACTACATACCGAGACTGGTCAGGGAAGCGATTGAAATCCGGAAATTCAAAAATTTCAATCGTGAGGATGGGTTTAAATTGTCAAATGTCTGGAATCCAGTGATTTGTAAGTGTAGGAACCGTAAAACTAAACAAAGTGTCGTTTCGCGGGCAGATACTGTGAGTGTTGTGTGTCGAGAACAGGTGCGAATAAATAGAGAGTTAGGAAACAGTGGTACCGGAGGTGAACGCAGTAAAAGACTAAGAAGGAGGGTAGACCGATATGTCTGCCAATAACATCTTACCCGCAGAATCTTCAGTTACTCCGTGACCATGGCGCTTGCAACAGCGCCGAAATATCGGATACTCAAAAATAAGGTACGACATGGTAGCAATAGGCCGTGTGGTCCCGGCAGAGTAGAATAGGCCACCCTCACTCTTACCGAGGTGTCGTAAAAGGCGACTAAGGTAAAGCTGCTGGCATGATCATCAGCACCCAGAGAAGGAAAACTCTGCATTTATATCAAAACCCTCGCCAACCCGTCTGCCAAGCGTGGTGAGTATGGCAATTACCCCTCATGTGATTGAGGGAGGCCCGTGCCCCAGCAGTGGGGACTTAAATGGGCTGATGATGATGATGATGATGGTAGCAATCCCGTAAATAACTATTCTAATCGGTACAAATATGTTTAGTATTTATTATTAGTATAGTATTTATTATTAGCTGATTATGCTTTACCATATGACGGTGTAGTCGACAGTTATTTCTAAAAATACAGCTCTGAGTAAATTAACAATTCGTTCATTAAACAAAAATAATTCCTTCCCATGCATGACATAAGCTGTAGCCTCGGTGGCGCAGTAGTTAGTGGGTCGTACTTTAAAGCCACGGCTGCGCAAGAGCTCCCGAGTTCGATCCCCGGGTCGGGCCAAAAATGTGTACCTTAGTTTATCGATATATTTTCTCTTTCTCCTTCCCAGTTTCGAAGGGACATTGTAAACGTGATTTAGAATTTGGTAATATTAAACATCTTTCATTGCTATTTATGTACCCATATACTAATCGAACATTAGCTAGTATATTATTCGAAAAGTGTGTGTTCTACAGTGACACAGATGGCGCCACCGTCACTGGAGGGTGTGTGAATAAAAAAGTGCATCATTCACTGTCGTTATTTCTATTTATTGTATTAGTGTGAGCATTGTTTTTGTTTGTTTATTTATTAATTATGTACCTAATATGTACCGGTTTATATCAATTTATTTATATTAATGTTGCATTTTTCTTTTTTTTATTTATTGGATCTGTATGTATGCGTCTTGTTATTTATGTTCACGTTATAGATGTTTTTCCGTTTTCTATTAATATTGTCAGTATTTTTTTTTCATGTTGTATGTTTTATTATGAGTGGTCGCTCGAAGGTACAGCCTGAAAATCAGCGCTGCAGCGGCTGCTTAGCGGTTGTTGTAGCACATGCTGAGGCTGAACCTTGTTGGCCGCAAATTCATAATGTTTTGTCCTTATTCAGATTTGTATGTAATGTGTTGTGGCCAATAAATTATTACTTATTCTTATTCTTAAAAGTATTTTGTCAGCCACATAAACTACTTACTATTATAATATTATTGTGACCATTTGTAACATGTTTTAAATATCTGTGGAAACTTGTTGTTGCATGTTGTATCTGCATTTGTGTTATTTATAAGTTTACAAAATAATGTTTGTTTCCCTTAAAAATATATAAAAAAAAGAGTGCACTTGTGTTTGCGCACACACTTAAGTACTGTAATATATCCTGCGTCCGAGCAGCCACTCATTGAGATTAGGCGCCGTAGCGGTAATCGGTCGGATGGTATTATTATTATAAGCTGCAGCCAAGCAAACAGGTATTCGTCAGACCTACGAGTACCTGCTCCCGCGCCGACTTACATTACGTCACGCTTAAACTATAATAATATGTTTAAACTTCTTAAAACCATAATAATTTTAACTTACAAGAAGGTACATAACAGGGGCAACATTGAACAGAGTAAAATCCTCCATCATCAGCCTCATAACTAATAGCCAAATCCCCATACTAGTACATCCTTATGGGCCAATCTTTACTATTCAGACTATTTTTTTTAAAGAAATAATTCTTTGAAATCGTGACTAATTGTAGCAAATCATAGTAACAATCCTTATTAAATGGGTCCGTTATGATTTCGTCCATCTGCAATTATCAACTGATTATTTTTCTACGTGCTAGGGTCTTGCGCTCAAGGGCCTCGCGCTCAAGGGCCTCGCGCTCAAGGGCCTCGTGCTCAAGAACCTCGTGCTCAAGGGCCTCGCGCTCAAGGGCCTCGTGCTCAAGAACCTCGTGCTCAAGGGCCTCGCGCTCAAGGGCCTCGCGCTCAAGGGCCTCGCGCTCAAGGGCCTCGCGCTCAAGGGCCTCGCGCTCAAGGGCCTCGCGCTCAAGGGCCTCGTGCTCAAGAACCTCGTGCTCAAGGGCCTCGCGCTCAAGGGCCTCGCGCTCAAGGGCCTCGCGCTCAAGGGCCTCGCGCTCAAGGGCCTCGCGCTCAAGGGCCTCGTGCTCAAGAACCTCGTGCTCAAGGGCCTCGCGCTCAAGGGCCTCGCGCTCAAGGGCCTCGCGCTCAAGGGCCTCGTGCTCAAGAACCTCGTGCTCAAGGGCCTCGCGCTCAAGGGCCTCGCGCTCAAGGGCCTCGCGCTCAAGGGCCTCGCGCTCAAGGGCCTCGCGCTCAAGGGCCTCGCGCTCAAGGGCCTCGCGCTCAAGGGCCTCGCGCTCAAGGGCCTCGTGCTCAAGAACCTCGTGCTCAAGGGCCTCGCGCTCAAGGGCCTCGCGCTCAAGGGCCTCGCGCTCAAGGGCCTCGCGCTCAAGGGCCTCGCGCTCAAGGGCCTCGCGCTCAAGGGCCTCGCGCTCAAGGGCCTCGCGCTCAAGGGCCTCGTGCTCAAGAACCTCGTGCTCAAGGGCCTCGCGCTCAAGGGCCTCGTGCTCAAGAACCTCGTGCTCAAGGGCCTCGCGCTCAAGGGCCTCGCGCTCAAGGGCCTCGCGCTCAAGGGCCTCGTGCTCAAGAACCTCGTGCTCAAGGGCCTCGCGCTCAAGGGCCTCGTGCTCAAGAACCTCGTGCTCAAGGGCCTCGCGCTCAAGGGCCTCGCGCTCAAGGGCCTCGTGCTCAAGAACCTCGTGCTCAAGGGCCTCGCGCTCAAGGGCCTCGCGCTCAAGGGCCTCGTGCTCAAGAACCTCGTGCTCAAGGGCCTCGCGCTCAAGGGCCTCGCGCTCAAGGGCCTCGCGCTCAAGGGCCTCGCGCTCAAGGGCCTCGTGCTCAAGAACCTCGTGCTCAAGGGCCTCGCGCTCAAGGGCCTCGCGCTCAAGGGCCTCGTGCTCAAGAACCTCGTGCTCAAGGGCCTCGCGCTCAAGAGCCTCGCGCTCGAGGCCCTAACGCTCACGAGCCTCACGCTCAAGGGTCTTGCGCTCAAGGGCCTCGTGCTCAAGAACCTCGTGCTCAAGGGCCTCGCGCTCAAGGGCCTCGTGCTCAAGAACCTCGTGCTCAAGGGCCTCGCGCTCAAGGGCCTCGCGCTCAAGGGCCTCGCGCTCAAGGGCCTCGTGCTCAAGAACCTCGTGCTCAAGGGCCTCGCGCTCAAGGGCCTCGCGCTCAAGGGTCCTGCACTCTAGGGCTTTGCGCTCAAGGGCCTCGCGCTCAAGGGCCTCGCGCTCAAGGGCCTCGCGCTCAAGGGCCTCGTGCTCAAGAACCTCGTGCTCAAGGGCCTCGCGCTCAAGGGCCTCGCGCTCAAGGGCCTCGCGCTCAAGGGCCTCGCGCTCAAGGGCCTCGCGCTCAAGGGCCTCGCGCTCAAGGGCCTCGCGCTCAAGGGCCTCGTGCTCAAGAACCTCGTGCTCAAGGGCCTCGCGCTCAAGGGCCTCGTGCTCAAGAACCTCGTGCTCAAGGGCCTCGCGCTCAAGGGCCTCGCGCTCAAGGGCCTCGTGCTCAAGAACCTCGTGCTCAAGGGCCTCGCGCTCAAGGGCCTCGCGCTCAAGGGCCTCGTGCTCAAGAACCTCGTGCTCAAGGGCCTCGCGCTCAAGGGTCCTGCACTCTAGGGCTTTGCGCTCAAGGGCCTCGCGCTCAAGGGTCCTGCACTCTAGGGCTTTGCGCTCAAGGGCCTCGCGCTCAAGAGCCTCGCGCTCGAGGCCCTAACGCTCACGAGCCTCACGCTCAAGGGTCTTGCGCTCAAGGGCCTCGCGCTCAAGGGCCTCGCGCTCAAGGGCCTCGCGCTCAAGGGCCTCGCGCTCAAGGGCCTCGCGCTCAAGGGCCTCGCGCTCAAGGGCCTCGCGCTCAAGGGCCTCGCGCTCAAGGGCCTCGTGCTCAAGAACCTCGTGCTCAAGGGCCTCGCGCTCAAGGGCCTCGCGCTCAAGGGCCTCGCGCTCAAGGGCCTCGCGCTCAAGAGCCTCGCGCTCGAGGCCCTAACGCTCACGAGCCTCACGCTCAAGGGTCTTGCGCTCAAGGGCCTCGTGCTCAAGAACCTCGTGCTCAAGGGCCTCGCGCTCAAGGGCCTCGCGCTCAAGGGCCTCGTGCTCAAGAACCTCGTGCTCAAGGGCCTCGCGCTCAAGGGCCTCGTGCTCAAGAACCTCGTGCTCAAGGGCCTCGCGCTCAAGGGCCTCGCGCTCAAGAGCCTCGCGCTCGAGGCCCTAACGCTCACGAGCCTCACGCTCAAGGGTCTTGCGCTCAAGGGCCTCGTGCTCAAGAACCTCGTGCTCAAGGGCCTCGCGCTCAAGGGCCTCGCGCTCAAGGGCCTCGTGCTCAAGAACCTCGTGCTCAAGGGCCTCGCGCTCAAGGGCCTCGTGCTCAAGAACCTCGTGCTCAAGGGCCTCGCGCTCAAGGGCCTCGCGCTCAAGGGCCTCGCGCTCAAGGGCCTCGCGCTCAAGGGCCTCGTGCTCAAGAACCTCGTGCTCAAGGGCCTCGCGCTCAAGGGCCTCGCGCTCAAGGGCCTCGCGCTCAAGAGCCTCGCGCTCGAGGCCCTAACGCTCACGAGCCTCACGCTCAAGGGTCTTGCGCTCAAGGGCCTCGCGCTCAAGAGCCTCGCGCTCGAGGCCCTAACGCTCACGAGCCTCACGCTCAAGGGTCTTGCGCTCAAGGGCCTCGTGCTCAAGAACCTCGTGCTCAAGGGCCTCGCGCTCAAGGGCCTCGCGCTCAAGGGCCTCGCGCTCAAGGGCCTCGCGCTCAAGGGCCTCGCGCTCAAGGGCCTCGTGCTCAAGAACCTCGTGCTCAAGGGCCTCGCGCTCAAGGGCCTCGCGCTCAAGGGCCTCGCGCTCAAGGGCCTCGCGCTCAAGGGCCTCGCGCTCAAGGGCCTCGCGCTCAAGGGCCTCGCGCTCAAGGGCCTCGCGCTCAAGGGCCTCGTGCTCAAGAACCTCGTGCTCAAGGGCCTCGCGCTCAAGGGCCTCGCGCTCAAGGGCCTCGCGCTCAAGGGCCTCGCGCTCAAGGGCCTCGCGCTCAAGGGCCTCGCGCTCAAGGGCCTCGCGCTCAAGGGCCTCGTGCTCAAGAACCTCGTGCTCAAGGGCCTCGCGCTCAAGGGCCTCGTGCTCAAGAACCTCGTGCTCAAGGGCCTCGCGCTCAAGGGCCTCGTGCTCAAGAACCTCGTGCTCAAGGGCCTCGCGCTCAAGGGCCTCGTGCTCAAGAACCTCGTGCTCAAGGGCCTCGCGCTCAAGGGCCTCGCGCTCAAGGGCCTCGCGCTCAAGGGCCTCGCGCTCAAGGGCCTCGCGCTCAAGGGCCTCGCGCTCAAGGGCCTCGCGCTCAAGGGCCTCGCGCTCAAGGGCCTCGCGCTCAAGGGCCTCGCGCTCAAGGGCCTCGCGCTCAAGGGCCTCGCGCTCAAGGGCCTCGCGCTCAAGGGCCTCGCGCTCAAGGGCCTCGCGCTCAAGAGCCTCGCGCTCGAGGCCCTAACGCTCACGAGCCTCACGCTCAAGGGTCTTGCGCTCAAGGGCCTCGCGCTCAAGGGTCCTGCACTCTAGGGCTTTGCGCTCAAGGGCCTCGCGCTCAAGGGCCTCGTGCTCAAGAACCTCGTGCTCAAGGGCCTCGCGCTCAAGGGATTCGCAAGGGACTGTGACCAAAATAAATGTTGTTTCCCTTAAAAATATAATAAAAAAAAAGAGGGCACTTGTGTTTGCGCACACACTTAAGTACTGTAATATATCCTGCGTCCGAGCAGCCACTCATTGAGATTAGGCGCCGTTGCGGTAATCGGTCGGATGGTATTATTATTATAAGCTGCAGCCAAGCAAACAGGTATTCGTCAGACCTACGAGTACCTGCTCCCGCGCCACTTACATTACGTCACGCTTAAACTATAATAATATGTTTAAACTTCTTAAACCATAATAATTTTAACTTACAAGAAGTAAATAACAGGGGCAACATTGACATAGTAAAATCCTCCATCATCAGCCTCATAACTATAGCCAAATCCCCATATAGTAATCCCTTTATGGTCATCTTTATATTCAGCTATTTTTTTTATTAATTCTTTGAAATCGACTAAATTGTAGCAAATCATAGTAACATCCTTATTAAATGGGTCCGTTATATTTTTTTCGTCGCATCTGCAATTATCAACTGATTATTTTTCTACAATAGGCGTAAATATTCTTATAATAAAGACTGCCTAATATAAAAAAAAATCGTCAGGTTTTTTTGTATTTTTTTTACATTATAGCAGACGAACGAGGAGACGGCTCACCTGATGGTAAAGATGAATCTGCGTCTGGACTAGTTGGATCTCTTTGACACTCTGTGATGTTTTTTTTTCGGAAAATGGCGCATTTCGTTTAAAGCGCGCGGTTTCTATTTCTATAATTTTTACGAACATATAATCGGACACCGTTTAAATTTAAAATCGTGTGTGTATTGATAATTCAATTCAAAGCATTTATTGCATGTCATAAATTACAATACATTTGTAAAATGATGGTAGGTAGTACTTTAAGTTTATTTATGACGTCCTGCAAGGACTTTAACAATTTTTGAGAGCTGTAATTACATTATTCCATAAACTAAATTAATTAAATTAAATAGTTCTTACGACAAAAAAATATCTAATTCTAGAAATAGATATTAACATGTAAAACATCAACAGAAGAATAACTAATTTGGAGAGAAGTTGAAGTATTTGTATGTATAGGAATTAATTATTTATTGTTATCATTGTCATCAAAGTGATAGTGACTTAAATTTTGGCAAGTAAAAAAAAGTTCGTTTTAATTTTTTTTTGGCTTTCAGAAAACAATAATATCTAATCTCTATTTAATACCAACCTTACAAAATAAAATTATAGGATAGTGGCATTTTTTTATCGAGTAGACGGATCACCTGATGGTGAGTGATTGCCGCCGCCCATGGACCACCGCGGAAGCAGTGGAGTCACAAGTGCGCTGCCAACGTTTTGAATCCCCCTTTCCCCAGGATTGGGACTCCGGTACCCTCACTCACGCAGTGAAACACAGCGCTGCTTCACGCCGGTTTTCTGTGAGGCCGTGGTATAACTATGGTTGAGCCGGTCATACGTACAGTTCAATAATTTTTATTACCTACCTGTTCCATGGATTTTTGTTAATGATTGCATCAAATATATAAGTGAAGAACGCAAACGATACCATAATGTGCAAGTGTACATCAATAAGTGCGGTAAGAATATATACAAAGGTAAAACCTGAAAGAAATAAAAAGGTAAAAATGGGCAAATCGAATCTTTTCAGTGGTTGAAGACAGTGGCGTAGCTAGGCGTGGGCGACTTGGCCCATCGCCTACGGCATCGCGGTCAAGAGCCTCTCGCTCAAGGCCATCGCGCTCAAGGGCCTCGCACTCAAGGGCCTCGCGCTCAAGGGCCTCGCGCTCAAGGGCCTCGCGCTCAAGAGCCTCGCGCTCGAGGCCCTAACGCTCACGAGCCTCACGCTCAAGGGTCTTGCGCTCAAGGGCCTCGCGCTCAAGGGTCCTGCACTCTAGGGCTTTGCGCTCAAGGGCCTCGAGCTCAAGGGCCTCGTGCTCAAGAACCTCGTGCTCAAGGGCCTCGCGCTCAAGGGATTCGCAAGGGACTGTGACCGTACTAACATTTTTGCTTCCGAGGCCCCTCCGAAGGCGAGGAAATAGGGCGGCTGTACAATATCTACCCTCCCCTCCTCAACCGGGTTCGCCCACGTCATTTAGCCACGCTACGCCACTAGTCGAACCAAACAGACCCTGTCACTTTCTTGATGACACATAATATGTGTCATCATCATCAATCATGATATAGCAATGCTATAGCTTTGCCTCGTCACCACCTTAGCACCTTAGCATGTGCCCATTCCCAGTTGCGTCCAAAGCTTGTGCTTTGGACCGGAGACCGGTGTACGCTTGGACCAATAAAAACGAGGGAAAATGCGCTTTCGTTTGATTTTTAAAGAACATCCTGAATCTATACTAATAAAGAGGTGAATATAAAAGACAAGCGGCAACACTTATAGGTGATCCGAAAACACGAAACACTTGCGCGATGTGATCGACACCTAGCGCCATCTATTGGTTTTAAGTGGAACTAATCTTACGAAACAAAGTGAGTACGGGCCACTAGTGCTAAGTTCAAGTCTCTGTGTATAAGTACAGGCGCAGGAATTTCGGCAAAATGTCGGCGGGCAACATGTTACCAACATGTCGGCGGGAAACGTGTTGCCAACATGATTATTTTTTATAGATCGTCGGGTTGTATCAGGCCGGTGAAGTTTATATTGCTTTTTAAACTCACCGTATGTAATTGGTACCATTTTACTCAAGAAAAAATGATCGTTTGGTGCATATGATGCCAAAAATAAGTAAACATATGTTTGTGGCAAGGTCTTGAAGACAACTGTAAGAATGTAATTCCAGAAAAACCTGAAACATATGAGGTGGTTATTTTGGATTTGGTAACTGCTAAATAAATGGTTTTGCAGCAGTTACAGATTCTTGACCGATTATTAGGGGTTAAATATTGGCTATTTCGTACTTAAGAATGAAATTGGCTATAAGCTGTGTTTTATATACTAATTCTTTTTTAAATTTGAAGGTAATTATTCATGTTCCATAACGATGCTTAAAGGTGACGGGTAGGGCACACTAGCGACGCCAATAGATTTTAATTTTTAGCTACTAAACCGGATCTATTTTAAAAAAATTCGGAGTTACAACCTCTCGGAAAACATTTATACTATTTATTAAATAACCATGCACAAATTTTTCGCGTACGCGTTGGACCCAACATTTGTGCAGTGGGTAGTGCGTCGCACTTAAAAAAGACGGCTGCGCTTATGGTCCCTGGTTCGATCCCCAGGCCGGGCCAAAATTTGTCCCTGTGATTTCTGGTAAGAATAATTTTGACTGAAATTTTTAGTGTTAGCCCGGAGTCTGGAAGTTAGCGGTATACTCAATAATCAATATTTTATTTGCATTTCACAGTATTGTACCCCCGTGCCTCGGAAAGCATGATAAGGTGTTACCTCTCCAGTCGTATCACACTCGAGTGTCCCATAGGCATATGAGGGCAAGAAGAGAGAGAGTGCACTTGTGTTTGCGCACACATTTGAGCACTATAATATATCCTGCGTAACTGATCGTTGAAATTGGCTGCCTTGGCCGAAATCGTTTGGAGGATATTTTTTTGCTTACTTGTTAAATTGAGTGATCGGCAAAGCAAGCACCGGAGATTTACAAACTGTAGATATGTAGCTTCTATGGTACGACAAATATTCAGACCATGTGACTGGTATAGGTTTGTGATATGATTTAATTTTTTCCTGGAACATAAAATAATCTTTATTATCATCTAACTGTTGCAGTCTACTCCTGGACACAAGCCTCTCCAAATATCCGCCACATCGATCGACCTTTGGCTACTCGCACGGCATCTAGTTCCTGTCAGCCATACTACGCAGATCGTCACTCCATTCATCTTCGCGTGTAATTACTGGTTGCATGCAAAGGTCTGACCGTGGGAGAGACACGCTTCGGCATGAATGTGCCGGTTCGACCGGAGTGATACCACGGCGTCACAGAAAACCGGCGTGAAGCAGCACTGCTGTGTTTCGCTGCGTACCGGAAGCTCAATCCGGGGGAAAGGGGGCTTAAAGGCAGCGCACTTGTAACTTCACTGGTGTCGCGGGTGTTTATGGGCGATGACAATTGCTTACGATCAGGCGATTCGTGTGCTCGTCTGCCACCTATCATATAAAAGAAGCTGCCGCTTTGACGCCTTTATTTGAACCATATGACCGTGGGAGAACCACGCTTCGGCATGAATGGGACGGATCGACCGGAGTGATAGGCTTCACAGAAAACCGGCGTGAAGCAGCACTGTGCTGTGTTTTGGTTGCAGTGCACTTGTGACTCCACTGGTGTCGAGGGTGTTTATGGGCAGCGGCAATCACCGGGCAAAAACCGTCTTTTTTTTTATAGAGGCACCGTATATTAGCTCTCCTAGGCCTGATAGTAAGCAAGACAACGGAAGTGATGTCAAGGCATCAACTTCGTTGGCTCCGCGATACTGGCCTGCGAGATGCTTCGTTTGAACGAATCCATATTATGGGAAGGAGGAAATACATGCACTGGCAACGAGTTCCATTTCTTGATGGTGCGGCAGAAATAGGAACTGCCAATTTTTACATATTTGTAATCCCTCTGTTAATTCTGATATCCGTAACACAGGTACACTTGAGCTACCCATCTCGGAGTCAGATCAATGTATGTGATGTTGTGAAATATTTATTATACAGAGTTAAATCTTTGCTTACCCCAGGAATGTGTTGTACGTGCTGATCCTGGGGGGCATGGTAAAAGTCTCTACCAGACTCAAAGGACATGGCACTAGGTGCTCGGGTCTGCCATATTTTCGCCTCGTTGTCGACTTTTTTCACGTCTTGAGAATATTCAAGCCTTTCTTCCATATTATTTTTATTTAAATGGAACAAAACTTGTCTCACAATTGATATGTCAAACTTTTTATAAGACAACCACTTACAAACAGACCAAAGAACAGACTAACAAAGAGTAGTATTATATACTGGATACAGACTAAGATCAAAAGGCACTTCATTGACGTTGACAGGGGGCGTAGTAAAACGTTGTCTTTCTATGCGAAAATGTCAACACAGCACGAGTTCTGACTTTTGCCACGTGCCAGAGATCCGTGCGTGATCGCACTTCGTTAGTCTGTGAACATATAGTGTATGTGTATCAAGATGTGTATACATATAGTGATCTGTGGTCTGTGAAGACAGCAGTTCAATATGGCGTGTATTTTTATTTTTGATTGTCATGAGGTCATGAGCATAGATAATACATATTTATACTGAAAGCCATGAGCCATTCTACAAACCTCAAAGAAAATTTGTTATAATCTCATTCAATCAATAGCTAGTATCAGTAAGAAAATAATAGTCCAGCGAGTATCATAGATTTCTACGAGTTTAATACCTAGTATACTCAACATAACAACAATTACATTACATGTAACCAAAATAGTGATGTGTGTATACGTAAGTCGGTGGAGGAACAGAGATGGGTGGATTGTATGACTGACATGATGGGAAAAGGGGTGGGTGATTCGATGACGAATGACAGGGACGCGTGGAAAAGGCAGACACTGCGCCGACACCAGATAACGTGGAAAAAGGGCAGGCAGATGATGATGAAGATACTCACAGAAACCCAACAGCGATTGTTAAGCGATTTTCGAGCAATAAAAGCATAATAAAAAAAACTATGAACGCAGTTTTTATCTTTTGAAAAATTAAGTGATGTTTCGATTGAAGGTACGTTCCCTTCATATCTCATAGTCTTGGGACGTCCTGTATACAATGTATTTTATAGCATGAACTTTAGGTCATATATTGTATTCGTTCGGCCTCTTATATTTACAATAAATCCTTTGGCTTTTATTTGGGCACGTAATATGAGCACAGCGTTTTCATATTGAAACCAAGGTTTTAAGCACAATAAGTATTATGTTAAGGAAATAACGCATTTGAAAATTTCATTGCGTGCTCAGGCAGTATTTGCACCTACATCTTCCACCTTCCATGTGGTTTATTGATTACGTTACTGAGCCGACGAATATAGTTCTTGACTCGTCATGAGATGGCGATATTATTTTAGCCATATAAATAAAAGTATAGGTATTATGAACGTTTGAGGTAAGATAAAAGTTAAGATCCAGAAACGCTTGCGTTGAAAAACTCAGAATTTTCCCAGAAGGAATGCATCTGATAAAGCGAAGGTCCATCTACAGTTGAAGAAACATCAAGTAGATAAGTGCACAACTATATATTGTTTCAAACTTTCATGGTCACTAACATTTAGAATAGTTGTTTACGAGATTTCTACCATGTACCTTATTTTTCAGTTTCCGATATTACGGCGCGTTGCAAGCGCCATGGTCACGGAGTAACTGAAGTTTTTGCGGGTAAGTTGTTACTGGCAGACATATCGGTCTGCCCTCCTTCGCAGTTTTTTACTACGCGCATCTTCCGGTGCCACTGTTCACTAAACCGAAATATCATGTCATTTTTAGGGTTCCGTTTTTCACAAGAAATCCTTATAGTTTCGTCATGTCCATCCCATACAGACGGTGACTGTCCTTCTGTCCGCAGCCTAGCTCAAACCCTACATTGCTCGTGCCCCGACACGCACTTGATCAGCACTCAAGGGTAGTATGCGTGCAAACTGATTATTATAAGCAGAAACAAATACTCCGCCTTAGAAAGCTGTTACCGATTCGCTCCGTTCGATGTGGAGACCTTGGAACCGTGTGGTCCCGAGGGCCGCAAGATTTGCCGCGAGTTGTCTGCCCGGCTACTCGACGTTTCATGTGACAGTAATGCTACCTGCTACGTTTTTTTTTGGTAACGAAGGGAAAATGTATTAGGCACCGTCCCGTCAGCTCGGGGGACCTGACGGGGTGTGTGGGACTCCCAGAGGTTTACCCACTAAAAACCCTCCAACGCTCGCTGTTGATTTATAGGCGAGGCCTACTACCTCGGCCAACGCACAGAACTGGCTATTCAAAGAGGTAACGCCGCCAGAATTTCTGGTCACAAGTAGCGGGACAGACTGTACTCTTTAGTAAATATTTTTCATCTCATCCTTCATCTCTGTTTAATAATATTTCTCTCTTATTTTTAGGATACTGTATGCAAATAGGTACTTTATGTTTTAACAAACTTCAAAAATATTTTCTGTGAAAAAAAAAACTGCCTTCAAAAACCACGCACTAAAAAGTAATATTTTTATCAATTCATACACTGCGAATAACAGTACACTCGAGAAAATGTTTTACCGAAGTCGGCGCATAATCTCTGTTGAATAATTGAATGTTGTATTAAATAGGCTATTTGACAGTGATAAAAATATACATTTTTTTTATAACATCAGTGTTAATATATTTTTTGTGGAGCGATTTGTAATAACGCAAGATATATTTCATCAAAATTCGTCTAAAATTATTATATATACAGTGGTCACGTGACTAAAAACGGCCCGTGACGTAGATTACGCGAAAGTCTACTTTACTGCCTATGGTTGATTGCCTTTCCTTCATAGGAAGAAATGACGTAGCACATTTCAAATAAAACAAGAGAAAATCAAAACTATTTGAAAGAAACACTGAAACACCAACAAGCTCAATGTTTATTTATGGACAATCTACGTCACTGGCCGCCATATTGCTAAAAGACGCGTTTTTGCGGCATATTTGAATAATGCATTTTCCTTTTCATTTTTTTATTAAAATATCTAAAATAAAAACAGAAAAGTATTTTTAGGGCTCCTTATAAACAAATGCATACCCTAAGATAGTTTTCAGAATTTTGTCAAATGGCCTATTACTAGATAGTAGGTATTGGGCGCCGACTTCAATGAGACCTTTTCTCGAGTGTACTGTTTTAAAATGTTATTTGAAGTGTATAAAGTGATAAAAATACTATTTTTCACTTTTTTTTGTTTGTGGTTCTTGGAGGTGGTTTTTTTCGCAGATATTTTTTTGTACATATTCTTAATGTAAACTGTCATATATCTATTCTAAGGGTGCGTCCACATCTGACGAATGACACCCAAGCTACGAGTACGTGAGTGGCGCGCGAGTGTACCCAAAAAAATATAAGCATGTCATGTTATTTTGATCTTTTGGTTATTTTTAGCAAGATGAAGAAATGAAAACATGCAACCCACAAACTGCGTCACAATTTCCTCCACCACCGCAAGTGCAATTCTCGCGGTTTCGGCGCTTAACGTTTGTTCAGAGCAGATATTAGTTCTGGAGCGTTATTTGCTTAGCTTTATGCAACGCGAACGTCTCCCTTGATGCCAGATGCGTTAAGATTAAGATGTCTTTAGTGGGGCTATATGAACTTGGGCACATTGTTAGTAGTGTATAGTCTGAGCCACTAAAGAAGTGTCGCGGCAAAATACGGAACTAAAAGTTTAGATTCCTTATGTCTCTGATCATAAAGCTAAAATTTGAATGTTTATGGCGACTGAAGTCCCTTTTCACGGTGTTTTTTTTTTTCGCGGCGCGGGCTCTACGAAAGTTTAGTTAGCTATGGTAGCTCATTGGATAAGAACTCACTTTCCTTACGGGGGTCGGGTACAAATCCGAACATGCCGGACATTACGGAAGACAACAGGAATCCACCCTTACACCGTGCAAGTTCCACCAGCTCGTACTAAGCGTTTCGCTTCCTCTTTCTTGGTACGAACAGCTAAGGAATGGAACAACTTGCCGGCTTCTGTATTCCCAGAGAGCTACAATTTGGTTGTCTTTAAGTTGAGAGTGAATAGGCTTCTTCTGGGTAAGCACGCTACATCTTAGACCTTGTTGTCACTTTACATCAGGTGAAATGAGGTCAAGTGCAAACCCATTTAATATATAAAAAAAAAAAAATGCTCCGCGGATTTTTCAAATCGATTTGCACATTTCTACCATAAGCTCGGTGGTGAAAAAAATGCCTGAATGCACGTCTCGGACAGTTTCTCAAAATTGCGTATTATTATGTTTGAGATAATGATTCATTTGGTTTGGTCTCCCTGTTAAAGTGTTGCAAAAGTCAGATGGCAGTCACTTCATGGCAGGGAGTCTAGTAATTGACTTCCTCAAATCCTGCATCATGGTCTATGCACATCCTGGGCTCCGCAACCTGGAATTTACAGCTGAATTGAGAGACGGGGGGGTTATAATATTTAGTGTTTTAGGTCTGCAGGTATGAATTCCCATCTAAATCAGTTGTCATTACTGGTAATGATCGATCACCAACCATTAATCAGAATTTTATTTTATTTGTTGGTTTAGTTGGTTCAAGTTAAAAAATACTGCTGTCTTTTTCATCTTAGCGTTTTGTGGAAATAAAACTGTTTAGGGTAAAGAATAAGTTGAGTATAGAAACATGCGGATGGAGACAATTTTCTTAATGCATCGGCTAAATAATTTCCGGGTGCTATATGTATTAGAGGGCAAAGATTTGCGGTATTTTTGGCGCTATCTTAGACTAAGGGTGGCAATTACGTGGCCTCTCTCTGCCTTAACTACGTCTTTGTAGATCCTGGTGTTTGGCCCAAGTTATACAAGTTAGAGGAATAGACATAATATCTATGTTCGTTTACACCGTAGGCAGATTTGTCTCGTAGTAGTCTGGAGTGGAGGCCACGTACAGAAAGTCGCAGCAGTAGCAGGCCCCCCACAAGGTGGACCGACGATCTGGTGAAGGTCGCGTGAATCCATTGGATGCAGGACCGATCTTTGTGGAGAACAGTGCGGGATGCCTATGTCCAGCAGTGGACGTCTATTGGCTGAAATGATGATTATGATGTCGAAGTGATTCTACGTCGACGTTACGACATCAATTGGCTGAAATGATGATGATGATGATGTCGATATCTAAGACCAGCAGTTACTTATGATATGTATATAATATGTGCGAATACAAAGAAAGGAGAATAACAATGAATTAATAAATTAGGGATGATTAAAGTCCTTTAATAAATTCGATCAACAGTCTAAGTAAAATAAAATCGACTTCCGTTACTGCCCATTCTGAATATTTTTTACGCGTATCTATCTCTATATAGTTATAAAAAAGGAGAACCTAAGTGACTAAGGTATTAAGTGACTAGAAATGCACCCACAGCCTAAACTACTGACCCTAGAAACTTGAAATTTGGGAAAGGGGTTCCCTTACTAGTAAAATTGAGCACAAAGAAGGGATTTTTGAAAATTCAACCCTTAAGGGGTAAAAAGGTGGTTAAAAGTTTGTATGAAAGTTCGCCACCTTTAATGTTGGAAATGAGGAAATTTGTATTCAGACTAATCATTTTGAATAAAAAGTAACCCGTTTAACGTTTTTTGAAAATTACCCTTAAAGGGGATGAAACAGCGATTTCTATGCGGGTGGTCGAACTTTGCATGCTGTGGATAAACACTAACATACTTCCCGCCTTATTGTACTGCCTGTTGTTCTTGTATCATACTTATATATTGTTTGAGTGCAATAAAGAATATCTATCTATACTTTTTGAAATGAAATGAAATATTTATTAGCTTGCTTAGTGTTACATGCAAATATTAGGTGCTTTTTAGTAAACAGGTACTTACAACTTAGCTACCTTGTTAGGTAATACTCCGCTGGCTCAGTGAACCGAACAGATTCTTGACCTCCAAAACAAGAGATCGTCACTTCGGTCAATCCTGCACTACTTCTTGCCTATTATAGTCCTGATTTTTTGTAGACCAGTCTCGATGACGTCTTTTCAGCGATACTTCGGTCGGTCAAGTGGACGTCGGCCCACTGGACGTCGGCCTACTGGGCGTCAGCCCACGTGTCAGCCTTGGTAGGCTTTACTTACGAGACGATCTTCGTCTAACCTTTCGAGATGTCCAAGCCAGCGAAAACGTTGCCACTTCTTGAATTGCTTAGGACATTTGTGAAAACGCTCATAGCTTAAACCAAGGTGTCCTTGATCATTATCTTTTCACTAAATTAGACGCAACCGTAGAGAAGGGTTGAGTTTATCTCACCCTTTATGTGAACGAATGCGGGCTACATAGGTACATTGTTTATCCGGTAACATCGGCGATAGAGATTTTGGAAACGTTTAAACACCGTTATTTTTTATCGTCTACATCCCAAAAACCTTATATGAAGTGTCGTGAATAAAGTCCATTTAGCATGATAGATCAACAAAATAATCGAAAAAATAAATCAGATGATCCATGAGGTTTTAGGGATGTAAACGATAAAAAATATAGGTTTAAAGTCACCTACTATAAAATAATTATGAATTTAAAATTGTATGGCATTGCCATACATATTTACAATAAAATACAGTGTGAGTCCTCATATAATACACATTTCAAAATCTGGGAAACTACACCCCATTTTATCGACGGAAAAAAATAAAAAAAATATGACAACAAATAAATAGACACAGAAAGTCTGAAGTGACATTCTGTTTCTATTTATTTTGTGTCAATATTTTTTTTATTTTTTTTTTTCCGTAATTGAGTTCGTTGACCTACGCGCTAGCTAATATAGAGCATCGTGTCTCTCGCACACGTTCTGAATACTCCGTCTTACGCCCAACCACACCGTGCACCCCGAGCGAACTGAAGCACTGTTCGCACGTATGTATATGCGTAGTCTCTATAGCATGCGATGTAAGTATTTTGTGGCGCATCCCATATTATTAAAAAAAACTCGTAGCCAACGGAATCAGAGGACATCCTCTGAACTGGATCAAGACATATCTCGAGAGCAGAACGCAATGTGTTCAGGTTTCTAGCATAGATGGAAAAGGCACATTGACTACTCATAAATCTAGTTACCGACATAACAAGTACGGTTTACCACAGGATAGTGTATTGGGTCCATAACTGTTTTTGTTTTACATTAACGATATTCGACTAGCCACTCAACACAAATCCATACTATTTGCTGACGATATATCCATAATAGTGGCGACGGGGAAGAAATGCGCCACCAATATGGAATCTCAAATTAATTACACAATATTACGTGTAGTTAATTGGTTAAAACGAAATAATCTAAGAATGAACACATCTAAAACTAATTTCATACAATTTAAAAATAACTACAACAAAGAGAAATTGGATATAAAGTCCGACGGCCAACCAATCATAAAGAAAACTAGTGCATCTTTTCTGGGTGTAACTATTGATGACCATATAAACTAGAAAGCCCAAATCAATCATGTGGTTAGTAAAATAAATAGATTTGTGTATGTCCTTAACAGGCTGAGGAAAATAGCCTCGCAGAAAACTGCGATTTTGGCTTTTGTAGCACAGAAGAGATGTATTAGAGCTGTAGCTGGTATCAGTCCCGATGAATCTTGGAAACCATTATTTAATAAATTTAAACTCATGACTTTTTGTAGCTTATACATATTAGAGTCATGTACCTTTGTTAGACAACTCTTACACCTTTTTAAAACCGCAAGGGAGCTAAACACGAGGTCACGTAGAAATTCCGAGAGATAAGTACTGGCTCATAATCCATCTACTGCATTGTATACCAAAAGCTGTCTATCAATGACAGTAAAGTTGTATAATAAACTTCCAACTTATATTAAGGAGTCCCTGTCCCCACAATCATTTGAAGCTAGACTTAAACATTTCTTGACTGAACATTGTTTCTATAGTACCGATGACTACATAAAACATGTTTTAAATGACAAAAAAGTATGAGATGTAATTAAATCTCATCAAATGAATAATAATGATGACTAATAACATAATAAATTAATTTTATTTAATTCAAGAACAATAATGACAATCTCTGAATAATTTAATATTGTAGCTTCACAATTTAATATCAATAATTTGAGTTAATAATTTAATATTGTAAGTGAATAATTTATTATTGTTATTGAATAACTTAATATTGTAGTGTACACTAATATTTGCATGCTAATTTGGCGTAACGTGCTAGTACTTCTTTGCTGTAACCATCTTAATTTACTTAATGTTTCTTGCAATACATAATTTCTATTTCTATATCTAAGCAGCCGGCATTCTGTGTTTATGTAATTTGTGGGCGTATTTCCCTCCTCTCTTGCCATGTACTTCCTGGATTCGTCCTCAGACATGAGTCTGGTAATTACAATGAAGCGACTGCAGTTTGATCTTCGCAACCCTTTACCAGGGGAAGCAGACCAACTGAATCATGGTTACACGTTACAATGAAGTGACTTGTATCTGATCTTCCCAACACTTAGACAGGGGAATTAAATCAACTCGTCCTCGGTTACACGTCCAAAATCACTATCTTAAATATTGTAGTTATCCACAATTTTGAAAAACCATCCGAAACGTGCAGGTGTCCTCACGATTTTTTCACGCACCGAGCTAGTGGTAGAGATACGCACACAGATTTTAAAAATCCAGAGGTGCATTATTTTATTTAAAACACGATCCAACACATGGAAGGTGCGAAGATTCTTATCTATTGCTATATCACTCAATATATTGTCTTTTTTTTAAATAAATATAATACATAGAAACATCCAGACCAACACAAACAGACATGTTCATGCACGCAGATGTATGTACTGTGCGGGGATCAAACCCGCAACCCTTTTTTTTTTTTTTTTTTGCGTTGGGGGAATGCCGCCGGCCCGATGTTCAATTGGCCGACGTCGCCACCTTTCGGCGGCGCCTTATGCATACCCGTCTGCCGGGGGGCGGACGGGTTATGTCGGGCTCTCCTCCAGTAAACCTGAAGGCCTACTGACTAAACCCCCAACGACGCTCCCTCTTCGCCAGAGTGGGAAGGAGACATGTGTACTAGTTAATGAACTCTGACTACACGTTCCTTCCCAGGCGTTGGCCCGCTTACAGCGCGGACCCTTCTATGCCTCCCCCAGATGGATTGGGGGGGGAAACCCGCAACCCCTGCACCAGAGGCAGCGCCACTGTTCCAAATGGGTCGTCACAATATTTATATATTTTGTGGGCGTATCTCCATTAAGCGGAAATGAATAATTCCTATAATCACACTGTTACCATTTTTCACCAAATAGCATAACAGGAAAAATCTCCAGATCATGTAATGTAATACAAAGCCATTTACAACCCAAACCTAAAAGAAAAACACTGCCAATTTTTCGTGGGCACAAATCATACCAAATACAATAATAAGATATTTCTCCATGTCCATTTTGGAATTACGCCGATCACAGACTCACATCGATCAGACAGATGACTTGCTTGAATGGACCTGAATAGGGATGTTCGAATATCCGTAAGCGGGCTCACGACTTTTCATAACGTTTTGTTTCGTTACTCTCAGGGGCTGGCTTGCAGAGCCTTGACCACCGCAGACGTGTGGCAAGTCTCTCAGTCTTCTACCGGATTCATTTCGGTGAGTGTGCGGAGGTTCTGCATAATTTGATCCCCCCTTGCCCATTCCACCACCGGACAACAAGGCGTGGCGAGGGGTTTCATCCATACGTTGTTGGCTTATCCCTTATCCGCACGAAGCGATTTGCCTCCACGTTCATAATGCGGACAGCTAAGGAATGGAACTCCTTGCCAAGGTCTGTTTTTCCGGACCACTACAATCTGGACATCTTTAAGGCAAGAGTGAACAGGCATCTCCTAGGCAAACGCGTTACATCCTAGACCTCATCGTCACTTTACATCAGGTGAGATTGTGGTCAAGCGTTAGCCTACAGTTCGTAATAAATAAAAAAAACTTGGAAAACACGTTAAGGTATTATTGGTCATGCACCCGATGCTCGGGCCAAGACACAGTGAGGTTCCACCATCACCCCCATACCAATTTCCATCTCCGTCCGACCCCCCAAAATGTAATTGTGATCGTAACTCGTAAATTACAGCAGTAAATTTCGACTAAAATAGAAAGAACGCTCCTTAGATACACCACTTACCTACAACCCGGGCGAAAAGGGTGGCAGCGCACTTGCGACTTCACTGGTGTCGCGGGTGTCTATGATTGGCGGCAACCGCTTGCTATCAGGCGATCCGTCTGCACGTTTGCCTCCTAGTAACATAAAAAAAAGAGTTTTTGGTTCTGTATAAAGTTACGGTTACAATGAAATGAAAAGCTTTTTTCGCACTTAGTATTTCCATTTCAATCCAACGTGATTATTACCATTAATAAGAATAGTCAGTTTCAATTATGGATACGAAGTTATTTAGGATTTATGTGTTAAGTACGATACAATACATACATAATACAGATACGAAGTGGTGACTTT
The DNA here is from genome assembly GCA_019059595.1 of Marasmia exigua. NCBI lineage: Eukaryota > Metazoa > Arthropoda > Insecta > Lepidoptera > Crambidae > Marasmia > Marasmia exigua. The sequence goes on along the minus strand of CM032464.1, from coordinate 22,672,927 downwards.
CAAGAAAAGGGTTTATTCCTTCCTTTAAAAGCCTCTATGTGATACCTCTGGTGTTGCAGATGTCCATGGCCGGCGGTGATGACTTACCATATATAGGTGTGCCGCCTGCTCGTTTGTTCGTTATAAAGTTAAAAAAGTGGCAATCAATCAGATGGATCAACTCACGGATCAACTCACGGATCAACTGACGGATCACCTGATGGTAAGCGATTTACGTCGTCGATAGACACAAGCAATAACCTCGGACTACCCTAACTCGCTTAGCGACACACTACGCAGGCGCTATTTCAAATCGGGTTTTGTGCCAAGGTATCTGGTCTGGGTCTTAGGAGGTTAAAGGTAGCGTTTATTCCATTTAGTCACATTGGGGTGTCTACCTGAATTTTAACCGTGAGAGATCCTCGCTTTGCCATGATTGGGCCGGTTCGACCGAAGTGATACCACAGCCTCACAGAAAACCGGCGTCAAGCAGCGTCAGTGCTGTGTTTCGTCGCGTGAATGAGAGTTCTCGAGGTCCAAGCCGGGAGAAAGGGGGTTTCAAGGTTGGCAGGGCAATTGTGTCTCCACTGTTGCTACGGGTGTGCATGGACGGCGGCAATTGCTTGCCGACAGGTAATCCGTCTGTTCATGTGCTACCAATCATAGAAAAAAAAATCCAAATCCTTACATTTTCTGATTCGGTTACGGTTACGGCTGCGCAGCTATTTCCCATCCCTAGTGCTGACTAAGCTTATCGATATGATGTCGATGCTTGATTATCATGCTTAGTAATTTGTAAAAACACTTACAATAAATGACCTAACGTTTAGTACACATACTTTACATTATACATGTAAATACAGACAGTTCCAAATCACGTTACTTCAATTTGTCAACTTTTCTCAATACTATATTTGACTATATTTTTTATGTTTGTGATCAAAAGAACTCTCAATTATAGTAACATCGATAAAAGAATTACTTGATTCTCATTTAAACATTATTTTAATTTAGATATCACAATTTTAAAATCCTCTTTTTTGTGCAAGCCAAAAACGCATAATAAAAATGGCGACAGACGTGTGACGTCTCATGAATGTTTTAAATTATACATTTAAATACAGACAGAAACAAATTACGTTACTTCAAATTATTGGATTTCCACAATACGATATTTGACTATATTTTTATGTTTATAATCAAAAGAACACAATTATAGTAACATCGATGAAAGAATTACTTGATTTTCATTAAAAACATTTTTAGATTTCTTAAATCATACAATTATTGTAAAATAAGAATAAGAATAAAATAATAAGAATAAAAAGAATTATACAGTGCTTATACAGGTTACAAATCATATAACAAAAATAAGAAAAAACACAATTTCAACAAATCAAGCACTTAAAGGGCTTCCACTCAGCATGATGCCGAGGTGCTCTGTGGAACACCTCGACGCTGGTCTTCCGTGGATACCAGCGTCGAGGAGGATTAGAAGAATAGTTTCCTTACTGTTGTCACCTCAAATTTGAAGCACAAATTTGGTTTTTCAAGTTGGCACTACATACGTAGAACAGTTACACCGCTATTTAGAAACCTAGGTTTACTGCCCCTTCCATCGCTTTACTTGTATCATTTTGTGCATCAACATAGGGATCTCTTTACCAAAGCATGTGATGTACAGAATACTAGAGTGCGCAGAGACAAACATAAACTTGTCTTAAGAAATATTCCCAAAACATATAAATATAATAAAAGTTGTCTTGCGACGTGCGTCAAAATATATAACAAGATTCCAAATGAATTCTAAGTGCTAAATAGTTTCCTATTTAAAAAAAGGGTAATTAAATGGCTTAGTGACAAAAAAAAATTAAGTGTTAAGGAATTTTTTAGAATTAATTGACATTTTTATTAATCAATTAAATAATTTTACGTATCAATTAAATAATTTTTTAAACTGATTTCTTCATTGTCAGGAAGTATACCATTTATACCATTATTTTTTTAAAATAATTCTCACAACATCTCATACGTTGACCTGATTCTGTACTAAATAGCTTAAGCACTTGTGTTACAGATATCAGACAACAGAGGAACACAAATATAAATAAATAAATATTTCACAGCATCACATACATTTATCTGACTCCGAGATAGGTAGCTCAAGCACCTGTGTTACGGATATCAGAATCAGCAGAGGAACACAAATATGTACTTAAATACATAAATCATTCCATTCTTTCACTATTATGCACTGTTGAGTAAATTTCACACATTTTTGCGTGTAACATTTCAAAATGAAAATGAAAATTGGAATATAAACTATAAAGAACGTTGCACAGAAGGGCAGGGAATTTTTCCAGGTAGATGTCAGAAGACCACATTTCCGTTATTTTATGGGATAAATAGATATATAGATAGACTCAGTGGCGAAGGGTGAATATTTTCAAAAGGGAAGCCGGAACATAAAACAAACTAACCTAAATGCTCAGCACTGATTTTTGTGTTCGAGTTTAAAGGTTTTATGTCATAGGTGGCAGACGAGCAGACGGAACACCTGATGGTAAGCGATTGCCGCCGTCCATGGATACCCGTGAAACCGTTGAACCAATGTCTATTAGACATTCTTTATTGTTCTTTATTATTCGTTGTTTCAGGTTTCCATTGTACAAGAGAAGATCTTAGTTTGAGACCAGGACAATGTCACATACATTGTGTGTCGCAATTTATTTATAATTTATACTGCACAAGAATAAAATACAAGCATGATATAACAACAACAGACAGTACAATAAGGCGGTCTTACCGCTTCGGGGTTTCCTCTATTTTATCTAACTTTGTGAAGCAGCTGTCCTGTGTTTTGCTACGTGAGTGAGGGTACTGGAAGCCCCATCCGGGGAAAGAGGGTTTAAAGGTTGGTAGCACAATTTTAACTCCACTGAGAACAGTAAGTGACAACATCCACTCATGGACACCCGTCCATGAGTAGCAGCAATCGCTTACCATCAGGTGATCCGTCTACTCATCTGCCATATCACATAAAAAACAAAACCAAAATTACCATCTAGTCTCATACTTATCCGATACGTAGATGACGAAGAAAAGTTACTTACTGATCTAAACTGTCCTGACCAGGAGTCGAAACCATAACCTTGACTACCTACTAGGCAATGCGCTATTGAGATCGGCGCTATTGTGATGATAATACCCGAGAATCATAAACCATATCATATTTAAACCTCAGGAAATCAACACTTCAGTATAAGAAAACTAGCATGAAGCAACGTCCCTGCTCTTTAACCGAGTGAATGAGGGTACTGGAAATCCGAATTTGTGGGAAGGGGTAAGGTTGCAGCGAACTTGTGTGTGACTACAGACCGACCAGAAGGCACTTCAGTGATATTGACAAGAGGGCATTGTACGCTCAGCATCAATAGTAGCTTAGCACGTTAGTACCATGTCAAAGTACAGTTACTTTGACATGGTACTAAAGTGCTAAGCATTGCCTATTATAGTCAGTTTCTAAGTGGTACGTAAAAAATGTGTCTTCGACATGGTAGGTACTACTAAAGTGTTAAGCCCCTTTTGATTCTGACCGTACAACGTCCGTAAGTCGAGTGGGCCGGATGGTATCCCTCCGATTGTACTGAGGGAATGTGCTCCGGAGTTGGCTCCGGTTTTAACGCGTCTTTTCCGGCTCTCCTACACCACTGGCGTAGTACCGAGTAACTGGAAGTCAGCCCTTGTCCACCCGATACCCAAAAAAGGCGATCGCTCGGACCCGTCCAATTATAGACCAATAGCCATTACCTCAATCCTCTCTAAAGTAATGGAGTCCATTACCAACCGTCAGCTCTTGAGATACTTGAGGAGAACCGCCTATTAAGCGACCGCCAGTACGGCTTCCGTAGCGGTCGCTCCGCCGGTGACCTGCTGATATTTCTGACTCATCGATGGGCACAGGCGTTGGAGAATAAGGGTGAGGCTCTGGCGTCAGTTTGCACATAGCGAAAGCCTTTGATAGGGTATGGCACAAGGCGCTGCTATCTAAACTTCCTTCATACGGTCTTCCGGAGAAATTATGTACGTGGGTCGCTAGTTTTTTAAATGGGCGTAGCATCAAGGTTGTTATCGACGGTTCTTGCTTGGATCTGAAGCCCGTGAACGCTGGTGTCCCTCAGGGCTGTGTACTATCTCCAACACTGTTTCTTCTGCACATCAATGATATGTTGTGTCAGAACAATATTCATTTCTATGCGGATGATAGTACTGGAGATGCACTGTATACCGGACGTGCAAATATTTCAACGGAAAACGTCATCGAAAACCGGAACACACTTGTGTCTGAAGTCGAAGATATGCTAAATCATGTTTCGAACTGGGGTCGACTTAATTTAGTCCATTTTAATCCCTCCAAGACACAAGTGTGCGCGTTAACCGCTAAAAGACGTCCCTTTGCAGTGCCAATCAGTTTTCAGGGCACCCCCCTTGATGTCAAGCATTCTATCGGGATCCTTGGTGTCGACATTTCGAGCGATGTCCAGTTTCGCGGTCATCTGGAAGACAAAGCTAAAATAGCTTCAAAGAAACTTGGTGTACTTAATAGAGCGGGGCGGTATTTCACACCAGCTCATCAGTTGCAACTCTATAAGGCACAAGTTCGGCCCCATATGGAATACTGCTCCCATCTCTGGGCTGGTGCACCTCAGTACCAACTTCTTCCGTTTGACCGCGTACAACGTAGGGCTGCTCGAATTGTTGGTGACCTGACTCTCTCTAGTCGACTTGATCCTCTAACATTGCGGCGGGACATAGCTTCCCTCAGCATTCTATACCCCATTTAGTGCTCTGAGTGCTCTGAAGAACTGTTTGATCTACTCCCTGCGGCCGAATTCTTACATCGAACCACTCGCAAGCAATTGTCATTCCATTCTCATCATCTCGATGGATGGCGGTCTAATACTGTGCGTTTCTCCCGGAACTTTCTACCACGTACCTCAGTTCTGTGGAACGGTTTGTCTGCAGGAGTATTTCCGGACGGCTACGACTTAGGGATCTTCAAGAGAAGAGCGTACTCTTTTTTAAAAAAAAGGCCGGCAACATATTAGCGATCTCTCTGATTTCGCAGATGTTCATGGGCGGCGATGATTACTTTCCATCAGGTGACTCGCTTGCTCGTTTGTCCGCCTCTAGCATAAAAAAAAAAATCGTGATCGGACATTACACTAGTGTCCACGAGCTGAACATCAGGTGATCTGCCTTCTCATCTCTGTGGCATCACTGAGACATCGGAGCCGGCCCATGCATGTCGAAATGTGGCTCCCATAATACGATTAAATAGTGGCGCTTGGTCACCCTAGGGCAGTGCAATCATATTTTCATTATGTCTGTTCCACCCTGTTATGAGGGAAAGATATTATTTTAATAACGAAATGTACTCGTGCAAAGTACGCGCATGAAAACGAATGAAGTGATATGAATATTTCTAAGAAAAATCTTTTTTTTCGCTTTAATTAAAATTTGCCTGTTAAGGTAAAAAAAAATCTGCGAAAAAAAACCGCCTTCAAAAACCTAGAACGAAAAAGTGAACAATAACATTTTTAACACTTTATACACTTAAAATAACATTTTATAACAGTACACTCGAGACAAGGTGTTACCGAAGTCGGGGCCCAATACTATCTTGTAATTTAAGAGTCTGCTGTTATAAAATGTTCTGTTGAAAAAAAAACTCGTCCTAGAAATTCAAAATTGGTTCGCTGGTCACTGTTCTAACCTTTGAGTATATTATACTCAAAGGTTCTAACTAAACTTATTGATATTCTTGTGATTATTTATTTATTTATTGTTTTTCAAAAATCTACAGCTCTTAAATTATACTATTTAAAATTTATATACTACTTACAGCCAATAACAAATTTTAAATACATGGACAAACTTATATAAATACAACAGCCAAGGGGCAGCAAAAAACGGGAAAAAAAAAGAAAACAACCAATACAATTTGACAGTTGTGTACAGACAGCCACACATCAGGCTACTATAGTCCGTCAAAATTCTTCAATTGATATTGAGTCGAAAGTGTTTGACATTAAGGTGAGAATCGAATGAAGAGAATCAGACTGTTCCGCATACCTCGATGTGTGGCTGTACGTACCTTGCACGTAATAATGTATTTATACGTGTGTGTGCGTGTGTGTGTGTGTATGTGTGTGTGTGTGTGTGTGTGTGTGTATGTGTGTGTGTGTGTGTGTGTGTTTGTGTGTGAGTGTGTGTGTGTGTGTGTGTTTATGTGTGTTTGTGTGTCACCAATAGAATCAAACTAATGTTGTTTCAAAAAGAATATCAAGGACTTTTTTCTTAAAAGCTCCCACGGAGTCCCAAAATAAGTCCAAAGATGTGCTAATTTTGTTGTAATTTTGTTGTGTGTATATGCATACTAAACATGACTGCCTCGGTGGCGCAGTGAAGAGTGGATCGCACTTTTAAGCGACGGCTGTGCAAGAGGTCCCGGACTCTATTCCCGGGTCGGGTCAAAAATTTGTACCTAAGTTTTCGGTAAAAAAATCTTAGTGTCTGCCTGAAGTATAGAAGTCGGCTCGGCTGTCATGTACTCCCGTGCCTCGGAAAGCACGTTAAGCCGTTGGTCCTGCGCCCAATCCCACTCCTGCCGTGTCACGTTTATCTATTCAATCATTTACATGTCAGTTAACAGATTACGAAAATTCCAACATACCAACAAGTCATCATACATAATTACATATAGCACAGAATAATTCACATTGATAATAATAATACAAGATAAATTAAATTAGAAAAACATGTCCGCAATAGAGAAACAGGTAATTAAATGAAAAAATATAAATTAAATGGCATAAATGCAATATGACTTTTTTGTATTTGTGACATTTAGTCACAAATACAAAAAAGTCAAAAATGCAAAAATGTCAAAAATACAAAGATGTCAAAAATAGAAATAAGCTGTAAAAATACAAATTAATAATTATGAGATTAGAGGTAGACGGTAGACGTTGGTGTCCCATCGGAATATGAGGGTAAGGGAATAGAGAGTGCGCTTGTGTTTGCTTACAAACTTGAGTACTATAATATATCCTGCGTACGTGGCTGATCGTTGAAATTGGCTGCCGTAGCCGTAATCGGTTGGAGGATATTATTATTTTTATTACGTACTAAACACTACAGAACAAATAACATTGGTTAGGTTAGACCAGTGACCAGAAAAATAATGTTGAAATTCTGGGACGAGTTTTTCTCGGGCTAGTTTCCCTTTTGTCTTAACTGTAATTGTAAATATTTAGTCAAATATGGGTAGAAAAATATTAGTCCAAGCAGTTTAGAATAAAATTAACATGAAATTGAATCCAGTTTCAATTATCAAACGATTTTCGTAATTATTAATATTGAAATTCGGTTTTAGATGTTGAACATTTAAAATTCTAATAATTTCAATGAAGCTTTACGATCTATTGAGGTTCATATTGAATTTTCTCATAGTTATACTTGTTTAAAGGGACATTAATTAATTTTATGGTTTTCATTAGTAATTTCAAAATGTATATATTATTAATAATACAATCAGCATCACCAAGATCTTACCGTTCAAACTTACTAAAATATCTAAGCATTAAAACAAAAGACCTGAATTGATGCTACGGCATGAATGGGCCGGCTCGACTGGAGTGATACCACGGCCTCACAGAAAACCAGCTTGAATCAGCACTGTGCTGTGTTTCGCTGTTTGAGTTAGGGTAGAGGCCCAATCCGGGCGAAAGGGGGTTTAAAGGTTGGCAGCGCACTTGTGACGCCACGGTGTCCATGGGCGGTGGCAATTGCTTACCATCAGGTGATCCGTTTGCTCATCTGACACCTATCATTTTTTTTTTGACGACCCGTTTGGATCAGTAGTAGTAAATGCTGCCTCTGTTGCAAGGGTTGCAGGTTTGATCCCGCACAGTACAAACATTTATGTGCATGAATAAGTGTGTACTGTTGTTGTTATCATTAGGTGATCCGTCTGCTGGTCTGCAACTTATCACACACACATTCACATTCATTCAATGTTTTGCCTGTCTGGGATATGGGCACACCAGGCAAAAATGTAAAAACACGCGAAGACCCTGCAGTTATTGCGCATCAACCGAGCATCAATATGCATCGTGCCCTTACGCCGGAGTAGAGAGGGACGATCCGGTGCACTTACGCTGCATAAACTGCAAGGAAGTTGCCGAGGAAAAGGGATGCATCCACTCGGCAACCGACCGAGAAAGATGCCCTCAAATAAAACGCGCTATAGCCCACGCCGATAACGGCACCCAATATGATGAGGAAAGTGAAACCCCCCCCGAAATTGCCGCATTAATTCGTACCCCCACCAACCTGTCAATCTCTTCTTTTTTGTCTAAGTGAAAATCCCACCCCCCCCCCCCCCTGTAAAAACTGCTACCCCAAAAATCTGCAACCACTCCCCGATCACTCCCAAAATATCCCACACACCGCTAGAACCAAGCCATTTTTCTCCAAAAACCCTTTTTCCCAAAAACCGTACTTATGTACTAGCAAACCAGATAAGTCGAAAGACACGGATTTACAAAGGCCTGATCACCACGTCCGGGGCTCTAGCAGTCTTCTCCCAGGAGAAGACACTTAAAAAAAAAAAAACTTATCACACAAAAAAGAAACAATTAAATTAGCAAAATAGTAGTAAGAACTCAAGAAGCACCCAAAATGTACACTTTACCACAAACAGGGGTTGTAAACATGCTATTAAGGTGGAATTGCGACAAAATTTTGACAGTTTTACGGCAACATGACAATTTACAACTTGGCGTTGGTGTCAACGTGGCCTTAAATACTTTTGGGGATAGAGCGCGCCCTAATTTGAAAGAACTTGAGACTTACGTAGCCCGTAAAGGGTACGGATTCGGTCCACTAGTGCCTCCATTGAGTTGTGATTAATATTACTTTTTATTTAATTTTTGCCGCCGACCACGGACAACTGCAAGTTCGCTGCCATCGGACAGTCAAACAGTTCAATGCCCCTTCCCTGTATTGGATTGGATGGATTCGAAATTACAAAATGCAAAATATACTATAAACCAGATGGAGTATAAAAGCACTGAAGGTTAATAGAGAGCCAAAGCAGCGCCCGTGGGTGATTCGCCAAGTGAGTTAGGGTACCGGAGGCCCAACCCGAGGTGAATGGGAATCTAAAGATAATCTAATCAGAATGACAAATATACCATAGCTACTCATATTCTTAAGCGTACCTAATGCTCTTCCTTGGGAGGCTTGCGTGGAAGACCAGCGACGAAGCGTTCCTTCGACATATGCTGAGTGCAAACCTTTTTGGTGACACGTGTTCTTTTATCTCCTGTAATTTTACCTAACTTTTATGTACAGATATATAAGGTTTTTTAATTCTGTTAGTTTATTTATGTCACTATATAAATAATTTTCTTTCTTTCTTTCTAAAGGTTCGCAGCATACTTGTAACTCTGGTGGTATTACGGGTTTATTCGGACAGCGGAAATCGCTTACCATCAGGCGATTCGTCTATCGTCTGCCATCTGTATGTAAAAAAATCAAGGTTACTCGACGCTAGCAAACCAAGCAAGCTACCTCCAGGTAGGGTGTGATTTGAAATCCTACACGAAAAGTGCTGGAGTAATTTGAAAATGTATCCCTATTATGTTAGGGCCGGCGTAATTATTTTTTGGAGTCCGTAACGGTGTTGTATGGGATTATTGCTTCCTCATCCCTTTCTTGTAGCTCTTGATCCCTTTTTTTATTGAATGAAATAGGCAGACGAGCTTTCAGCCCATCTGATGGTAAACGGTAACCGCCGCTCATAGGCATGCACCGTTATGCCGCTGCCTACCGTGAAAGAAGAACTCTTTTCAAACCCTGTTTATAAAATGACATATCATAGCGATCAGGAACGCCGCGGCAAAACGCGGGAAGCTCATTCCCAGTTGCACGAGCGTGGGAAAAAAGATCGCTGGAAACGAAGCGTTCTGGAAGGGATTGGTTCCAGGTAGTACTTTTGAAGTTTACCGCGGCGTCTAATCATGCGATTGTAGAATGGAGACCCTGGTATGATATTGAACAGCTCCACAGAGCACTTTCCATGGAAGAGCCTATAGAAGAGGCAAAGAGAGAAAAAATCTCTGCGCGACTCCAACGACTCCAATTTGTGCGTGAGATCGAAATCCCCGACAGTCCACACAACTTGTTTATTTCCTGAATTTTAATAATTTGAGTTATTAAAATGTGAAACAGTTTTATTGAACTGATGCAGGGAAGTACCTTGGATCATAAGGCAGGGAGACTACTTTATACGCCACCAAGCCGGTCTCTCCCCATCTCCAGTAAGGTCCAAAGTTGTCTCTTGGGCTTGGACCATGATCAGTATTCGGAAAGTCTGGCAATTACAATAAAGGTAACTGCCGTCTGACCTTCAAAATCAGAGATGATCGATCATGGTGACACGATTCCGAATCTTTATTCAAAGAATGTGGGTATTAACAATTTTGAGAAACTATCCAAAACGTGCAGGATTCCTCACGATGTTTTTCCACGGTGCCGACCTAATATAGATTTGCGCACATTTCGAAAAATCCACATATCTATGCTCAGATTTGAAACAACGATTTCCTATATTTAAGGCGCATGTTTTTGCTATCCAAGTTCACTGAGCTTCCATCAGGCCAATGTCGGTGTAGCAGAGGGCCCGATTCGGGGGACGGAGAAAAGCTGGCAACATACTTGTGAGTCTTCTGGTGTTACGAGTGTCCATGAATGGCGGCAACTGCTTACCATCAGGTGCTCCATCTGCTCATCTACCTTCTATAACAAAATAAAAAATAAATAAATATTTCACAACATCACATACATTGATCTGACTCCGAGATAGGTAGCTTAAGCACCTGTGTTACGGATATCAGAATTAACAGTGGGATTACAAATATATACATATAATACTTTTCTTTTGTAAATACATACTTATAATACATAGAAAACACCCAGACCAATACAAACAAACATGTTCATGCATACAAATGTTTGTACTGTGCGGGGATCGAACCCGCAACCCTTGGACCAAAGGCAGCGTTCACTACCACTGTTCCAAACGGGGAGTACACTGAACAAACACAGGTGTACACTGGCGGTCTTTTAAATTAGTTTCTTTAGTGGTTTTTAGTGAACAAATTTGGTGTTTATTTGTTCAGTGAAATGCCGCAAAGTGATTCTAATAATAAGAATTATGGAATTGTATTGTTTTTAACATTGGCATGATATTTTCGGGTAGAGCCATATTATAAAAAAAAATACAGGTGACCACCACACGAATGTTTGTCCTGGGGTGGATCGAAGCTTTGGAGTAAGAGGCTCACTACTAAATACGCTATCAGGTCAGTCTTACTGGGTATTACCCTTACTTTTTGGTTTTGTCCTAGGAAAAACCCAGAAGGTCTGAGATACCCGCTCTCAAGACATTGATAGAGCTATCACATTTGTCCGCGACGCTTCCGCACATACCATCTGCTTTATTAGCAGAAAGATTGATGGTTCCTTTTCGATTCGATTCGATCAGCAAGATTAGGTTCGGCGGCAATTTGTTGAGGACGCATAAGGAATGTTGAAATGTCTGTTTCTTTTTCTGAATTTGAATTAGATTAAACTACTCTAGTTTTAAAAAAAAAAGCCTCCAACCGATTAAGGCTACGCTTAGACGGCTAATCTCAACAATCAGCCACTTACGCAGGATATATTATAGTGCTCAAGTGCGTGCGCAAACACAAGTGCACTCTCTATTCCCTTACCCTCACATTCTATGGTACACCAACGCTGCCGATATCGCTAGCGCGACAGAACGTGATACGACCGGAGAGGGTTTGGTCCTGCGACCAAGGGCTTAACATGCTTTCCGAAGCACGGGGTACAAGACCGCTAACTTCCAGACTCCGGGCCGACACAAAGAATTTCTTACCGAAAACATAGGTACACATTTTTGGCCCCACCCGGGGATCAACCCTGGACCTCTTGCGCAGCCGTCTCTTTATAGTGCGACCCACTTACAAATACGCCAGCGAAGCAGTAAATTTGTACTATATGCACAGTGGGATAATCGCACTGTTTGGTCGTCATTTACGAGTAACTCGAACGAAGTAGCTCGCATGACAAGCCGAGTCACAGTCTACTGACCAGGCAGCAGCACTGACTGAGGCATCGACGCAACTAGCGCCGCCTGCAGATTTGTATTCATTATTCTAGCGATTATGAGATATTAAAAAAAAAGTTTAAGAACTAAAACCTGACTGCCAAAAAAACATCATCATCATCATCATCATCAGCCCATTTAAGTCCCCACTGCTGGGGCACGGGCCTCCCTCAATCACATGAGGGGTAATTGCCATACTCACCACGCTTGGCAGACGGGTTGGCGAGGGTTTTGATATAATTGCAGAGTTTTCCTTCTCTGGGTGCTGATGATCATGCCAGCAGCCTTACTTTAGTCGCCTTTTACGACACCTCGGTAAGAGTGAAGGGTGGCCTATTCTACTCTGCCGGGACCACACGGCGTGCCAAAAAAACACGCGCTGTAAAAAGTACGCAACAAGAAAATTGTCTGTGCTGAACTTATTATGCCGTATTGCCGTGGTCGTGTGCCACCTACTGTAGCAAAACAGATTAATTACAAATCTTTTGGCGGCGTAAGTTTCGTCGATGCGCTACCTTAACTGCACTGAAAATGCAGTAAATTAGAGACGTTTTAATGTGGTAGGTGGCAGACGATCAGACGGATCACCTGGTAAACTATTGCCGCCTAAAGACACTCGCGACTCCAGTTGAGTCACAAATGCGCTACCAACCTTTAAGCCCCCCGGATCCGGTATCCGATACCCTCACTCACGAACGCACGCACGAAACACAGCACAGTGCTGCATCACGCCGGTTTACTGTGAGACCATGATATCACTCCAATCGAGCCGGCCTATTCATGCCAAAGCGTGGCTTCCCCCGGTAAAAGTTACCAGTTAAAAAGGTAAAGGTTTAAAGTTGATTAGTTGTTATGTACGCAACAATAATAGGTACTCGGTAAGTAAGTAAGCAATCGATTACTTCGATTCACCAAGGAAGTATTATCATCCGCTAAGCGTAGTACTGCTGACTCATTTGATCGAGGCCAGGAACAAATACTCCATTAACGCTTCAAATTAGTTTCATAGAAAATTCGAATTATGTGATATAATACATGAACCTTGATATGAGATTACCTATAATCTTATTAATAAAATGAATTATGCGTATATGTGTGTATGATGAGCCTAGATTTTAGACTGATAATTAGTAATGTTGGAATCGATTATCCTACTGAAACTGGACTTACTTGAATCTATTCACTTTATAGCAGCAGCGGGAAGCATGAGGTCCAATCCGGGGAAAAGGGGGCTTAAAGGTTGGCATCCACTTGTGTACTCCACTGGTGTTGCTGGTGTCACTGACAATCGCTTACCATCAGGCAATCCGTCTGCTCGTCCGACTCCAATCACATAAAAAAGCAGCACCCCTAACCAAGTTCAACCAGGTTCAATTTACAGGTAAGCTAATGTGTGCAAATATGTGCCTAAGTTATTTCTCAGTTTTTTTACCGTGGCAAACGAGCAGACGGATCACCTGGTGGTAAGTGATTGCCACTGCCCATAGGGTGTCCATGTGGAACACCAGTGGAGTTACACTTGAACCCTTTTGAACCCCCTTACCCGGATTGGGCCTCCAATACCCTCACCTTCCTCAATGTTAGTTTACTGATATCCGTAATACAAGTACTTAAATTAGTTAGGTCGGAATCCGGTAAATATATTAGAAAAGTGAAAGTCAAAAGTAAAAAAAAACTTTGTTTGCATAGGCTTGTACACAGCACCTAAAATCATACATAAAGTAATTTAAAACTATTAATTATGTATAATTTACATGTTAATACATATTATACATAAAATATATTTAAAAAAAAATAAGCATAATGCGATTCTACCGCCGGCTCGGATAGTCGTTTCTGGTCAAGATGAGCCGGCAAGAAATTCGCCAGTTACACTTTTTAATCATACAATGTTATAAAATCATATTATCAAGCCATACAGTTTTTGTAACACAAAATAAAATAAAAGAAATACTTAATAAGATAAATAATTATGAGGTAAACCGAAGCAGACCGAAACATACATAGATGACTGTTGAGTTAGGCCAACGAAGCCACATCAGCCGAACAATTTTATTTTAATAGAATGCAGCTAGAGAAAAGACGACCAAGCCGTCAATGAAATTGTAGATGCGTAATTACAAAAGTAAAATACCAATATTAATTTGAGATGAGCAAAAAACTACCATTGAAGATAACTGCGCATAATACAATAATGCAAGTTAATTCAAGGACATTAACACTGCACAACAAAGAACCACTTTGAATCAGTTTTCATATGAAAGGACTATTCATAGGGAACATAATAGTTTTCTAAGCGACTCGTATGGGCCATACAATTTGTCGGCGCTAATGGTCGCTGCGATCGTGACCTTATACTTTTGTACAACCCTTATACGACACAATCGATTTGTATGTAGATTGGACGATCTTGAGTCGTGAAGTTATTAATTTTCTATTGGTTGCAGTTTAGATAGTTCATTCTTTATATCTGAGTCGATATATAATTTGACGATTCCCACAAGCCAAAGGAACAAAATGGAGTCGATAAAAATTGGTTAATCGATTACATCAATCTATAGGCATTTGCATTTTTTTTTTAATTTATTGTGAAAGCTTCGCAACCCAACAAGGACGTTATGACTCTCGAGTAAGCTCCCCTGCTATAAAGGGTTGGGATGAATTCTCCTTTCTTAATATCATCACTTCAATTTTTAGTCTGTAAAAAAATGTGTAATGAACAATTTGTGTTTGTTCAGTGTGTTCATTTATTTTCACAAAAGTACTAAAAAAAGAGATGACAGGTGTAACAAAAATAATTGTAATTAATATATATCTTTTTAGTAGCATATCTAACAGGCAGCAGTAGTTTTATAAATTCTTATTAAATGTATTTTTTTTTTATTTTAAGCGGGCGGCTATGCAGGTCCTATTCAGAGCAGTATCATTGCGACCAGTTTGATCTACTGTGATCGCCACTGTGCTACATATCAGTCCCAAACCCTATACTTTGCAGAAAGTGTATTAGTTGTTTGGGACCGAGATCCCTAGTTTAGTTGAGGCTCAAAAAGTGCTTTTCCTGATGTAAGCTACGTATACGCATCAGTGGTCCGCATTCAGTGATTATGTGTATAGGGGTTTCATCCGCCGCGTTACTATATTACATGTAATCACTTTTATCAAATGAGAACTCAATTTAGAAATATCATATATTTTACCTTAGCTCTAGTCATACGTTGAAAAAGTTAACTATCAAAACCGTTTGGTCAGCCTACACAACTAAAAGCTATTCAGCAGGTTGAAGAAAAAACTACATTCGCCAATAGCCCACGAACCCGGCAACAATTTAGCGAATTCCACTAAAACTCAAACAAAAAACACGAAACGTAAACCGTTATATAAAACCGTATCCATATGCAAAAGCAATGAATAAAGGCTCAGGAAATCGTTGGAAAAACGTTAAATTAAATTTGAATCAAAATGAAAGGAAAATTGAACAGAAAAACGAAATTCCGAAGTTGGAGGTTCCCGACAAAAAAGCTACATCTCTGCTGAATAGTGTAGTGAATTTGAGCAAAGAAAAAGGTAAGTACTGTATATCCCGTGATCTGTGCGCCGGTATTTTGTCCTCTTCTAACTCATAATATAATGTGTTAGACAAGGATAGATGATAGGGACATAAGACCCGTCTACCCACTTCTATTTTGTGATTGATATTTGCGTTTTGTAAGCTAATTGACTAGTCATCCAAGCGTTTCCGCGGCTACACTATGATCGGCGGAACATTAATTTCGAAATTTATGTACAATTTCTTAAAGACTTAAATAAGTTTGGTGATATACTTAGTATGAGTTTTCGGTACTCTGAACTTTCAAAATTTCCTCTACATTATGGTTAGTTACATTTTTAGAAGCTTTTGTGTGATATTCAATAAAGAACACTCGATATTTTGTTGATATAGTGAAAACGTTTGAATTATGTCGTTTGCTTATGAAATACTTCTTCTAAGAGTATATACATAGAAAAGTGGTCGTATTCCTCATATTAGCATTAATGACCTGTCTCTTGATATGTCTTTGCCTTCGTTTCTGTACTGATGTTATTTCTCTCGTGAAAGGTATTGGTGAGCTTCCGTGTGTTCTTTTGCTTTACACTACAAGCCTTTTCAAAGATGAATCATCTCGATGTGTGCATGTTGTATTGTGTTTACTTATAGTAATTGAATTGAGTTTTTTACTCAATTCTCCTTAGTTTTGTCTTCAAGCTTAAGGATGGTAATCTTGCCTAATCATTAGACTTTTCGTAAATAAAATTTTCCTTTTATTCGATTTGTAAATTTTTGAAGTCTTTTCTCGAAACAAATTGATTACATTTCTCTGTCTACACAATTTTATTATCATTTTGGTAATTCTACAAAATAATCTCCAGTTACCTTTTCTATGAAAAATCTCTTTAGTAAATTCTAAAACAAAGTTTATCCAGACAAAAAACAGTTAGGTAATTATTTAATAACACGAAGGTATTAGATAAATAAGTTTCACTAACGATACCAATGGATATAAATTAAGAACGTGATTATCTAAAGTGGAATATTCATGCACAAACAGCAGGAATAAATTTGAGCAACCCTTATGCATTGCAATTATACACTATTATTGTCCATAAATCCTAAAATATCTTTTACCATCGGACCAGGTCGTGCAAAATGGATACATTTCTGATAAAAGACTTGTTAGCTAAATTTTAAAAATGCAGTTATGTTTTTTACTAATGAAAGTATTAAATATTTATTGGTTATTAATTTTGAAGCTTTTTCTAAGTAATAGTTGGCAAATGAGTGATGATGTTGGCAGTAGCTCACCTGCTGATAAGCTACTGCCGCCAATTATGGGGTGTCCATGGGCGGCGGCACCTCCATTCCATTCCGGATTGGGCTTCCGGTATAATCATTTATTCGGCGAAACACAGTGCAGCTTTCCGCTAGTTTTCTGTAAGACTCGTCGAGACGGCACTTCATGCCAAAACATGATTATCTCACGATCGAATTGTCGAATCCTAAATCAAGCTCCAAAGTTACCTTGTACGAATAAACTCACGAGATAGATTGGATGGATCGTTCCTTACTACCGTGGTAGTAATAAAAAAGACAGAGATGCTTGGTTTCGAACCTACAAACTTCCCCTCGAAAAGCGCACGTTCTCTACTGAGCCACCTTTGCTCTCGGTGTGGATATTAATACTTTTGAACTCTCAGAAACTTATTTAAATATTAGTAGTACCTATACTTTCAGATAATTATAGAAACTAGTTAAAATTACGAATATTAGGATAATAAAATAATTTGACTATAACATTACCTAAACCTAAAAGTGTGAAACTTGAGTAATAATAGGAGCAGAGGTGCCATAAGGTGCCACAACCGAATTTATGCCATGTCGTTACGGAGAGACTAACAGCCTGTTTAGTGGTTCTATCACTTTTTAGTGTTCTAGCAAGTGTTCAGGCCAAGTCTCATACAGGGTGTATTGGTGTTGCACTATTCTAAAAGTACCTAAATTTTATGATAATTTCTGTCCACACCTCCATTCTCCAAGCCTTGTCACAGCTGGTCATATTTGATAGACTTAATAATTTAACACCCAGACACTATGAATTCAAGTCATTTTTACACATGATGCTTAAAAGCGTGAAGTTGATTTTTTTTTGTTCTGAGAATGCCGCCTACCCAAAGTGCAATGGGCAGACGTCGGCGCCGACCATATCGGCGCCGCTTAATGCACACATCATCATCGTCATCGTCAGCCCATCTGAGTCCCTATTGCTGGGGCACGGGCCTCCCTCAATCACATGAGGGGTAATTGCCATACTCACCACGCTGCGCAGACGGGTTGGCGAGGTTTTTGATATAAATGCAGAGTTTTCCTTCTCTGAGTGCTGATGATTATGCCAGCAGCTTTACCTTAGTCGCCTTTTACGACACCTCGGTAAGAGTGAGGGTGGCCTATTCTACTCTGCCGGGACCTCACTGCCTTATGCACACGCAATCAGTCAAATCAGTCAAACTCTACTTAGGATTAACAGAAACCGAGAATTAGGATATCCCGTTATTTGCAAATGTGCCATTAAAAATCAGATGCTTTGTCTCTACGTCCTGTAGGATATGCACAAATTTGTGGAATCAGATACTTAATGTGTTATTTAAAATTTTGATGTGTGTAAAATTATGCAAAAGCGATGGTAGCTTAGTGAATAAGAATGTACGCCTCCGGAGTTGGAGGACGTAGGTTCAAACCCGAGCACGTATCTATGGAATTTTTCAAATATATGTTGTATTTCTAACATTAATTCGGCTGTGCGATAAAAACATCCTGGAGAAAGCTGCACGTTTAGGGTAAGTTTCTGAAACTTGTTGTATGATCTGGGCTGGATTTGTGGAAGTTGTTGCAAACTCAGTTACTCAGACATCAGTAGCTTCAATGTAATGTCAGACTTCTCCAATCCTGAATGTTGATGGTCCAGGATCATGGCCCATGCCTTTAAAGCGATCACTTTGGACGCAACCGGGAATAACATGATGAGATTCATGATGATGTAGGTGATAAATGTAATAAATCATTTCCAATACACCCTGTATAGGCCCTATACGTCAGTTATCAAAAAACAAGGTCGCCTTATCCACGCGATTCTAGACATTTGTCACACATTCTTTCTTTAATCGTCAACTAGAACGTTTCTTTCCACGTAAAAAAATTAAAATGTCAGAAAGTGTAACTGAAAATAAAACAACTGATAATTTTGTTAAAAATGATAAAGGAGAATCTGCAGTTGTTGATAATCTAATTGTTAAAAAGGTTGATGTGTCTGCAACTGATTTGGCTGCTTCGTTTGTTTTGCAAGAAGGTGAGTTTATTCCTTAGACTAAAGGTACAAAGGCAAGCTATAGATAGCGTGTTCAGAATACGACGTACCACGTACCTTAGTTCTATGGAACTTTGGCTGCGGGAGAATTTCCCGATGGCTACTTAGGGACTTTTATGAGAAGAGCGTACTCTTTTTTAAAAAGTCCAGCAACATTTTAGCGATCTTTCTGATTTTGCGGACGTTCATGGGCGGCGTTGACTACTTTCCATCAAGTGACTCACTTGCTTGTTTGTCTCCACTGGCATAAAAAAATCGAGTGTAATTTACATGTCAATCAGCGTTTTATCATTTTAACTAAGTATTCCGAGTTCTGGGGAGCGTGCTTTTACCATAGGCACCTATAGCATTGTTTACGATCGGTACAAAAGACCGAGACTAACTGAACTATAATGTTTTTAATCCTTTTAGGTAAGTATCTAAAATTTTCAGTTTTCGCAGAATTCAAAATGCGTTCTCATAATTTAAGTGTCGCAGCACTAGTTGTTCCGAATAATGTTGGATATTTATTCTTTTGTATCGTGTTTCTCTTATACAAAATTATATGTATGTTTCGCTTCGTTCCGCAAATCAAAATTATATTAATTTATATGAATGTATATCTAGTACTTTATATTATTTTATCCAAGCATAACATATTTATTTATTAGTATATAATGTTTTGTTTATTTATGTATTAGCATTATAAATATTTTAATATATATATACAGTTCACTCTTATTTCCCTTTTTCAATATTGCACCACCTACCCCTCCTCTACTATCAAATGTCCTTTGCCTGAAGGTTGTCTGGTAGAAATCGCTTCCAGCGATAAGACCGCCAAAATTGTACAATTAGGTTTCTGTAATGCCTTTTAAAGTTGTGTTTTTTTGTGCAATAAAGTATATCTATCTATCTATCTATTATGTATTCCCATAGGTTATTTTTACAGGATCATTCTAGTAAAACATCTTCGTGATTTCATGTTGTTATTTTTAGTATTGCTTCCGTTTGTCTATTTTCTTACAGATAATTATATACACAAGACTTCTCTTGCGATATGTTCAATAGAAAAGGTAAGTATGTGTACCGACTGTTTTAAGAAACAAGAGCATCGCAGCAAATATTGCTAAAATTTTGTATGATTAAATAACATTTATGATTCAACAAATCCAACGATTTTGATAAAGCCTTTATTTATTGTTGAGAAATCTAAATAAAATAGTTACATTTGCCTGCGGCTCTCTTGTTTTGTATAAACCATTTTTCAACTATAAATGTTTGTCTCTACTTCAATATTGGTCCGTAAAACTAGCAAACGTTGTAAAAACAAACCAAAAGAGCCTTGGGCAAACGTTACTGTTTTATTGTTTGAATTAATAGAAAACGTTTAAAAAAGAAAAATATTAAACGATGAATTAAACAACGAATAGACGTCCAATGTTGTGCTTACGTAGTAAACACATGAAGATTATTAATTGATACTGACTAGATGGTCAACTTAAAAAGATTATACGGTAACGAAACAAACACCCCAAACGACTCAACTACGAATCGATAGGTATTGGTAGTTACAAAGTAATAAAAGCTGCAATGGTACCAATCTGACTAAATATGATCTTGCAACATTCCAACCAAGACGTTATAACGACTCAACAATAACCCAATAACGACTCAACTACGAATCGATGAGTAATTACTGTGGTAAAGAAGTCATAATTGCTCAATGATATCAATCTGACTGAACATTGAATATGAACCCATACAAAACGTGATAGCGACTCAACAATAACTCAACGACGACTCAACATTTCGTTAACGGCTAAGCTACAAATCGATAGGTAATAGTGATAACGATGTAATAATAGTTCAAGGGCACCAATCTGATTGTACGTTGATATTGGCCAAATATGAACTTGCAACAGCCCTACCAAAACGTGATAACGACTCTACAATAACCCAATAATAACCCTAAAACGACACAGCTACGAAACAATAGGTACAACCTGTGCGGATAAAGAATGGGATCAGAAATGGCGGCGCATCTATTCACTTCTCGCTCGCACACTATTTGCGTCTATACTCGCACTCCACGAGTGCGAGTATAGACGCAAATAGTGTGCGCAAATACTCGCACTCCACGAGTGCGAGTATAGACGCAAATAGTGTGCGAGCGAGAAGTGAATAGATGCGCCGCCATTTCTGATCCCATTCTTTATCCGCACAGGTTGTATAGAATATTATTAACGGTAATAATAATTTGGATTGACCAAAAATAATCTTGCAACAACCTAAAATGAACCGATAATGACTTAAAAACTCGACAACGACTTAACAGCAATTCGACAACAGCTCAACAACTACTCGATAATGGCACAACTATGATAACAAATAGCGACTTAAGAATACGTTCCCTAAAACAAGGATAAAACTTTTTTTTTGTTGTTAGGATTATTTAATTATCCCACATTTCAAAGATCTGGAACCCAATTCTCATGCTTGTGATATTTTGAAAACATGGCGGATATCACTTGAAAACCATACAACAAAAAACTATGTTTAGTGATAAATGTCGTATGAAAATAAATATCACGAGCACGAGGATTGGGTTCCTGGAGCCCAATTCTCGTGCTCGTGATATTTTGAAAACATGGCGAATATCACCTAAAAACCAGACAAAAAAAACTTTGTTTTAGTGATATATGTCGTATGAAAATAAATGTCACGAGCACGAGAATTGGGCTCTATGTTATACTACATATATCACAATCGAGATGTAAGCCTATCAAATGTACTTAAGGTACGAACATTCTGTAAACACTACGCAACATCAAGTAAACATAGATTGTTTCCTATCCATAAGTGGATTACTCACTATTGTCTTAACAATGTTGGTAATGCTAATCACTCTAAACTTTAGCAATTATACCGCTAACATTGCCACGTCGAATACACTTGTGACCGTGTACGTAGAACGAAGGCTCGGCATACTTCATGGTACGAACCAATTACAAATCATTCTAATTTTAAATGGTGTAGCCAGCGCAAGCAAACTTGATACTTTGGAAGTTTTAATGAATTGATATTTTTTATGTTAGCAAATGAGCAGATGGATCACCTGATGCTAAGCGAGTGCCGCCGCCCATGAACACCCGCGACACCAGTGGAGTCACAAGTAATTGTTACTTCATTCAAAATTTATAAATGCGTTACTATTATCCTTTTTTATTTTTTTGTGTTTTTTTAAACGTAACGTAACATAAAACGGTTTAAAAGTTTACCGTTCATTTGTTTTTTATCACCTGAGATTTTTTTTTTCGGCAGTGCTAACAAAATATTTTATGCTTAAAATTTTCAATTGTCCTTGTAATTGTCAATACTAAAATTTTCCAACACTACTAGCCAACACACAAGTTCAAATTTGCGTAATATTTTTCCAAAAAGACAAGTTGATATTTTTTCTACACATAACTAAACCCTAACAAATAATCTTTTCTCAGTGCATATTGTGCTTCCTAATTCAAGAGTCAGAGCCACTAATTACACCCAGAGGATCACGTCGGTACTCATAGCATCGCAATGCAATTGGCTAAAAGTGAGCATGTTTGTTATTCTGTTGGAATTTACAGCATAGTTTAGGCCGGAATTATACAATTTACGACTAGAGAATGATAATTGTCATGAATTGAATAAATTATTGCTTACACGCTTGCAAGTAATTTAATGTTATCGGTATGTTTTCTTTTAAGAGAATTGTGATGCCATAACATCGCTTCCGTTAGTAATTGCAACTTCTCTTGCTTACCATCAGGCTGAGGAGAGCCAATATGCCATGCCACTATAAAAAATAAAATTGAGCATATTGGAGTAAAATTATTTAATTACTTGCTCTCAGATCAGGCAAGTTTCTTATACCTTTTATCGTGATTTGTTATGACAAAATTATTTCTTAGACAAAACATTGACAAGTCTTTATGGCCATTCTTTTCTAATACTTATGCCTCACATATTTCTCTTTTAGTAGTAGGCAGATAATAAAACCTTACATCTTGCCTTGATTGCATTTATTAATCTTGGTTATCCGTAAAAAAATAAAGTATTAAGATCATTTTTTTCCACTTAACGACCATCACTGTCAAAAGCCTCCATGCTGCGATAAGCTTACGATGCATGTGTTCTATATTAACGTACATGGTTGATACTTATGTGGAACAGTTTCTAATAGGCTTTCTTCATATGTGAAGTCTAGTGATATCTCGCATTGTGTACGAATTGGATGTATTGGCTAGAAAAAAAAGTTGAAAGTAGACACAAAAAAGAAACTTAATTCGTAGCTTTTGGATGCTTACTTCCATAATCAGATTAGCCTCTAGATTATCGGTGAGTGTCCTTCGGAGTATGGATTCATTATTTATTTAACATACAAAATACATACCAATGCTACCAACTAAAATATATTCAAGTATGGTAGGTCATATCGGCTATTTAAAAATTAAGCCCCTTTGAAGCCTTATAATTTTACCAATTACTATATCTGTTAAATTAGAAACACTAACATAATTTGAGTGTCTCCGTGCTAAATTGGATATGCATTAGAGCTGCAAAATTTAAAAAGTTAAATTGGCTCAATTATGAAAGTTGTTCATTACTGTTTTGTTTAAACGCACAAGAGGAAAAGCACCGTGGAAATTCATTGTGGCAAAAAGATCACTGTACTAAAATACGTAAACATAACTTTGTTAAAATAAACTGGTTGTGAGAGTAGAATAATCCGACGACAATTGTATTCGTATACTTTGCATTTTTACGCTTCATGTAATGTAAATCTCTTTGTTAGAAAAGTAACAATGGAACTGGGAAGCAAAATATTAAAAGTTCAGAATAAAAGAAAAGTATCTCTATAATTACCAACTTCAGTATAATATGTTTTGCCTTCTTTCACACATCTCAGTCATTGGTCATTTTCCTGCGTCACCTTCCCGCTCATCCTTTATCAGTGGTTTCTAAGACTGCACTTTTCTACATAAAACTTTGCAGTTTTTTAAGAATCAAAATCATAAAGCTACCTATAACCGGAATATTTTAACTATATCAAATCGATTTATATGTCTTCCTCGTACTAAACTAAACTCCATTCTATTCCACTATAAATTCCATTGCATGTGAGCGTATTATATACAAATATTCGCCAGATTAGCTATTCCCACACGAAGATCCAACATTCAACAATCGGTGCGATGTAAATTGCTGTTTGCATAAACATTGTCGTGTGTGGTGTTCCTTGTAACGCACCAAGTTTGAGCGCACCAACTCTTGTGTCCTTGAAAACGAGTGCACCAACTTTAAAACGCGTTAAATTAGGCTCAATCTAATAATACTTCTCAAAATAATTAACACTTGTAGGTGGGTAGATTATTTCAGTGTAATTATTAGTACAAGAAAGTTTTAATAAAGAATTATTCGAATGTCGTCATCTCTATTGATGCAAACCTTGAGATCACTTAATTGAGCTCAAAAACGATAAAGAAATGTCACTAAAATAACATAAAAAACCTCTTTTTGCCATTTTATAGTTTAAATTAAGTACAACTTAAAGTATATTTCAACGCGCTTCAAAGTTGGTGCACGTCAAGAAATACTTAGAAAATTGGTGCGTATGAGGAGCATCCCTGTGTTGTGGCGGAATTATTTCGGCGCTTGTGTCTGAAGGCTTAGCACCTGGCCTTTGTGCTCTCTGTTTATTCTGGTGCATTTTGTGATCATTTGCCTTTGTCTACTTTACCATTGGGTACTTTGGTGTATTCAATTTATACTTTGACTTTGTGTTTCCTTGCGTTAATAGTGTTCTTTATCTTAAGTATCATTAGATACGTCACCTTCAATTTAGAAAATGGATTCATGATTTTTTTTAATTCGTTTTGCTGTCTTGTCACAATTATTCAAAACTTAAATTGAATTTTTGTTCTTTTTTAATTTCAAATCTTTAGCAAATTTTATAAATTGTGTTTTTTTAATTGTGAAATATTAATGATCAAAATTATAACACCACTTTCCTTTTCAATAATTTGAAAATAATTTACTTTTTTATTTCGACAACTACTTAAAGAGAATTAGCTCGACATTCAGAAAAACGACTAGACTTCAAAACAGACAAGAAACTAAAAGACTAGACTGTAAAACATTTAAAACATTTTTTCTTACTCTAGAATGTAAAATAAAATGAAGGAATAAAATTAAAAATGTAAAATAAAAATCAAAAACACGGAATTGTTAAACAATGGATCAGTTGACAAAATTCCTAGTGTACAATAAAACTCCAATCAGCCAAACCTTGGACTACGATGCCTTGAAGTTGCACAAAAAAGAGAAGAAAGAAAAAGGATCAGGTTTTGACAAGAGACTGCTTCTGCTATCACCGGACTTGGGAATGAATTCTGAAGGTAAGTTTAGTCTAGTAATTCCCATTACCAATTCGTTTAGTACGTTTAACCTGACACCAGGGTCATTTAAGATTTTTTTTCATTAATATGGAAAAAATTGTTCAGCGGTTTTTGTTAGATGGAGCTTGTAAAAAGAAGATGTAGCTTTAAAAAGCAATCAAGCAGATGGTTCGGCGTGGTTTCGATAGATGTCACTATGCATTTCTACATCGCGCTAGTAAAGCGTGTTTCCGAAACAAAGACCTCAAGTCGTCGGCCCACAATAGCAATTTTAAAAAAGTATAGGAAACAAACCAGAGGTCTAGAAAGTATGAGGAATTTTATTAAATAACAATTAAAATTATTTCAGATATTCTTTTGATTCGTCCCCCTGACTGATTCTCGAAGGTGGCCGTACTACATAGCCATTGAGTATTGGTTGTTTTCCTCTAGATAGCGCTAGCACTAGCTAGCCGATTGATACCTCTATCTCGGTACATATGTATAAGTTACTCTACGTCTGACGCGTAGGGTGACTTAGGGTTGAGCTAAGGCGATGTCCACAAACTACACCTAATATCTTATTCTACATTCAGATAAAAAAGGATATACTTTGAGACGTCATTTAAACTTATGTTCATTAACTTTAGTATCGGTAGTCTTATTGCGTATCAAAATAAGTGTCAATGTTTTTTCTTAAGTAGAGTGTGGCAGTAAGAGCACGAACGAAAAAAGAATTGCTGTTTCATAAGTAGGTACATGTGCCTACTTATAAAACAGCTATTCCTTTTCATCACGATGTACGACGTAATATTCGTTGCCTACTTATTTATAAACGCTTTAATAGAATACACGTGTATTAGATAAAGTCTAGCTATTCCTGTCGAGAACGCATATTTTCTAAGGTATTAACGAACGATGGTTACAATGTGCCGATTAAGGTGGCTTAGAGTCACCCAGAGAGCAATGGAGAGGGTTATGCTCGGAGTCTCCCTGCGTGATCGTATCAGAAATGATGAGATCCGCAGGAGAAATAAGGTCACTGACATAGCCCAAAAGATTGGATGCCTCTAGTGGCAGTGGGCAGGGCACATAGCAAGGAGAACAGACGACCGTTGGGGCGGAAAGGTGCTCGAGTGGAGGCCACGCACAGGAAGTCGCAGGCGTGGCGCCCCCCACAAGGTGGACCGACGATCTGGTGAAGATCGCGGGAATCCATTGGATGTGGGCGGTACAGGACCGATCTGTGTGGAGAACATTGGGGAAGGCCTATGTCCAGCAATAGACGTCTGTTGGCTGTAATGATGATGATGATGATGATTATTGAACGAACGAACTTGAATTGTAGGACCGATCTGTGTGGAGATCGTTAGGGGAGGCCTATGTCCAGCAGTGGACGTCTTCTGGCTGAAATGATGATGATGAATTTAAATTAATATGGAATTAATATGGTTAGGTTCAGAATTATTTTTTCTGGTTCAGATGCTATTAAAAAGTCAAAATTGACTGTTTGTTAGCTAACACCATTATAGCTAGAAGACGGCAGCATTAGCCACATTTTCTATGTTTCACTCCCACCCGTGATGTTCAGACCTAAAACTGCAACCACACGCTCAGTGCGGCTGCATGCGATAGCGTTTATCAGTTGACGATCCGTTTAGAACAGTGGTAGTAAACGCTGACCCTGGTGCAAGGGTTGCGGATTCAATCCCCGCGCAGTACAAACATTTGTGTGCATGAACATATCTGTTTGTATTGGTCTGGGAGTTATCTATGTATTATAATTATGTATTTACAAAAGTATTATATGTGTAAATTTGTAATCCCACTGTTGATTCTGATATCCGTAACACGGGTGCTTGAGCTACCTATCTCGGAGTCAGATCAATGTATGTGATGTTGTGGAATATTTAAGTTCTCAACTCAGTATTTTACTCTAGTACGTCATTTAGGCACTAGTCTTTGTGTTGTGTGTCTTTTTTCATGTTTAAGTTGACCGTGCTACTAGAATTTCTAATCAAAAAACTTTTTACCATTTTCATAGAAGTGGTTTCTTTCTTCAAAAATCAATGCTTTACAAATATCGCATCATCATAATCATCAGGACTTAATAAAGGCCTACCCTCACACGAAGTGTAAATAGGCGTCAGTTTTAGGAGTTTACAATGTAGAGCACCCTTAGAGATTAATACATATTATTATATATGTTGATACGTAATATATACTAAAATAATGAATAAACATAAGTGATGCGATTCTACCACCGGCTCGGAAAGTTGTTTCTGGTCGAGAAAATCCGGCAAGAAACTCGCCAGTTACTCTTTTTAATTGCCAAACTTTTTAATTGTAACACTAAATAAAATAAACCGAAGCAGAGCAGTCTCCAAAGGTGGCACCTGTTCACAAGTATAACGTATGTGTTAGCCATAATTTCACTCAACCATATTAGAGGGAATGCATTGACCCGCCATATAGCGCCACCACCTCACAGACATTTGAGTGAGCATGACTACTTAGGTTCCCTTCATAGGTCACAAAAAGTAGTAGTTACTTAATCCAATACTAATAAACTGCAGGACGAGTCAATTATTTATTTATTTTTGATCTGTCAACCCCAGGCAGGCGGTTCCTGTGACTCATTGCTAGCGCGATGCAAAAATGCACAGTGCCATCTACCATAACAATGACGAACCACCTTCTTACTTGCTCTGTACTTTATACATGACTTCGAATAAGGTTTCCACAATTTTTTCCTTCCAGTCAAAGCCAGTGGTGCTTAAAAAGTATCTTATGTAAGTTTATGAACAACAAACAACTTGGTATAAAAAGGTCGTAAACTTAATAAGCAGGTAAGTTGTTCCGTAAGAACATGTATTTAATTGCCTCGAGATGATTTAGCTTTTCGTGTATCGTGTTTTCAACCTTCAACACATTAGGTGTTTACTACGAATTGAAGTCTAGCAATCTTGATACTTTTGTTCAATGAATGGATAAAATATTTCACCTCACTTAGTCATACTTTGCGGGGTATAAAGTAAACATGATTTTCGAAGAAAAGAGGCATTTGACCTGCCAAAAGTGTAGATTATTCAGGTACTTAAGGTTTGTTTGTACTGCCCTATTTATCACATGTCAATGTCACAGGTATTTTGAAGAAATACACCGATAAGATAAAGCAAATTTGGCATTATGTATGATGCTGACGACAAATTTCAAGAAGACAATTTTGGTGTTTCGCCGAGTGAGTGAGATTATCATTTCATCAGCCCATCGCAGTCCACTGCTGGACGTAGGCCTCTCCAATTGTTCGCCACCGTGATCTATTCATGGCTTTTCTGGTGTGTTTCGCTAGGTAAGTGAGGTGACTGAAGGCCCAATCTGGGGGAAACGGGGGTTTAAAGGTTGGCTGCGTACGTATGATTTCACTAATGTTGCCAGTGTTCACCTGTGGCGACAATCGTTTACCATCAGGTAATTCGTCAGTTTGTGTGCCAACGTCATCATCATCAGCCTATCGCAGTCCAATGCTGGATGTAGCCCACTCCAATTGTTCGCCTCCGTAATCTATCCATGGCTTCTCGCATCCATCTCTTGCTAGCCATCCTGCGCAAATCGTCCCTCCACCTAGCCAGAGCGCGCCCTACATTACGTTTGCCAAGACGCGGCAACTTCACTCTAGAACTCGTTTACCCCATCGGTTGACGGTTCTGCGGCTAACATGGCCGGCTAATATGGAGTGAGATTACCGGAGTCCTAATTCTGGGGGAAAAGAGAAGCTTAAAGGTAAACAGCGCACTTGTGGCTTTACTCTTGTAGCGGGTGTCCATAGGCGGCGGAAATCGCTAACAATTTGGTGATCCGCCAGTCAGTCTGTCACCTATAACATAAAATAATCAAATCAAAATGCATCGATTTTTTTTCTATTTCACTCTATGTTTTTTGGAGAAAATATTTTGGTTAAATCATCAAAAAACACGGCCTATACTCGTTTTCCAATTTGCAGATATTGCTTCCCCAAACTTTTAATCCAAGTCAAATATCAAACACGTTGAGACCGACCCCTCAAATTCCTTCTGCTTATCTTGTCAATTAGTTTGATGAATGCATAACAGCGCAGTTTTCAGCCCTGGTGCAAGGTACAAGAGGTAGATTTTACAAATGTTAAGAAAGTTGACTGGCCCGATGCCGCGATAGCGTATTTTGGGAATGACCCTACCTTATACTCCAAAGGTTGTGACTCCAATGTACTGAACAAACATTCATATGATATACACTTGTGTTTATTCAGTGTCGGAGATAAATGTGTAATGTATTTACATATATACTTATTACATACGTTGTTGGCTTACCCCTTATCCGCACGAAGCAATTCGCTTCCATTTTCATAATGCGGACAGCTAAGGAATGAAACTCCTTGCCAAGGTTTGTTTTTCCAGATTACTATAATCTGGACATGGAACTGGCATATTTTAGGCGAACGCGTTACATCCTAAGCCTCATGGTCTCTTTCCATGAGGTGAGATCTTGCGTTGGGCTTCAGTTCAAAAAGTAAAAATAAAATTAAGAATTAATTATGTTGCCCATATTGTTCCCTAAAACAAGTACTGAGTTACTCCGTGACCATGGCGCTTGCAATAATGCGGAAATATCGGAAAAAATAAGGTACATGGGAGAAATCTCGTTAACATAGGTGTTTACGAGATTAAGAATAGGTTCTTAAGTAAATAATGCACTTAAAAAATTATCGATAGTTTTTGGGTGGGACTCGAATTCACGATTTTTTTGCTAAATGATTTTCTTCTCCCGAAGCGAAATGAGGGTGGGCCACTAGTTATTAATAAATCAGATACTCTACTGTCTGCCGCGAATCCTTACGTTTAGTATAATGATGATGATACCCAGCCGATTTCGGCTACAGCGACCACTTTGTGTAAGCATCGTTTTTTTTTTAATTTGAGCACTAAGGTTTTCCTGACCTCTGGTGTGCTTTCCAGTGCCTTTTTTTTTTGGTAACGCAGAGAGAATGCCACCGGCTCAGAAGGAAACCGACGTCGGCGCCGCCTTATGCACACCCGGCCGCTGGGCCGGGTAGTGTGGGGCTCTCCCCTTGGGTACTCCTAGGGGCATACCCACTAAACTCTCTGCAACAGTTTCCATCCCTCGCCCGGGAGAAACTCTCAGAGCGGGAATGCGGGCTATAGGATGAACCTTTTCAAGTCACCGCGAACCCGCTCAGGGCGAAAGAGGCTCGCCAATACGGCCTCTCTCCACACTCCGGTCCAACGGACCTAGGGCCTCTCCCACGGCCCACCAAGTACCGCCCCCTGAATGGCACCCACACTGCTGGTTGCAGTGCAAACACCACTCACCACCGGGAGACGGACTGCGGGTACCCTTTCCCACCCATACACTGCTGGCTGCAGTGCAGAGTGGGTTGGGGAAATAAAACCCGCAGCCTTCAAAGCGAAGCCGCCGCGAAACCCAACTCCGCTGGATACGAAGCCGGGAAAGTTGGCAACACTGTCCAACTATCACCACGTGGCTCGAAGACTCAAAGCTGGACACCGAACAAGGCCTTTCGGCCACTGCGCCCGAAGGCGCTCCACTCTGGTGGGCCCAAGTCAAAACGCAATCACCTTTGAGGTGACTCGGGCCCAAAACAAAAGAGGCCGCAGGAGAGGGGTTTTCCCAAACCGTGAGGCCGGTCCTAGGCCCCGAGGGTGCTCAACTGGGGGTCGACAAAACGACTCCAGGAGCCCTCCCGTGTGTGTGCAGCTGTTAGCCACCGGGTAGCAATGGGCGATGCCCATTACTACCCGCCGTTGCCCAAGGACGCCAGGACCCTTTCGGTAGCAACTCCAAATAGAGCAAAAATACTACCGAAACGAGGAAGCCTCCGCACCGTAGTCCCCGTGCTTTCCAGTGCCTGGCGTAACCAATCTTAGCGCTGAACGTGCGCCTACAAAGGGAACACGTTAGCACACCACAGGGAATGGCTGGATGTGGGCGTGCCTTTAGGTCATCTCGTCTTTTGTCCAAATATAACCTCCTCACTTCTTCACCTTTTGCACCTTTTGATGGACGAGTTGCCTCCACTCAGGTGGTTGCGCTGCCTGTTTCGCCCAGTGAGCGGGCTCTATACAGCATCTTTTTTAGTGTCTTTTCAGGACATCCTTGTATCTTAGGTACTAACCTCTGCGTTTCCGCTTGCCGTACTAGAGCTCTGAATAGAAGATGCGTTTCGCCACTCGCTCTTCAGCTATTCGCGAGACATGTCCACTCCACCGTTTAGTATATGTATAGATTTGTATAACAATTCCCTCAAGTCCAGATTTGTAAACTATTGTCAGCCAGAAACGTTATACAGTTTGCTGGTGCAAGATACTAGAGGGCGCGGTGCGTCTATATATTGAGCTCACAGAGTCGTTTAAGGTAACGGGTAGGGCATACTAGCGACGCCAATAAATTTAAATTGTGAGCATATAAACCGGATATCTTTTTGACTATTTCGAAACTGCAGCCTCTCGAAAAACACTAATACTATTTTTAAAAGTATGTTTCGAATTTTTTGAACATAGCTCGGGTTTATGATCACCAATCCGCATTTGGCAAGCGTGGTGATTAAGCCTAATCCCATCATAGTAGCGATGACTTGATTTCTATGATGGAGACCTTTGCTCTGCAGTGGGACAGTTTATAGGCTGATACTTTTAATACTATTTACTTAATACTTAAACTTAACTTTTGGGTCTGCTTTTGTACTAGAAATTTGAATTACCGCCAAAAACAGCCACTTATGGCGTTAATCCAAATTTTGATTGCAAAAACAGATCAGAAAGTAGTGCAAAATTAATAAATAAATAGTATAAATGTTTGCTTAGAGACTCCCGCTCTGCAATTGTTTAAAATAGATCCGGTTTAGTAGCTAACAATTTAAATCGATTGGTGTCACTAGTTAGGGTTACCCGTCGCCTTGAAATCGGCACATGATGGTTGGAATGGTTATTCCTATGGTCGAGGTTCTCTTGAGTTATACGAGTATGATCTCGCATTCAGAGGAGTTGTGTGGATGGTTGAATTAATTGCGAAAGTTTGTGGGGGTTTGGCGCATTTGATTTTATCTGGGGAAATTGTTATGTCCAATAGAAAGAAACCTTTATTTTGCTATAGGTGATGTTTTAACTAAAAAACTCAACTAAAATAAAATCAAGGAGATAGTGTCAAATCACCGGTCGATTTCATTATAACAGCTCCCCTCTATAATCAATCGATATTGGTAAAATTAAAAAGGTTTTGCTTCGCCAACCCGTCTGCCAAGCGTGGTGAGTATGGCAATCACCCCTCATGTGATTGAGGGAGGCCCGTTCCCCAGCAGTGGAGACTTAAATGGGCTGACGATGACGGTGATGACCTACATTATTAGATCAACAGGGCGTTAATCAAACCCAGGACCCCGAGAACACGCCCCTCACTTAAACCTCTATCCATTATCGGCCGTGATCTCGGGGATTCGATTCCCGGGTCGAGCGAAAGTATGTTTCGCTTCATCTTTCTTGGTACGAACTGCTAAGGAATGGAACAACTTCTGTATTCCAAGAGAGCTACAATTTGAGTGTCTTTAAGTTGAGAGTGAATAGGCTTCTTCTGGGTAAGCACGCTACATCTTAGACCTTATTGTCACTTTCCATCAGGTGAAATGAGGTTAAGTGCAAACCCATTTAATAATAAAAATAAAAAAACGAATTTTTCGAACATGGCTCGGGTTTGGAATCACCAATCCGCACTTGGCAAGCGCTGTGATTAAGCTTAATCCCATCATAGTAGCGATAACTTGATTTCTATGATGTGTGACAGTGCCGTGGGACAGTTTAGGCTGATACTTTACTTTAAAGTACAAACGTGAACCTAATTGAAGAAACTATTAATGTATGCCAGTAACATGTTAGTACATAATATTAGTGTCAAACTATCGATATTACTGCCAACAATTGCCCAAACGCCCGATAAAGTTAATACATTTTGTATAAAATGTTAGGTTACAGCGAATTTTATACAGGCAAATTTTTTATCTGTGAAATAAGCCAGCAGCGTGACAGGCCCGAACTAGAAGATAAGGTTTTTAATTAAAAATAACGTGGAATGATTCAGAAAACAAAGATACGAACTATCTTGATATGGGAGGTCTAACAGATAGGAATAGGAAATTTTCTGCTTAATTTGATATACCCTAAGTACATTCCATCACTGAATCGCAAGCGATTGTCATTCCATGGCGGTCTAATACTGTGCGTTTTTCCCGGAACTTTCTACCACGTACCTCAGTTCTGTGGAACGGTTTGGCTGCAGGAGTATTTCCGGACGGCTACGACTTAGGGACCTTCAATAGAAGAGCGTACTCTTTTTTAAAAAGACCGGCAACACATTAGCGATCTTTCTGATTTCGCGGCTGTTCATGGGCGGCGATGATTACTTTCCCTCAGTTGACTTGCTCGTTTTTCCGCCTCTAGAATAAAAAAAAATGCTAAGACGTGGCAAATGGCATCCTTATGTGGTAGACTTGCCTCTGGTCTACATGAAGCAATTCGCTTCCACATTTACGAGTAAAATGCGAATAGCTTAGGAATGGAATTCTCTGCCAGTTCTGTTTTTCCTGACCACTATAATTTGGACATATTTAAGGCAAGAGTGAACTCTAGCATAGCTTTTTTTTTTTTACTGTAGATAGGTAAGCGTTTGACCATATTTCACCTGATGGTAAGTGATAATATGGTCTAAGATGTACCACGATTACCTAGAAGATACCTATTCACTCGCGCTTTGAAAACCCCCAAATTGTAGCCACTAGGGAACACCTCTTCAGGCAACTGATTCCACTGTTTCGCAGTACGAATAAGAAAACAGGATTCAAACCTCTTTGTGCGGACTTTTGGTATTTCTACCATGTACCGGTGTCGATTGAGGGTCTGCCAGGTGGAGTAGTGGAAGAACGGAAATGCTGCAATGGCATTGTACAGTTCCGTGGCGCACTCTCCAAAATGTATCCGATAGAAGACCGATAAGCTTGCTACCTTGCGTCGGTGTTCAAGGCTTCATCTTCTAGGCAAACGCGTATCATCCTAGACCTCAAACTAACTTTCCATCAGGTGCGATTGTGATCAACCGTTAGTCTATAGTCTAACAAAATGTAAGTTGGACCTAAAATGTTCTTATTTTATCCAATAGGAGGCAGACGAGCAGACGGATCATTTGATGATAAGCGATTCATCATTCATCATTCAAGTCATATTTGCGCTGCCAAACATTAAACTTCCCTTCACCCAAATGTGGGAGAGCTACGCTTAGGCATGAATGAGCCGGCTCGACTGGAGTGATACCACTGTCACAGAAGATCGGCGTGAAGCAGCGCCTGCGCTGTGTTTTTCCATGTGAGTGGGGTTACCGGAGGCCCAATGGGGGGGAAGGGGAAAAGTTTGGCAGCGCACTTGTGACTCCACTGGTGTTGCGAGTGTCCATGGGCGGCGGAATTGCTTACCATCAGGTGATCCGTATGCTCGTCTGCCACCTCTCATATAAAAACCTCGATTTGAGTCTCCTGCCTTTACTCCTCGTATTCACTTAGCAAAAAAACAGCGCTGGAAAACCTATATTAACATTTATTTCTTAATACTTCCATGTCTAGACGGCTGTCTAAACATGTACCATTTTCTTTTATTCAGCTCATACATTGCAAGGTTCTTCTACACCTTTATGTTATTTGAAACCTGCACAACTATTTTAAAAGCCAGCCATTTCCAAAGACAGTCACCGTATATTGTCCCGATGTCACCAAATGTATCTGAGGTAAGCCCCACGTCTGCACGTAAGGAACGAATGAATAAAGTTGGGAAGTTCGTGTCAACGGACACGTTCTGATCATGTTCATGTTCTGATCTGACTTGGAGGAGTAAGGATGGGTGTACAATATGGTTACCATTTTTTCCCATTTTTGATACAGAATTTTGAAAAGGAAAGAACGATTGTCACTTAAGATTCTTGAGAAAATTATGTATCTTATAATGCTACGATGATTATATTATGTTTGTTTTACGAAATTTTACCAACGTGAATTAAGATGAAAGTTAGATTAAAATTATGGAACAATTATTTTTGTAAAACTTCAAAACATAAAAGGAACTTTGCTGCCCATACTTTGAAAATGCACCCGGATGCTATGTTGGATAAAAATCGATCTAAGATGGCCGCCGTCACAAAGATATGGATTTTATGTTTTAACACAACTCCCACAATATGGGTATCATATAAAAGAGCTTGGGTCATCATCATCATCATAATCAGCAACCCACACTCGTCCACTGCTGGACATAGGTCTCCCCTAATGCACGCCACTGTTCCCGATTTTCGGCCACTCTCATCCAACCCACACCAGCCAACCTTCGAATGTCATCATCCCATCTTGTCGCAGGGCGTCCTACACTACGCTTACCGAGTCGCGGTCTCCACTCAAGGACTTTACGGCTCCAACGTCTGTCAGTTCTGCGGCTAATACGACCAGCCCACTGCCACTTCAGTTTGCCCCTTATGACAGATACTGTAAGAGCTTGGGGTAACAGAATATATTTACTGTGACAAATTTCAAATACAAGATGGCCGCCGTCGGGGGTTTTTAAAATTTCCAATTTTGACATCTGCCCATTAAGTATATTGTTGTAAATAGACTTTCTGATGTAATTTGTGTGATTATTTTTTATTATCAGGCCATGACTCTCGTCTTGGCTCAGTCAGCTTTGAAATATCTGGTATTCTTAGAATCCTCTGAATTGATCAGTTTTGTGTTTGCAGTAAAGGGATATATGAAACGAGTAAGACCGCAGCTTTCAGTTACAAAAGTAAATAAGAAGCTTATGTTAACTTATAATTTCATCATCATCATCATCATCAGCCCATTTAAGTCCCCACTGCTGGGGCACGGGCCTCCCTCAATCACATGAGGGGTAATTGCCATACTCACCACGCTTGGCAGACGGGTTGGCGAGGGTTTTGATATAAATGCTGAGTTTTCCTTCTCTGGGTGCTGATGATCATGCCAGCAGTTTTACCTTAGTCGCCTTTTACGACACCTCGGTAAGAGTGAGGGTGGCCTATTCTACTCTGCCGGGGACCACACGGCCTAACTTACTTAACTTGTAATTTATCTTTCAATAATTTATTTCAATCATTCTTCATCATATCTTTCAATCATAAATATCTTCTACTATTTCCTATCTTTTGTTAATTCAATAAAACATATTCTCCCTTATTACAAATCGTTAACTAAGGATAGACCCGGAACACCACTTTTGAACATTGCGTGTTGGAACGGGATGACATGAGCTTTAATACGGTAATAATTTTAGATCGGGATTTGTAATAAGATGATTTCTGTTTCGTTTCTCACGTATAAAAAAAAATTTCGCAGTGTAGACCAAGCCTTAAGGTGTCTCAGTTGTAATAAAAGCAATCTTTCTTTCATGTTGACCCAAGAGGTGTCAATGTTGCAAGACTGGCGAGACGTGTGACGTGCACGAATTGCAATGAAAACACAAATCAAGCTATAAAATAGCTTGATATCCCTCATGTATGCTCATGTTGAAAACTGTAGCTGTATTAAGCTAGTAGGTTTTCTAAAAAATAAAACATTTTAAGTAGGTATATTTAAGAAAGTTAAATTATTAATTATTTTTTTATATTATGGTACTACCCGAAGATAACTTGCCAATGTCAAGTAACTTATTGAGAATAAGTGGGTAGTCAACAGTCGAAGTTAGCTAAAGTCACAGTCACTCAATAACTTTATGTTTTCTAAACACAATCGCGGTTTTTAAGACTCTATTAGGTCCAAGCAAGTTGTCTGTGACAACTCACTCGACTCACAATTGTAGTGTTAAAAACGATACAATTCAACGATTCATATTATCAGGATCACTTTCGCGGGACTTCACTGCTCAAATAAACACTAAATTTGTTCACTGAAAAACCACTAGATATTCGTACTGATTTAAAACCTTTGAATTGCATCAGACCACGCGTAGTGTTTGACTTCTACAGCCAAAATCATTATAAATTAGATTAAAACATGGAGTGTCAATGTGTCATTCCCATACATTTGCAAAATGCCAATTGTCAAAATGTGTGGGGACTTGACATTTGCATCTGTCAGTTTACAGCAGCAGCAGCGCACATGACACCACAGAGTACTTTTACATATGCATGTGACTCCACTGGTGTCGCCGGTGTCTGGGGGCGGCGGCAATCGCTTACCATCAGGCGATCTGTGTGCCCCTCTGCCGCCTATTACATAAAAAAAAGCATTTTTTCAACACAATCGTAAACGAAACAAACATTCCTTGTCGATCTGATCTATAAATAAAAAATAATCTGATAATAACAAAAGTTTTGAGAGGTCTCCAAAAGTGAGAAATTCGTAAAGCCGCTTACAGTCGCCCACGTTTCGTTTTTTATAAAGAAAAATACGAAAAATTTAAAAGATCACTCTCAATCTGTAATGTTATTATTTTTGGTTGAAAAAATTACAGTATACAGGGTGTGTCCATTAATTGTTAGTTATATGTTATAGGACTGCCTAACAGTTAGGTACGTATTACCATGGACTAATTATATAATAGTCCATGGTATTACATAGGACTGCCTCGATGGTACGATACGGTAATTGGGCAGTGGGTTGCACATAAAAGCGACGACTGCGCAAGTGGTCCCTGGTTAGATCATCGGGTCGGATCCAAAACTTGTACAGTCTTCGGTAAGAAATTATTAGTGTCAGCCCGGAGTCTGGAAATTGGCGGTCTTGTACCCCCGTGCCTATTTATCCACTTCATCGCTCACATCTTCAGTAACCTTAAAGAGTTTAATAAAATTAAAGCAGGATTTATTATTATGTACATTGTATTTATGCCAAATTATAACGAAAATATTCAACATTCCAGTAAAAGACAATTATTTTCAAAACTCAAGTATTGTATCTAATCGCAAGTAAAAACGCCATCCGTAGTAAAACAAACACATAAGAAAAAAAACCCGTGCCTTAATACGACCGGAGAGCTATTGGCATAGAGTAACTTATATGTACTGAGATAGAGGCATCAGTCGACTAGCCAGAGCTAGCGCCATCTAGAGGAAAATGATCAATACTCAACGGCTACGTAAAAAAACAGCCATCTCCGGATCAGAAATCATTTATATGTTAGTTAATAAAATTCACAATATTTCTTATATATCAATATTCTTTTTCAAATTACTCAATATGGGTTGGGTCGGCAGCTGGAGGTCATTATTTCGTAAACACGCTTTACTAGCGCGATGTAAAAATGCATAGTGACATCTACCGAAACAACGACGAACCACCTGCTCGATTGCTTTTTCAAGCTCCATCTGCTTTTAACAAGCTCCATCTAACGAAACAAGCTGAAGTATTTTTCCCATACTAAGGGACGAAGTACTAAGTGTAATGACCCTGGCTATTGGACTCAGGGTCCTGCGTCCGATCTCTGTCCTATAGTTAGACGGATACAAAAAGTTTTGGCTACGTCATAATAAACTAAAATCCGCCTCAATCTTTCCACTTGAAGAAAGTGCTAACTACAAAAGAAAGAGTTAAGTCATCGGTTCAGTCCGTAATTGCATTCTTAGAAGGCGCTTCCTATCTGCAACCAAACGTGAACTAACGCAATTATGAAATAGTGAGAAGTGTAAATTTTGTGTTTATAATTGTCGACGCAAAAACCCGGGGTAATAATATAAGTGTGTCTCTGTGTGAGTCTGTGGGACTGTAGCTTTCAAAAAGATGAAGCAATATTGGTTAAGATTTATTTAGTAAAATTGTTAATATGACGGATAAGAATAAAAAGTGTGGTGAGTAAAAAAGATTCTTATTCTCATAAATACCACGAATATTTAAGTACAACAATAACCAAGCCTAGTTTTACAATAGTTGACTATTCTGGGTATACCAGTTTCACCTTTCTTCACAACTTTTTTTTTTATTTATTAATTACACAAGCAATAACCATTTGGTAAGATAGCAATTAAAAAAACCACTAAGGTTTACTCATAACTATCGAGTTTACAATATTATTCACTATTTTTAACCGAAGTCAGCGCCTAGTCCCTGTTGAATAATTGAATGTTGTATTAAATTACAACGTAGTATTGGGCGCCGACTTCGGTAACACCTTTTCGCGAATGTACTGTTATAAAATGTTGTTTGAGGTGTACAAAGTGTAAAAAATATTATTTTACACTTTTTAAATCGTGGTAATTGAAGGCGGTTTTTTTTTTGCAGATTTTTTTTTATAGTGTCGTACATGGTATATTTATCTATAACAGAAAAACAATCTACAAAAGGCTTTAAAAGTATTACTTAAGTTTATCTTTAATATTATTTCTTCTAAATAATACAAGTATTTAAGCTACTTACCTACTTACTATAAACCAGGTCAATTTATATCATTTGTTTATCTAATTCAGCTGGTGGTAAATCCTAAATAGAAACTCAATAATAATAATGCTTTCATTTCTCAAGGCATGAACATATAAGAGGTGTCCACTTGTTTTTATTTTAGAATAGATTTGATGACTGTAAAAAATCTTTTACTCTCTTACAATACTGACTGACTTAGTTTAAAATTTATAAAAAATGTTAATACAAAAAAAATAATTAGGTAACTGAAAGATTCTAAGCCTATTACTTGTTAAATTATCATCTGAATTAAGGTAGAACATAAGAATAAGGGCTTAAAAATAAATTATTTGCATGTCATTTGATTTCAGTCTTCTTTGTTCTATATATTTTATTGTATGTAAAGCGAAATGTGTTGTGCACTAAACACATCACTAAAATCGGTAAAATAAAATCTCTATCATTTCACTGCAATAAACTCAACTATCAACCGGAAAAAACAATGAAATATTTGGAACCTATTCGAATTTCGAAATTCACCGATAAAAACGTCAACAGTATAAATCAGCATCGAAAACAATTCCAAATGCCAGGTAATGGTCTTTTTAAAAATCGAACCCGACGCCATTTTGAAATATGGCCGCCACACATTATTGCGAGTACACACGAACCAGTTCGCTCCATTCTCTTTGCCGGGTTATTCTGATTGATTCTTGCGATCTTAGTTTTTACTAGACTTAAGAAAACTTAAAAGGAATGGTTTCGAATATTTGGTCTAGTATGGAATATTAGTGAAAAATCACATTTAATATTCTTACTTGGGATTAACAACAGCAACGCGCGTAACAATAAGTGACAGTTAAATTCACAATTTACTACTAGTGATGTCTACTTAGCGTATCGGTCTTTGAAAAGGGCATGGTATTTAGCTGGCTTCGAAAGCCGGCCAAACTTCGTCTAGAAGTTCCAAAGTTGATTGAGAATTTGATAGGTTTCTCACAAAGACTTCGCAATTCTAAACATTTAATGGCCAAAGCATTCGAAAAACTCAAAAAACGTTGTAAAGTGAAACTGCGATGGTGTATGTTGGAGACAGATTTTATGGAAAAAGTGGGATTTGAGTAAAAATCGAGAGTTTGTTGATTGAGAGTGGGAAATATTATAGAGAATGAGATAAATATATTGTAATTTGTTGATTTGGTGTGTATAAAGACACCTTGATTTATTTCCCAATAATTGGAATGAATTTGGTCCTGTCGCGGTACTTATGGTATTATTTTGCCAATTTGCCACACATGTTACACCTTATTTTTGAGTTTCAGATTTTTTATCGCTATTTAATCCCGTACAAAACTATTTAAATTGTTTCTTTGCTGTAGTACCTGTTCAATAGATATTATGTGAACTTGACTATTGTGTATTCCAAAAAATATATATTCATAACTAGTGGCCCGCCCTTACTTCGTTTCGGAACATTAGTTACGCTTTTTACCAATGGATGGCGCTAAGTGTCGATTACATCGCGCAACCGTTTCATGTTTATGGATAACCTATAAGCGTGGCCGCTGTCTGTAAGAGTTACCTCTTTATAAATAGTATAGATATTCCTTGCTTTCCTCAATTCCTCATAAAAGTATAACAGGAGAAATTCTTATCTGAATAGTCCTTTAGCACCGCAAGTGTCGGGTCTAAAAATAAAAGATTAATTTCCTATGAGGTCGCTAGGTGGCATGTCTTTAATCTGCCAAACGTGACGTAACGGCCAAGCATGGAGAAGGATTTATAGGTTTTATTACTTAGGTTTTATCGGTTCGTGTAAAACACTGACGCCGATTTATTTTGGCGGGAGACGTGTTTGCAAAATCTTAATATGGCCATTTTTACTAGATCAAGAAAGATTTTTTATTTTTTCAGATTTTATATTTAAAAGAGCGTTGTGCTTGACTTGGTTACATTCATGCCATTTACCATAATGCCGTGCGCTGCGTTAAGCGAGCGCACGTCGCGGGCGTGCTGTTTCATGTCATCTCCACAGAGCAGCGTTGCGTGAAGCCGGTCTCCCGTCACGTGCGGCGTGGGCGAGGGAGCACGCCCCGCGGGCGACTGTCGATGGTCGCACTGCGTTAAAGGGAGGTCGTTGCGGATACGTCGTGTGGTCCCCGGCAGAGTAAAATAGGCTACCCTCACTTAAGAGTGCCGAGTTGTCATAAAAGGCGACTAAGGTATAGCTGCTGGCATGATCATCAACACCCAGAGAAGGAAAACTCTGCATTTATATCAAAGCCCCGCCAACCCGTCTACCAAGCGTGGTGAGTATAGCAAATAGCCCTCATGTGATTGAGGGAGGCCCGTGGCCCAGCAGTGGGGACTTAAATTGGCTGACGATGACGATGATGATGACGTTGCGGATAGCTGCGACTGGCTATTTGTCCGCAACGGAGCACAATGTGGATGCCTTAAGGCGACGGGTAGGGCACACTAGCGACGCCAATCGATTTTAACTTTTAGCTACTAAACCGGATTTATTTTAAACGATTTCGGGGTTACAACCTCTCGACAAGCACTTGTACTATTTATTAAATAACCATGCACAAATGTTGGGTCCAACGTGTACGCGAAAAATTCGTCACCTTGACGCAGCGCTCAGCCTAAAACTGTTTTACGCAGCATTATCGTAATAACATACGAATAGCCAGTGTGTATCTTAGCACAGTTTTTCGAATAAAGATAATTGTATTGTGTCTTTTTTGTTTTAAACTTTCATGGTCATTAACATTAGACACTAAAACAGAGCTACTCCGTGACCATGGCGCTTGCATCAGTGCCGAAATATCGGATACTCAGAAAAAAGTTACGTGGTAGAAATCCCGTA
Organism: Marasmia exigua; assembly: GCA_019059595.1. Classification (NCBI taxonomy): domain Eukaryota; kingdom Metazoa; phylum Arthropoda; class Insecta; order Lepidoptera; family Crambidae; genus Marasmia; species Marasmia exigua. Next base: position 22,630,089 of record CM032464.1, on the reverse strand, counting down.
AAAAACTTTTTTAATGCGTCTTTTTTTTTCAAAAAGTATGTAAGTGTTTAGCTACTTTACAAATTCGTTTTTTTTAGGTTTATGGTAGGTTTTCTACTCAGTTGTTCCCGGGGAATATCGTGGAAGGAGGTTTCGGCTGTATCACCATGATATTCCCCAATATGGGCGATGAGGGAGAACCGCAGGGGGTTTAGTGGGTATGCCTTTGCCTGGCTTCTCTTTTGGAGAAGCCCCTCGCCAAAGGAGAGCCCCACATAACCCGGCCACCCCCCGGTAGTCTGGTATGCATAAGGTAGTCGGCTCATCTCTTGAGCCGGCGGCATTCCCCCTGCGAAACCAAAAAAAAAAAAGTTTTCTACTCAGTTGCCAACCGTATGATTTCTTTTCAATATTTGAAAAGATCAATATTTTTGGCACTTAAATTTATATAACAGCTTTCGATTGAATATCGTGTCAGAATATTTTAAAGTTCATGGCTAAATATCAAGACAATATTTTATCTAAAAATATAAATAACGTGTAGTCACAATAAATATCAAAATATTTAGGTTATAGTATAACTTGATATAAAAATATTTATTACAAAAGACAGTTTTTTGACCGTGAGAGAGCCAGGTTTCGGCATGAATGGGCCAGCTCGACGCGATACCACGGCCTCACAGAAAACCAGCGTGAAGCAGCGCTGTGCTGTCTATCACTGCGTGACTGAGGGTGCCGGAGGTCCAATCTGGGCGAAAGATGTGTTTATAAAGGAGTTTAAAGGTTGGCAGCGCAGTTGTGACTCAACCGGTGTCATGGGTGTCTTTGGGCGGCGGAAATCGTTACCATCAGGTGATCTGTCTTCTCGTCTGCCACCTATCACACGTTTTTATGATTATGCTACGCATAGCGTTCTACAATCATTATATTTGTAGATATTATTATATTTATGTATACAATTAACTAATAATATTACTATCGAAAAGTAACTTTTTTTTAGGCATTTACTCGTATGAATATGTACTAGTAATTTTAAAGTGGTCATATTTTTTGAATTTAATAAAAAAAGGCATGCTTTGGTGCTGAAAGGGTTCGCAATGCGTACGCAAACCCTCTGGTGTCGCAGGTATCTATATAGACTGTGATAATATTTACTTTCTTGTGATATGCATATTTTTTTGCAGTTTAAAAATACATCACTTAACCAAAAACAATGCCATAAATATTTGGCAATATTTTAAAACTTTTTTAGTACTTATGAGTATGCCAATCGTGTCGCCTTGAGTATTTTCAGCAAATGGCTATAACGGAATATAAATTCTATCACTTACTTAAAGTGAAAGTCATTCTTCCAATAATGAAACCATTTACACTAACACGGTATCATTTCATAGATTCACCTTGAAAGCAGCCTATTCCACCTTTATATCTTTATTTAACACGTGAACACGTTGCAGTCATGCATCAACATAGACGTGCAAAACGTGGTACCTGTCTGCAGTTAGCTTCGAATACAAGCATTTTCGAACTACCACCTTCACTGGTTTGACGTGTGGCGTCAAGACACACATTAAGTGCGGACGGCAACACCTTCTTCCAAGGTGAGAGGGGTGATTTTCCATAGTTTCAGTGGGAGTTTATTTTGCGAATTTGATTGCAGGCTTGATGGACAATTGTGAGTGATATTCGATTTAGTAGAATTGGATTGGCTGACGGTCTAATGCCTTTGTCATTGGTGGAAATTGAATAGTGGGAAATATTTGCAAATAAGTTCCAACTGTTACAATAGTGTTTATTGAAAGCAAAAGTGAATACCCATGTATCATAGTATCTATTCAATCAAGTTAATGGGAAATATGATTTCTGAGAAATTTAATTGAAATAGGTTTTCAATATCAGTGCAAAAGTGTGTATCGGTACCAGGAAAGCAGAATGTGTGTAGAGATGTGATTTCTGTCCACTCTAAAATAAGTGTCTGCATTTCTGCAAGAATTGTATTAGAGGAAGGACTTGGCCCGGCCAAATGTTTATCATAACGATATTTTAAGTGGAAATGAAAATCACTATAAAATAAATCATTAAATCTTTTAACAGTTTAAAGAAATGCATCGAGCAATGCGTGACGGAGCTCAAGGGCTGGAAGGTACGTGTCCTTTTTTGATATTTTTTACAAATAAAAATATTTAATACATGTACACACATATTTTTACTTAAATATTCTATTGTTTTTTTATGTTTACTTTTATTTCCCTTTTTCAATATTGCACCACCTACCCCTCCTCTACTAGAAAATGTCCTTTGCCTAAAGGTTGTCTGGTAGAAATCGCTTCCAGCGATAAGACCGCCGAAATTGTACAATTGAGTTTCTGCCACGCCTAGATTTTAAAGTTGTGTTTTTTTTTGTGCAATAAAGTATATCTATCTATCTATCTATGTGATAGTTGGTAGACGAGCAGACAGATCACTTGATGGTAAGCGATTGCCGCCGTTCATGGACACCCACGACACCAGTGGAGTCACAAGTTCACTTCCAACCTTTCAACTCCCCTTTCCCCCGGATTGGGCCTCCGGTACCCTCACACACGTAGCGAAACAAAGCACAGTGCTGCTTCACGCCGGTTTTCTCTGAGGCCGTGGAATCACCCCGGTCCACCGCCCATTCATGCCGAAGCGTGGCTCTCCCACGGTGTAAATGTTTACTAGTATTTTGTTTGTCACTTGAGTGTAATTATAAATAATAAACACAAATTTTATTATTATAATTACACCAGAAAGCAAAATTAAAACAAAACTTGTTTTGAATCACAAAATAAAAATAAAAAAGTGTAAGATTGAGATTTTATACGGCACTTGTTATCTGAGCTAGCAGCAATGAAGATTTTTCGGGTTAAGCATTATTTTGCAATTTATTTTTAAGTAAATAATGCACTTAAAATTTTATCGACAGTCTTCGGGTGGGACTCGAACCCATGATCTTTTGCTAACCGGGCAATTGCTTACCGACTAAGCTACCGGGGACCTTCGTAAGTTAATTTCTAAGTGCTTTTTATTTTCGCCGTGAGCCGACAATAGTTCCATCAATATTATAGGTATGTAACAAATAACCAGTGGAAATATTGATACAAATATTTAACCTCCAGTTAAGATGAATGAAAGTGGCGGCTGAACAAATTTAGTTCGAGAAGTAAAATTGTAACGCCCATACGTAGTAGCTATCTTCTTCTTAATTGGTGTACCGTCTCAATCAATATTTTTTCAGTACCTGTGTTTATTTATGAATGCGTGAAAAAGTCACAACTTAATTCTAACCCTCTTGTTACAAAAAAAACTGCTCTAATACTGGTTTTAATCCTCAACTAGCAAGTTCATGATTATTACGGAATAATGTTAGTTCTTAAATTTTTATTAAGTCCAACCTCGACTAATCAGTACCGCAGGATAGTGTCAATCAATTTTGAATCATTCAATCATTCGTTCAGTGACATTTCATTTTAAGTACATAACCTTTTTTGCTGTCTGAAGTAAAAATATTTTAGAACTGTTTTTAAGCCACAATAAATTAAAATATTGACCTAAGTAAGGTTTCCAAGTAATTGGTTATATTTTTGGAATTAAATCCAAAAAATAATAAACTACTTTTTCACAAATAACTTTGGTGTAAAACGGAATGAACTGTCACAGGGATAAGTTGTCATGGTTACGGAGTCGATAATATGAGGTTATTATTTTAGTTCTCATTTTAAACTAGGGGTCTAGGTGGTTTAACTTAAGTATTATAGTTTATTTACTAAATAACGTTAAACTTAGTTTTGTAATGATGTTTATTCTAGTTCTTCCCCGTATCAATCCCACTACCTTTTTTTTTGGTCTTAATCCCGCGCACGGTGACGGCCGCACGTGTGATTCCGCCAATGTCAATTGTTTAGCGAGACACGTTATATATTAATATTGACCGGTTCAATTTTAAGGATTCCGATCTATTTTGAGGTCTTCTCAATTGTTAGGGCCAGCATCTAAAACAAATAAAAAGCAGCACATATACACAACAGAGCAGGCACAATGGCACAGACAACCGCACAAACGAAAGACAGAACAGCATTTAACAATGATAATATAGGGGTGGGGATAAAAAATAATTTTATATCTAATATAGTTATATATTTACATAGATATTTTAGATAGTGGGATATAGGGAGGGTTAATAGATATTGGAAATTTAAAGGGCGAGGGTAATACGTCATATAAGGATGTGGTATTTTGAGCAGTTAAAAAAATGTGGTCTGTGGTTCCTTCATCTATGCCGCATTCGTATATGGAGCTGTCTCTCACGTGGATTTTGATCTTGCGCCCAGGAAAAATCGGCTTAATGTGCTTTCCGAGGCACGGGGGTACGAGACCGCCAACTTCCATACTCCAGGCTGACACCAAGTATTTCTTACCGAAAACTTAGGTACAAATTTTTGGCCCGGCCCGGGGTTCAAACCCGGGACAATTGCGCAACCGAGGCAGTATAAACGCATATACTAATACAGTTTAACATACATACATGTTAAATTTTTACAGACGACAATACGGATCACCTGATGGTAAGCATTTCCGGCACCTAACAACAACAGTGGAGTAACAAGTGTGCTACCAACCTTTAAATTCCCTTTTTTCCTCGATTCGGCCGCTTTTGCGTGGTAGCCCTCCAGTCGAGCCGGTCCATTCGAGCTGAAGCGTGGATCTTCTATTTTTTGTTTTTTACCAACTGTAAGCATTATGTAATATATAAGTAATTCAAATTCTTTAACCAGTTGAACGTTTCGGTACTAACACCCCCCCCCCCCCCCCCCCCTCGCCAAAAGACCCCACTGATTACACTAACCATTAAAATGTCTCGCTTAATTAGTTACTCGTATCTCGGACACCAAAAAACGTCCCTTAAATCCGATACATGTGATAATATGGCCGCAATGTTTTCCCACCTACAATAAACACACTCAAGCAGTGTCTGCACTCTGAGTTCAGACCAAACCCCCAGTGTACCCACAACTCTATTAACCAATGCATCTGCAATCCGATAGACGAGCCCCAGTCACGAATTGAATTACCTGTAATGCAGCCCACATTTCACACTTCGCTTCCGTAGTGGGAAGTCGTTTTGTTTTAAATTGTTCTTTCCATTTGTTTGTTGGTCTTTGTATTGGTTAAGATTGTGAAGAAGCGTTGAAAGATCCTTGTGTTTGAGAGTTTCACGGAAGATTGTTTTGAGCTAATTTTCTTTAACTAAAAAGATGTTCAAAGTTTAATTAACCTAACCTTATTATTTCTTTAGACCAATTTGTGTCAGTTTAAGTTTACGAAACATTTTTTCTATTTATATACATTGTGTAATTTTTCAAGAGAGTGAAACTCATTTAAAAGATTAGTAAAATTTAAAAAGTTTAATTAAAATACTTTGATATAGAAGAGCTTTTAGCTCTTAAAAGATATTTCAATAAAGTTATAATTCCTTGAGCATCTTCAGTTTTTTGTACTCAAGACTTGAAGTCTCAAAATTTTAATACATCTACGAAAAGGTTACAGTAAGCCTGAATATTTAAAGGACTCGTGACAATTTAAAAGTACAAGAATATTTGTGAAAATGTTCAAAAAAAGTGTTCTCGGTACGTCGCAAGAGGAATTTTATGGTTCGAATATTTTCATTTACTGTGAAAATATCCGTAGTTTATTATTAATATTTGTAATATTACATAATAGTAATCCCTATTTCTACTTTGATATGGTGTTTGTGCCGCTTACCCAAATACACGGAATATAATCAAAACACAAAATGTGTTTAGAAAACAGGTACACTCTATATTCCCTTACCCTAAATTGGATTCACAAAAGCATGCGGAATATTTTTAATTACATCATGGATGCGCCCCTTAATTGTCATGTTTTTAATTTCCGGGTTTTGTCCGTTGTTCAATTATTTAACCCATACTAAACCCAATTAACTTTGTTAGTAGGTATTTCATAAACTCTAAGAATAAAGAATCGTTGACTATATCTCTATCAATTTTATTCGGTCCAATAACAAGGGAAATATTTTACTAAAAATCAATCTAGATAAAAAAAAATATGCTAGAGGCGACAAACGAGCAAAAAGCCACTTGACTTTACTTTTCTTTTTTTACTTACTACTTAATAATTCGACATTTATTTAATTACTAAAGGCTTTCAATATATATTTCACTATTCTTTGAATAAAAAAATAAAAGTAAGACTTTGCAAACCCAAATCACTTTGTATAAAATACCTATTAGGTATTTTATAAACACGAAGAATAAAAAATCTTTTATTATTTCTCTCTCAATTTTATTCGGTCCGTTAATTAACAAAACTAAATATTTTAATAGAGTTGGCGAAATCATGTTTTATACATGATTTAATTTATTGTCACATAACATAATATGTTCGAATATTATTCCAACATAATGTTATTTTGCATTATTATTCGTAACTTACAAAAAAAAAAACACTTTCATGACACGTAGAAAATACACGAGCATTCCCTCAAAAACCATTTTGGCTTCAAAGAAATTTGCATCAAACGTGTGAAAATATAACATTACATTGTCCCTGGAACTGTAGATTCATGTGTTCTGAAAAGACATATCACTAGCGACGTCCCCGTAAACCTATACTTATGGCAAAATGAGGTGCACTTCACATGCACGTTTTCGAATATCACCATAGAGTACAGTAATAATAGTTTGAAAATCACGATGCAGTTCTCTTGTGAAGCTAAAATGAGTCGCTATAAAACTGGCGGTGTGTATACGTTACTTCTTATTTACTTTTGTATTCTAACGGAATCGCGGATATTTGTGTTCATGTTCAATAAATGCTTAAAAAAATTGAGTCTAATATAGTAAAGCTGTTTTTGAGAAGTGTTCTTAATTTCATTGAAAGCGTAATATTCTTTCAAAATTTAAAGAATCAAATAAAAAACAAATCGACTTTTTGAAGCAATTGGAACACGATTTGCAATCGAAACTTCTGAATAAAAGAAAACTTTTTAAAACTAAATCGATTAGGCATCTAAACCGGGTGTTTAAAGTTCCTTATTGGCCTTATCTGATTGAATCTACAACATAAAAAAAAATTGTACTATTCTTGAAAGTTTACGTTTGCCAATATTAATAAAATGTAGAATACCTTGTGTTCTGCACGGTGTATTTTTTTACATTATGGTGGACAAACGAGCAGACGGCTCACCTAGTTACCGACGCCCATTCATCTCTGAAACACATGAGGCATCACAGATGAGTTACCATCAAGTAAGATCTGGCAATTTTCTTTAGGTTTAGCAGTGGTCTCGGCTGAATTTTTAGATGGATAATACTTCAATTTTTTTTTAATTGTAACTTTTTTTAAATATTTTTTTAAACACTTACCTATCGCGTTTGACCATATTTCATTTGGTAAGTGATAATATGGTTTAAGATGTAGCACGATTACCTATAAGATACCTATTCACACGCGCTTTGAAAACCCCCAAATTGTAGCCTCTAGGGAACACCTCCTCAGGCAGCTGATTCCACTGTTTCGCAGTATGAATAAGGAAACAGGATTCAAATCTCTTTGTGCAGACTTTTGGTATTTCTACCATGTACCGGTGTCGATTGAGGGTCTGCCTATATACAAGTATATGTTTTTTTGAAACGGATTTTGACAGAATTCGACTCCTGATCACATTTTAACCTATTCAATAGGATATTAAGAGGTAGACGTGCATTAGGGGAGACCTATGTCCAGCAGTGGACGAGTGTGGGTTGCTGATGATGATGATGAGGTAGGTTTTGGTTTTAAAAAGACTTTCGGCTTTGCAACCTTAAATTATTCTCAGTGGAAATTGAAAAATCATCCTCATAAAGAAAATAAATCGCACATCTATTGCCATTTAACAAAAAAGAAATACAAACAATTTCGTACATAATCGAGTAATCTCCTCATTATATTTAATATTGTCGTATACAGCAAAAGTGATCTTAGCATCAAAGATTAAAAAATACTAGCAGTGCATTTCGATCGTTATTTCAATATTGATAAGATTTTATTTCAATAACCAATCGTTTTATCTGCAAGCCCGTAATAATGCATGCGTCTCTTTGGAAGTAAATTGGACGGTATTGTGTTCAAACAATACGTGAACTGAAATCGACAGAACTGAAGGAGTTCGTTGACAATTCTGGGCTAAGGAAATTATGTAGGCCACCAAAATGTTTGGATTATTGTTGCCAAAATGATTAATTCGTGTTTACTGCATTTGCTTTTTATGCGGTAGTAGTTTTAAGGCAGTTTAATAGAATTTGAGAATGCAAAAAGGAGAGTAACTACTGATTTTCTTGCTGGTCTTCTCGATAGAAATCGATATTTCAAATCAGCGGTAGATTACACATGTATTGATATTTATTTCTCCTGTATGGACTTTGTTAAATAAATAAATTTTGAAAAGCGTCGTTATTGCATGCGATGGGAGCTTAGTGGATGAGAATGTGCGCCTTACGAACCAAACCTCGTAAACGACTGATTTTTTTAGATCCAACTACAGTTTTTGACCACAAACGAAGACATAACATTAACACGGTTTAATGTTTTTCAAAATTTGGATATTTTGAAAGTTTTTCAAAGTGTGGATATTTTGAGAGTTTTTCAAAGTTTTTTTTTATGATATAGGTGGCAGACGAGCCGACGGATCACCTGATGGTAAGCGATTATGCACACCTGCAACATCAGTGGTATCACAAGTGCGCTGTTTACCTTTAAACCCCCTTCCCCTGGATTGAGCCTCCGGTACCCTCACTCCAGTGTAGGTACTTTGAAAGTTTTCAATGCGTGCATATTTCGAAAGTTTTTCAAAGTGTGGGACTATGAACCAGTTGGTCTGATTCCGTTGTCCAAGGGTTGAGATGGTCAGGCGACAGTCACTTCAGTAATTACCGGACTTACCAAATCTAAAATTCAGAATAATCCAAGCGTATCTTTATCTTAGCGGATTCTGAAGTCACGGCATTGGACGCATCTTGGAATTAGCCGCTGAGAATTATAATCATTATAAATCAAGATCTTCTTTATTTGTGTATACTCACCAAATTGTTATTTTGTTGGAGCTAGAATTATTTCTGCTATCAAAACCTGTCATCTATACTTAGAAGTTCTTAATGGCATCCGTTTCTTATCTTTTATGTATAGTTTCTAGTCTTTGATCTATAATACTCTTACTTCGGATGCCATTTTGTTTTACTGATATAAGGTCTTCAATCTTTAATTGATTTTTAATCTAGTCCCAATCACTAGTTAGTAATTTTATCTATGTTTATCATTATTATAAACAGCGTATTCGTAAACCACTTTTTTTTTTATTCATATAAGACGTTTTACTGTGGTAACATTATTAAACATTTTACGAAGATAGGTTTTGATGATACATTTCATCGTCTGCTAAAATTAAATCTAAATCTACTCATCACCCAACATTATAGAAAAAAAAAATACTAATTTAGCAGCCATATTTAACCACGCTGAGTTAAATTGAGAATGCAAAGATTACGCTAACTCAACTCAGTTAGGTGGTGGTATTTAGGATTTTGAGAAGCACTTGATACATTAATAAACCTTGTTTTTTTTCAGAGAGAGTTCTGTACGCCCGCAACAAGCTACTAGCTGGTGCCAGGCCTGCAGTCGTTGGTGGCAGACCTGTGACGGAAGAAGAAGCTATCGTAAGTTCCTTTGAATCAATCAATAAAACCTTCCGTTTAATAATAATATTAACAAAAAAAATATAAGTTACTTACACTTCTGTAAATCATGTAAGAGTTTTGTATGTAATAAGTTGTGTCTGGAAACAGGATTGATATTTTTTTCTTAGATTTCCGAATCTGGAGAATGCCGAAATTCAACAAAAAAAACTATGATGTTTTTTTGTTTCTGCAATTATTGGTTAATCGCACCACGTTATTAAGTTCTTCAATGAACATACAAGAATAATTCTGTGCGTCCTGTGAAAAGTGGTACAAGTCGACTTATATCGAATTTGATATTTTTCTTGCTACCTCATCACAAAAATTTCCTGTATTTTTCTGTATGATCAGACATGCAAGACAGAATGATGGTCTAGTGGGTTAAGAACGCTCTGATGGTCTAGTGGGTTAAGTACCGGGCCGTGATCTCGGGGTCCTGGATTCAATTCCCGGGTCAACCGAAAAGTATGTTTCGAATTTTTCGAACATAGCTCAGGTTTGTGATCACCAATCCGCATTTGACAAGCGTGGTGATTAAGCCTAATCCCATCATAGTAGCGATAACTTGATTTCTATAATGGAGGCCTTTGCTCTGCAGTGGGACAGTTTATAGGCTTTTTTTAGACAGAATAATAGAAGTATTTTTGTGATGGAGTAGCAAGAAGAATTGTTAATAATTTGTTCAACAAAAATATACCAATCAATGACATAAATTATAACCTTAACATTTACCACCACGTGTAATTAATTTGTGTCATATAAAATAAATGCCACCACGTCTCACAAATGTTAATACCTGAATCTCAGGAGCTCCGACTCATCTCCTTCGGTACTTCGGCCTGTCCTCCTCGCGGAGAATGGGTCCGGACGCCCCTCATGATGAGGTCTCCAGACCAACCCCTGGGGTACGGCCTCGCTGCTCCAAGGAACGGGGCCAGGTCCTTGCTGTCTGCTCTCCAAGCTCATGTCATCAAATGGCTGCTGTTCGATTCTCGCCCGCAGACGAAGGACAATAAATCTTCTTTGCCTCCTGATTTGTAAGTATTTTACGATATAAAGGTCCCTTGCTTTGATTGGTTATTCAAATCGTTCAGTGCATTCCACCTATCTGGTCTGGCTTTCTTTCCTATCTGGCGCTTATTGGCGTATACAAGGCGTATGCTTACACCATGATCCAGGGTTTGGCAGGTCTGGTAAATATATGGAAATTATTCTCATTCTATTTCATTTGACCATATTTTTTACAACTAGCTTGGAGGTGAGGATACTTTTTTTTAAACACAGATATACTTGTACGTTTCAGATTATTTTTAGTTAGAGGGAGCAAACGAGCAGACGGATCACCTGATGGTAAGCGATTGCCGCTGCCCATAGACACCCGCGACACCATTGGAGTCACAAGAGCGCTGCCAACCTTTGAACCCCTCTTTACTTTACTTATTTAGAATATTTTCATTATATAACTGTGTATTTACCTACCTATCGTCTGTTCTCGTACTCACCTTTGTCTGTAGTTTTAATGTGTCAATGTTACCTTACCTATGTTTTCTAATGAATGTTCATTGTTAAATTACACTAGTCAACAAGAAAACACAACCTGAATAAAGATATGATAAATATGAAGAGCTTAATATGCTGAATCTAGATCTGTTATCAGAATTTTCATATCACGTCAAGTTATTAAGTTACAGAGGGTTGAAAATCTGAAAAGTGGCACTTAGTGTTTTTTTTGGGATTTATTTAAATATGTATCAATTCGGATGTAACAAATTTCAATAGATATTTTGAAAATAAAAACCCCAAATTATAAAATGCTTTTTAATTTATAATTTTACCTGATTTCCCTGCAACGCTACAGCCAACTAAGCTATCTTATGTTTTTTCCATTACAAGAATTAAGTGATGATTTGTATGCGCTATAAGTACACGGATGTTGATATTAATATTACTCAATATAGATTAAAGACTACAAAATAAATCTTATTGATATATATAATTGAGAAAATGAGCTTTACTGATATGCCGAAAACATTTTTTTAAAGTGCTTGTACTTGTTTTGAAATTGCCAATGAAAAAGAACCTAAAACCAAATTTTGAGATATTTGACTCTCTATAAATCAAATACTACACGAGGTATCAAAATTTTGAAAACATATTCATTATCGGAGAGTGCAATTCAGTAAAATTATGGACCTCTGTTATTTGTTACGAAAAAAAGTTAAAAATTTGTTGACTAGTGTTATTTATTGTGATGGTAAATAAAATGTTTCTTTCTTTCTTTCTTTCCCCTGGATTGGGCCTCCGGTACCCACACTCACGCAGCGAAACACAGCACAGTGCTGTTTCACGCCGGTTTTCTGTAAGGCCGTGGTATTTTGAAAGTCAAACTATATCTACACCCAGTGATTTGGAGGCTACACAAACTTGATACACAATATTCGTGCACAGAGGTCCACAAACACACCTTATACAAATATTGATGTTCGCGTAACTAGTTTTAGCTTTACAAATGGATGCTGCACAGGTCGTCAAAGTGTTGCGACTCGTGTTAAATTTAGTCACACACTCTGCATTAGAGTGATTTTAAAATTTCACTCGAATACCAGGCTTAATCTCTTTGCGGCAATTCTGTCAAGTTGAAGCGAAAGCTGTCTGACCAAAGGTATCATGATTCCGAGTTACTTTACTATCATTATCTCAACAATACGATACTCAATATTTTGAGGACCACACGGCTTAGTAGAACGGCCCGGCAGAGTAGAATAGGCCACCTTCACTCTTACCGAGGTGTCGTAAAAGGCGACTAAGGTAAAGCTGCTGGCATGATCAACAGCACCCAGAGAAGGAAAACTCTGCATTCATATCAAAACCCTCGCCAACCCGTCTGCCAAGCGTGGTGAGTATGGCAATTACCCCTCATGTGATTGAGGGAGGCCCGTGCCCCAGCAGTGGGGACTTAAATGGGCTGATGATGATGATGATGATTTTGAGGAACTTGACGATGTAAAGGTTATAACGATCCGAAGTACACGGAATCACGGCGTAAATTATAATCTATACTATTTATAGAAAGGCGAATTTTACAAACAGCGGCAACGCTTATGGGTAAACCGAAAACATGAACCGCTTGTGCGATGTAATCGACACCTAGCGCCATCTATTGGTATAAAGTGAAACTAATGTCCCGAAATGAAGTGAAGGCGGGCTACTCATATAACATGAAAGTTTTTATACTTCGAATTGCTTGAATATAGTATTCCAGTCTGTTAAAAAAAATTTACTGCTTTACAAATAAAGGTATGCTTAAATTAAGTGAAACGAAAGTCCATTCAGGGTACAATCCTTTCTTTTGCATCTATTATGAAATGTCTTTGGCCGTGTGGTCCCCGGCAGAGTAGAATAGGCCACCCTCACTCTTACCGAGGTGTCGTATAAGGCGACTAAGGTAAAGCTGCTGGCATGATCATCAGCACCCAGAGAAGGAAAACTCTGCATTTATATCAAAACCCTCGCCAACCCGTCTGCCAAGCGTGATGAGTATGGCAATTACCCCTCATGTGATTGAGGGAGGTCCGTGCCCCAGCAGTGGGGACTTAAATGGGCTGATGATGATGATGAAATGTCTTTTGTCTATGACTATAGATGAATCCAGTGACTTTGACTACGATTGCGTCACTAGTCGCACGTGATTCAAATGGATTGCACGGCGCAATTCTATTTATTTTGGTGCTCAAAATGTCCCGTATGTTTTTCAATTGATGGCGTTTACGGGCCATTAAGCATTTCTATTATTTGAAACGGGTTAGCGTTTTTGTCGATGGCGTATATGGTGCGTGTAGATAGTCCATATGGTTGTTTAGAGTGTGAAATTGTCATTTGACAAGCTAACTGTAACGTTTAGTGCGACTACGATCGGAAGGCACTTCTGTGACATTCATCATTTAGTTATTTATTTATTTAATTACAGGGTTACCAACATGAGTTACAGCAAGTTACAATAGATTCATTTAACAAAGGTTGCTTCTGGCTAACTGCACTTACAATAATAGGTTAACCACAACATGCGTAAATGAAAAAATGCTTAGAAAAAATTAAATGGTAGCATCATAAAAACTAAACAATAAAATATATATCTTATTAAAATTAACAGTAATGATGCAATTAACAAAAGAAAAGATAAATAACGAAATGAAAATAATAATAATAATTATTAAAAAAAAAACTACTTAGTCCATCTTTAGTAAGTCTTGAGTACTTTCATAAACTTAATCATCATATCAGCCCACATCCAACCACTGCTGAGTGTGATTGTGTGTGTGAGCTAAAGTGGAGATGGGCAGGACACCTGGCAAGGCGTAAAGATGATAGGTGGACTATAAAGCTTACCGAAAGGCAGCCAAGAATGGGACGACGTCCTGTGGGTAGACCACTTGCACGATGGTCCGACGATAATGTGACGGCAGTGGGGAAACAATGGATAAGGCTGGCAAGGGACCGAAGGGAATTGCGTGATGAAGAAGAGGCCTATACTCTGTGACATTGACATTATATTACGAAAATATCAAAACAGGTGTATTTCTGTCTGTATTTTACATCATCGCCATCGTTACCCCATTTAAGTCCCCACTGCTGGGGCACGGGCCTCCCTCAATCTCATGAGAGTTAATTGCCATACTCACCACGCTTGGCAGACGGATTGGCGAGGGTTTTGATATAAATGCAGAGTTTTCCTTCTCTGGGTGCTGATGATCGTGCCGGCAGCTTTACCTTAGTCGCCTTTTACGACACCTCGGTAAGAGTGAGGGTGGCCTATCTACTCTCCCGGGGATCACACGGCTGATTAACTATATAATTAACTTAAGAGTAAATTTCGAATTGCTAAAACTAAAACTTAGAGATAAGAAACTCCGTCGTGGAATATTACATCTATAGAAAGATGTATAAGTATGAGAATTGAAAAATTATTTAATTTACAAGTTCAATAAAAAATATTCTGATAATGTCAAATCCACGTCCAACACACAAACGTTTAAAATCTATTTAAAAAATAACAAAGATGTGATTCGTCATTATTTGCTTAGGTACTATCGGGAAAAGTAACATGACGGCTTTCTGAATAATATCTGCTTAGCATGTAATTTTCTCGAATGTACATAAACAAATATTTGGAACTTACTTACTATAATACTCACTATACTTAACATAATTATGTCCTAATTTAACATTTAAGTCAGTAGAAAAAAAATAAGACTAACAACAACAAATTAACGATTCAGTTATCTAATAAGAACTAAATGAAAAGCCGCCGTGAAATCGCCAACAAATATAAACAAAAAAGTTCATAGAAAAAGTTACAAAATATACTTTTTTTTTCTTGTTGTTTTATATAAGATGTAAAATAATGTTAGGGAGACGCCGCAGAATACAAATACAAAAAAAAAAAAACAAATACAAAAATGTTTATTGCAGTAACTTAGTCTAATACAATATTTTGTGTATGATGCTCCCTTTTAAGCTCATTTGCTTGTGATAGGCAACACCGCTCTTCCATAGCATAGTGACAATAGACTAAACTCACTGAAATAATTAATTTAAATTGAAGTTCAAGATACAATAATTGTTATGTGTGTGTGTGTGTGTCTGTGTGTGTGTGTGTGTGGGAGTGTGTATATTTGTGTGTGTGTGTGTGTGTGTGTGTGTGTGTGTGTGTGTGTGTGTGTGTGTGTGTATGTCTGTTTGGACGTGACTGGAGGCGTGTGTATGCCTGCACATTATATAAGTTATACATTTAATAATTTATCATAAAGAGTAAACAGTTAGTAATTATTTTTGTTTTTTTTTTCTTTATTTTATAAACAATTCTATTTTATCATAACTCTTTGTTTTTAACCATTTAGTGAGAACCATTTTACATTTTGCGTAAATCATAGTGTAAATATCAAGGTCTTTATTTATTTTATTATAGAATAAAAATTATAACAAGCGTTCGCTTTCATACTCATACCTTTGGCGTAACAAACGATCTAAGTTAGGAACTATGCTGAAGTGTGAAGCGGGACTATCCTGAAACCCGAGATTAGATTACGAAATTTTTTTTGGAGGAAGATGGATCACCTGAGATTAAGCGATTGGCTATGCCCACAAGTCGTAGCTCTCCATATTTTACTACTAGTTTATGCTCTCTAAACCATCTCTCTCTTTAGTATCTATTTATATGAGTAGAAGGATTGCCGCCACCCATAGACACCAGTCGCACCACTCTCGCACTCTACCAGCCTTTAAACTAAGCTTTCCCCTTGAATTGGGCCTCCAGTTCCCACACTAGTACTTTTGACCGTGGGATAGCTACGCTTTACCATGGGTGATTTGTCACGGTCTGAAAGCAAACCTACCTTTATCTTCTATCGCATTTACAATGGGGAATATTCCGAGGAGCTGTTCGACCTTATTCCAGCTGCAATTTTTCACCACCGCACATCACGTCATAACGCCAAATACCATCCACATCACCTGGATGGATTTATATCGACTACAGTGTGTTTCTCACGTCAATTCCTACCACGCACAGTAAAACTGTGGAACCAGCTGTCATCCGTGGTGTTTCCGAACATATACGACTTGGTGACCTTCAAGAAAAGAGTGTACTCCTTTCTTAAGAGCCGGCAACGCATATGTGATACCTCAGGTGTTGCAGATGTCCATGGGCGGCGGTGATCACTTTCCATCAGGTGTGCCGTCTGCTCGTTTGTCCGCTATAATGTAAAAAAAAAAAAACTTTATTTTGTCACTGGAGAATACCGCCAGCCCGGAGTGCAAGGACCAATAATTGTCTTATGCCGTTTCTTTTTCTGCATCATCCCACAGTACACAGACACACAATAACCTGAAATGCCGATCATAACTCCCGCCGCATGCTTCAGCATAAATGTATACTATGTTTTGCCGAGTGAGTTAAGATGACGTAGGCCTAATCCAAGGGGAATGAGAATTCACACAGAAACAATGTAGAAAATTACATCAATCTGTATCAATAACTATCTCGTTTCGTTTCTCAACATCCTCTCAGAGCGCACAAGCACACATTAGCCTCGAATGCCGATCAAACTCCTGCCGCGTGCTTATGCATAAATCTATACTATATTGAAGCCTTAGATTAAATCAAAATTTTGTATTAATCTAAGGTTGAGGCTCAATCCTAGAGGAAGGGGAATTCATACAGATAGGATAGATACACTATATTGTACAAAATTTACAGATCTTAGTCTAAGTTATTATATATCATATAGAGGAAAAGTATAGCGAATTAAGAAAAGGGGTAAGGTAGTGCAAGCCAGAAAAAAAGAAAAAAAAAGACATTGTATAAATACGAGTATGGTATATACATACATACATTATATTAAATAAATAAATACTAGCTATAAATACTAATACATACTAGTAAATTACAGAACAAACAAACATACATACTAACAGTTTATTGGATTGATAGAAACGCAACCAGGGAAATAGGAGACCAACAAAGGAACTACTAAGGTTTAGGAAGATAAGAAATGATCTGTAACTCGGGACTTGAAAATAGAGAGGGATTCGGATTGCCTATCTATTACTATCTCGTTTCGTTTCTCTGCATCACCCCACAGCGCACAGGCACACAATCAGCCTTAATGCCGATCGTAGCAACAACAGCGTGCTCAAGCATAAATCTATAGTATGTTGAGGCTCAATCGAAGGGAAAGGGTAATTCATACAGATATAGAAAATTACATCAATCTGTCTCAATGACTATCTCGTTTCGTTTCTCTGCATCACCTCACAGCGCACAGGCGCACAACAGCCTCGCATGCCGATCAAACTCCTGCCGCGTGCTATTGTATGAATCTATACTATGTTGAGGCCTTAGATTAAATCAAAATTTTGTAATTAATCTAAGGTTGAGGCTCAATCCGAGAGGAAAGGGAATTCACACAGATGTGGAAAATTACATTAACCTGCTTTAAGAACTATCTCGTTTCGTTTCTCTGCATCACCCCACAGCGCACAGGCGCACAACAGCCTCGAATGCCGATCATAACTCCCGCCGCGTGCTTCAGCATAAATCTGCGCTATGCACCATCCGACGATATTTTACTTAAAACGGGCCACTTTATGCTCTAACCAGTCCCTGGTGTTTATTTAAATTATGACCGGTACAGTCGGTCGGGTCGTATTTTATTGGAACGAGTCAGGTCTTCGATTGCGCTTGTACTGGGAATCGGGCGTTTGTTTGACTATACTCCATATTATAGCTCATTCAGTCTTTATAGCTGCATTCTTTTTTTCCGTCGAAAGCAGTTAGGTCTTTTATTTATATGGCTTATTTGTGAACATTTACATCCTTTAAATCACGTGTTTTACCAACCATTCTAAAAAACATTTTGTTCTACGTCTTTTCGAAATTCATCGAAAATGTTTACGACTTCCCATACAAAATGGCTGACTTCGTATGAAAAGCTGCATTTTTTTAAAATGAATTTTCTAAAGTCATAGAATCATATTCCTGTTCAGAATGATAGTGTAGGTTAAGCTTTGCAGAATTACAATTTTACCGATCAATTTATTGTCACCATTTTTTATAGCTACCTCCGACCTTCAGAAGACCGTCAAGAGGAGGCCCTCTGGCGGGCTTGCAGTGAAGTCATCTGGCGGTGCGCAGGCGGCTTCAACCCTCAAGCAGGAACCGAACCCAAGGCCATAGTAGCATTACCGAGCGATAACACCTACGTGCAACATAGCTCGCAGTACTATCAGGATGGTATTACTGAGAAGGTAATTTTGATATGTTAGATACTTTGCCGCCCATGAATGCAACTGTCTAAATATTTTATAAAAATAATATTTATACAAACATTCATGAACAATGCATTCATGAGCGGAAATTGTTTATCATCCTCATTGGTCCGCTCGCTAGCCTGTTATTACATTTTTTTTTTATTTCGGGCAGTGTTCAGAGGTTCTACAACATTTGATCCCCCTAGCACGTCACCTGACGACAGCTCATCGAGGGCTTATATCCTTATGTGGTAGAACTACCCCTTACCAGCACAAAGAGATTTGTTTCTACATTTATAATGCGGACAGCAAAGAAATGCAACTCTCTGCCGAGGTCTGTTTTTCCTGACCACTATAATCTGGACATCGTTAAGGCAAGAGTGAACAAGCATCTTCAAGGCAAACGCGTATCGTCCTAGACTTCATCGTTGCTTTCCATCAGGCGTGATTGTGGTCAAGCGTAAGCCTATAGTCAAGCTATAGTTTAACAAAAAATAATTCCATATTTTGTGAAAAACGAATGAAATAATGAACCAGAGGTTTGTTTGGTGGAGACCATTTTAACTGCGAGGAAACATAATTCTGTTAGGGGCAATTTTAATGGAACACGTCAACCCTATAGGATTTTTGTTATACTCAGATAGATAGATAGATATTCTTTATTGCACAAAAACAAAATATATATAGATAGATAGATATTCTTTATTGCACAAAATACAAGTATGATATAACAACAACAGACAGTACAATAAGGCGGTCCTATCGCTTCTAGCAATTTCTTCCAGATAACCTTTGGGTAGAGGAAAGAAATAACGTATTAATACGGGGATTAACACGATATATATTATGTGAAACAACATTGTGTACTCACATATTTGGCTCGACGTTTCGGCTACGTTACAGCAGACGTGGTCATGAGCGGACTCAATCCGAGTAGATGACCACGGCTGCTGTAACGAAGCCGAAACGTCGAGCCAAATATGTGAGTACACAATGTTGTTTCACATAATAAATATCGGGTTAGTCCCCGTATTGATACGTTATAGTTATAATGCAACGCGAAAATCTAAAAAACTAAGAAATAACGTATTCGTGATAGGGGAAGGTAGCGAAATGCAGTTTAACAAATGACATTTATGTGAGGTATATAGCTTATTACGTAGATATCTTCAGACATATGCACATTAAGCTAATTAAATTATATTAAATTATTTTTACAGTTTCATATTCTGTTTCAAGCTGCACATTTATGAATTGAAAACCTTGGAGGATCTTCAAATATTCATAAAAAGATACTTATACCTGGTAAGTTTTGTTTTCGGTATTTTCTTAGATTTTAAAGTGTATTCTGAAGAAGTTGGATTTAGCTTCACTTTTATAAGAGCTACAATAATAATAATATCCTCCAACCGATTTCGGCTAAGGCGACCAATTTCAACGATCAGCCACTTACGCAGCATGTATAATAGTGCTCAAGTGTGTGCGTAAACACAAGTGCACTCTCTATTTCCCTTGCCCTCATATTCCAATGGGACACCAGTGTGACATGACCAAAGAGGGATCGGGCGCAGGGCCAACGGCTTAACGTGCTTTCCGAGGCACAGAGGTACAAGACCGCCAAATTCCAGACTCCGAGAATTTCTTAACAGAAAAACTCAGGTACAAATTTTGGCCCGATCCGGGGATCGAACCACAAGCGCAGCCAATGCTTTAAAGTGCGACGCACTACCCACAGCGCCAACGAGGCAATCAAATAGCGGCAGAGTTACAATATTAATTAAGCCAGGAGCTGGGAGTACTTTCAATGGTCAGAGGGCAAAAGACGATACATTGAAAAAAATTTTTTTGTAAAATTGCTTTCCCAATTACCTATTCAGGTATTGCAATAGGTCAAACGTTTAATTGAAACAAATTTATGAGTGGTATGCAGTGCATTACAATATACTAATACTATAAATATGAAAGTTTAGATAGATAGATAGATATTCTTTATTGCACAAAAATAAAATACAAGCATGATACAACAGCAACAGACAGTACAATAAGGCGGTCTTATCGCTTGTAGCGATTTCTTCCAGACAACCTTTGGGTAGAGGAAAGAAATATCGTATTCGTAATAATAAGGGAAGGCAGTGCAAAGTAGTTTAACAAATGAAATTGTGAATGGCAGAAATATACATTATTTTATATATTAATATTATTACATTACATAAATAATAATAAACAATACATACATACCCAATAATAATATATACATAGATAATTTATAACAAAAAATCAATAATAATATTTCTTATAGATAGGTATAAATGACCAGAGAAGCAGACCACATAAAAAAGGAAGAAGAGACAAGGAAAAAACAGTGTACCTATTTATAGAGATAGGAAGTGAGTTTTGACACGGGACTTGAATATAGGAAGGGATTGTGATTTCCTGATTGGAAGTTTGTGTGTTAGAAAAACGGAGCGATAGATTGGTATTATTTTTAGGTGGAGTTAGTTGAAGGGATGGAGGGTGACATAAGCTACTTTTTTATATGATAGGTGGCAGACGAGCACATGTATCACCTAATGATAAAAGATTACCGTCACCCATAGACACCAGCGATACCAGCGGAATCATAAGTGAGCTGCCAACGTTTAGACCCACACGTGCTGGACAGCGTTGCCATCCGCATACCATCCAGGCAATGGCGGCGAGCACCTAGAGGTTTTGCTCCTCGTTCCTGCCCCGAGCCATCAAGGCATAGAATGCCCTCCCAGCTCATGTGTTTCCTCCTTCATACAATCCGGGGTCTTTTAGGCGGGGCGTGAAACGGCATCTCAGCAGGCCATTAGGGTGAGGATGGCAGACACAATGTGTACTTTGTTAGTTCTTCTGTACCTGTCAGCCTCATTTTTGGATTTCACGGCCGCCATCCATCAACCATCAGGCGGAGTGAGGTCATCCTGATTGGCCTTTCTATAAAAAAAAGACCCCTCTTTCCCCCGGATTGGGCCTCCGCTATCCTCTCTCACATAGCGAAGCACAGCACAGTGCTGCTTCACGTCGGTTTTCTGTGAGGGAGTGGTATCATTTCAGTCGAGCCAGCCCATCCATGCCGAAGCGTGGCTCTCCCACGGTCACTTTATGGCAAACCAATTTTCACGCGAGTGAAGCCGTGGGCTACCGCTAATACATTCATAATCTGTGTATTGTGTCACCAGCACGCTTTCTTTACTCTAGTTGGAAAATCTACGAGTATTAAGATAGACAAGAAAGTGACGCTTTGGCGTTACTTCGAAAAATGTTCAATACACTGTTTGCCAATGTAATAATTATAGTTTTTATTATATTCCAGTTTCAAACCGAAGAGGGTTCGGGAGCATTGCTGCTTTTGTACTCTGTTATACTCTCAAGAGGAATCGAAAAGTATGTTACCGAGTAATATATACAACCTGTGCGGATAAAGAATGGGATCAGGCGCGTCTATTTACTTCTCGCTCGCACACTATTTCCGTCTATACTCGCACCCCACGAGTGCGAGTATAGATGAAAATAGTGTGCGAGCGAGAAGTGGATAGATGTACCGCCATTTCTGATCCCATTCTTTATCCGCACAGGTTGTACATGCGAACCAATAGAAAATCCACCTTATGACATGATAATAAAGACAACGCTTTAAGGGCCGGTTCGACCAATCATTATCCGTAGACAAATCCATGGTATAACGTCAGATTTGTATGAAATGACAGCTTTAAACCATAGACATATATCCGATTTTTGATCTGTAGTTAAACTAAGCTAATAGTTTAAAAAAGTAACTAAATATCGCTAAGATGTGTTTTATGACCAATAGTTAGCTAAACTAATAGTCATATTACAAGGAATTATGTCATTTTGACGCCGTCACTTTAACTATTGGCTAGACAGTTAAAAATAGTGAATTTAACCAAAAGGTAACTACGGATCAATAAATCGGCCCTAAGTCTCGTATTAAGATTGGTTGAATCCAGCTTTAGTCAAATATAAGTGAATTAATTAGATATTATCGTTTGCAGTTACGTAATATCTATAAATGGGAAAATTCAAATTAATTGTATAAAAAGTGAAGTGATTGTAAACTTAAGGTGACGGGTAGGGCACACTAGCGACGCCAACCGATTTTAATTTTTAGCTACTAAACCGGATCAATTTTAAATAATTTCGGTGTTACAACTTCTCGGCAAACACTTATACTATTTATTAAATAACTGTGCAAAAATTTTGGGTACAACGCTCACGCGAAAAACTGATTCACGCCAAAAGCGGCCACTTTTGAAATTATTTAAAATAGATCCGGTTTAGTTGCTAAAAATTAAAATCGATTTTCGTCGCTAGTTGACCCTACCCGTCGCCTTAAGGTTTTGGTTCGTTTGTGTCCTCTTATTGCTGAGTTTTATATCTTATGAAATAAGTTAAATGTTTTGCTATTATTTAAATTAAATGTGTACTTTTTAATATGGTTAAAAAAGCGGTATTTTCTACACGTCGTGATTTTACCGTTTGGGTACTGATCCTAACGGACCACTACCACTGCGTAGTGAATGCTGTCTCTGATACAAGGGTTGCGGGTTCGCTCCCCGCACAGTAGATACATTTGTGCGCATGAACATGCATTTTTATATTAGTCTGGGTATTTCTATGTATAATAATTATTTATTTACAAAAAGAAATTATTATATGTATATATTTGTAATTCCGCTATTGGTTTTGTTACCACAGTAACACAGGTGCTTGAACTCGGAGTCAGATCAATGTATGTGGTAGAATGTATCAAGACGGGAATTAACACGATATTCAATTATAATATATATATATATATATGTATATATATATATATATATATATATATATATATATATATATATATATATATATATATATATATATATATATATATATATATATATATATATATATATATAATTCGATATTAGTCCGCTCGTCACCACGGCTGCTGTAACGTAGCCGAAACTTCGAGCCAAATATGTGAATACACAAAGTTGTATCGCATAATAAATATCGTGTTAATTCCCGTCTTGATACATTCTGTTGATAATGCAACGCGAAAATCTAAAAAACTATAAATGTATGTGGTGTTGTGAAATATTTATTTTATACACGCATTATATTGCATTGCAACTAATTGGCTATATTTATTTATCGAATCTTAATTATTTACAGCATAAAAAAGGATCTAGATGGAAAGTTGACGCACCTAGTTTCAGCTCAAGTGGAAGGATCTTTAAACGTGGTGACGCTTCTGCTGACCGGAAGGGCGACGCCATATTTGCACAATGGTGTACTATACGTCGGTGATGAGGATCATTACGTAAGTTCTTAGTTATAAACACTGATGCGTGATGGAGCGACAAGTATTAGAGTGGTGATGATTAAGAAAAATCTTTATTCAAGTTAGGTCCTTACAGAACACTTATGAATATCTCTATCACAATGTTGCGTGACTTCCTCGGCGGCAGTGGTTTGTAGGGTTGCACCTTAAGGCGACGGGTAGCCCTAACTAGCGACACCAATCGATTTAAATTGTAAGCTACTAAATCGGGTATTTTTTTAACGGGTTTCAGTTTAAACGATTTTGGGGTCAAAAGCATCAGATCAGTCTCTCAGCAAAAACTTATACTATTTATTAAATAATCATGCACAAATGTTGGGTCCGTTTTTGTACGCGAAAAATTGATTCACGCCAAAAGTGGCCGCTTTTGGCGCGAATCAATTTTTCGCGTACGCGTTGGACCCAACATTATTTCAAGGTTATGTAATAAATAGTAAGTAAAGGTGTTTACCGAGAGGTAGTAACCTTGAAATTGTTTAAAATGGATCCGGTTTAGTAGCTAAAAATTAAAATCGATTGGCGTCGCTAGTGTACCCTACCCGTCACCTTAACATATTATATTTGTTGCAATAATTCAAAGCATAGAGCGATAAGCGCTCAGTGGATAATCACGCGTCTTTAATACGGCGGGCGGTCGAATTCGACCCCCAGAAAACCCAGAATGTATTTTCAAGTTTTTGAGCGTATTTGTACCATAAGCTCAGCGGTGAGGGAAAACATCGTGTGGAAAAATTCGGAGGTTTTCCAGATTGGACCCTACAATGTCACGTATAAAAGCTCTTGTCCACTAAGCTTCTCGTAGGCGGTTTGCAATTTAATAAGTATTTTACTATCATCATGGTCATTTATTACCAGAGGTCCGGATTTGGTAGGGTTATTTATGTACCTTGTATGGAAATGTTGATATTAATAGGTCTTAAGGTCTACCTTGCTAAGATTTGTATTGGACATCTGAAAAATTTTATCACAAACACGCGAATTTTTCAGCTCTTAAAATATATCTATAGGTTTGAGGCATATCCAATTTACTATTGCGCTGTATAAATACGTAGCAAGTACTAGAATAACCTAACGTAATTCCGACCTGTTTATAGCCAATTTAATAATTACAAACCATATTTCCCATTAATAAATTGCTAACCGCATTCTGTCCCCGGTCAGTTTTGTTTGTCTATCGTCCACAAAGGATAACTTCCTATTTGCAATTGATTAAATTAGTTGAGAATTTCCGAATAGTTCCGTATCCTAAGGATATTGTTTTGTTTACAGTAGAAATGTTTTGTACACTCAGTTTGAAATTAAATTATTGCGGGTAGAGTGATCTCAAAGTTCCTTATTCACACTACATACTCATGGATAATTAATTGAGTTAACTGTACAGGAATATTTTGAAATTTAAACTGTGAGTTTTAGTTTCTGTATCCTTTGATAGCGTAAATATTAACACGCTCTTCGGGTATAATAATTTGGAATAGGGATTAAAGTATGAAATTTCCGATTTATATATAGATTTTCTGAGAAGCTGTGTTTTCCATATAAACATTATTTAAATTTCAATATAAATATACTTCATTGGCCGTGTGGTCCCCGGCAGAGTAGAATAGGCCACCCTCACTCTTACCGAGGTGTCGTAAAAGGCGACTAAGGTAAAGCTGCTGGCATGATCATCAGCACCCAGAGAAGGAAAACTCTGCATTTATATCAAAACCCTCGCCAACCCGTCTGCCAAGCGTGGTGAGTATGGCAACTACCCCTCATTGAGGGAGGCCCGTGCCCCAGCAGTGGGGACTTAAATGGGCTGATGATGATGATGATGATACTTCATTTTTAAAATTTCAAAGTAAATGATACTGTTTCACATTTTACTGTGCTTCAATTGATAGTATGTAGATACATTTTAAATAGGTTTTGAGAAAAAGACATTGTTTCTTTAAAAAGTTAAGAATGATGAATACGTCAATACAGACTAAAAAAAGAGTAATTTTCAAGTGTCTTTTTTGCTTTAAGAATACAATATTATCTAATCTGTCTCATTACAAATATTAGAAATATTGCCTATAATCAAAATAAAAATATGCTATAGTAATCTTTTGGTTATTATAGAAATTATTAATCCTGTCCTAAAAAACAGCAATTTCATACTTTAACCCCTATTATAACAAGTAAACATTCGTGTGATGAATTAATAATTTATCTGGGTGTAATACTAGCGGTCGCTCGCGGCTTCGCTCGCTTGGAATTCTGGTTGCCACAAGAAAGCCTATATCCATCTCTTCAATTAACTCCACTTGAAAATTCAACTCGCTATCTCTGTCGTGCCATCGCGATCCCGATCCCGTGCGTGCGAGTAGAAACAGCAAGATAGCTGAGTGAAAATTGTACGCATTTGCGACTGCCAAAAATCATGAATAAAACGTGATTATATTTTGTTTTTTTTTAAAGATATTCTGAAAATAGACAATACACAAGCTGAGTCTCTGTTAAATTTTTAATATAAAACAAATAGGTAGAAAATAGGTCGTTAACGTCAAAAAAAAATACAAAATGTAATGGCATATATTTTTATGTGGGTAAATATTTTTAAGAGCAGGTGTTAACCGATACATAGATAAGTAACAGCAACAAAATTTAGAGATATCCTGAAAATGCAAATTATTTTGGTATTACGTTTGTATGGAATACGTTATTCGCCGGCTCCTTAAAAATCTCATCACGAATTGATGATTTCACCGTGAAATACGGACAAACAGACAGGCAGACACACATACTTTGATAATATGATATGATATTTCAAATATTGGTATGAATTTAACTAATTTATTTGTAACTCCCCTGTTGTCTGTCCGCATCACAAGTTTTTGAGCAATTTAGTACGTAATAATGCACGAGATGTTATATATATTTATGAATATTGGTAACTTTTCAGGCTATGCCTCAATTCGGTATTTTGTCAAGAAGTCCGGTCGGTCTACTAGTCTTCTATGGTGGTGAGGGAGACAACACTAAGCATCATTTGAATAAACAGTACCCTGGTTCTAGGCTGAAGACTCCCGCACTTCCTATTTGGGTAAGATGTTTTAATAATAATATCCCAACCGATTACGGCTACGGCGGCCAATCTCAACGATCAGCCACGTACGCAGGATCTATTATAGTGCTCAAGTGTGTGCGCAAACATAAGTGCACTCTTTTTTATTTCTTTTTTTTATGATATAGGTGGCAGACGAGCAGACGGATCACCTGATGGTAAGCGATAACCGCCGCCCATGGACGCCTGCAACACCAGTGGTGTCACAAGTGCGCTGCTTACCTTTTAAACCCCCTTCCCCTGGATTGGGCCTCCGGTACCCTCACTCACGCAGCGAAACACTCTGTATTCCCTTACCCTCATATTCCGATGGGACACTACTGTGACACGACTGGAGAGGGATCGGGCGCAGGACCAACAGCTTAACGTGCTTTCCGAGGCACGGGGTTACAAGACCGCCAACTTCCAGACTCCGGGCTACCACTAAAAATTAAGATGTTTTAATATGCTTCTAATAAACATACACAGACGTGAAGTAGCACTGTGCTGCGTGAGTGAGGGTACCGGAGCCCAATCCGGGGGAAAGGGGGGCTTAGAGGTTGGCAGCCCACTTGTCTCTCCAGTGGTGTCGCGGGTGTCCATGGGCGGCGGCATTGCCATCAGGTGATCCGTCTGCTCGTCTGCCACCTATCACATAAAAAACCACAGTCATTACCCTACCGCATAAAAGGAAATCAAAGAACACGTCCTCGCTTTGTTTTAGGACATCTGTTT